>JAJEJO010002268.1:485720-497194 GCA_020662805.1 Glaucomys volans | reverse complement strand
GCTGTCCCACTACCTCCAGGTTGGGAATGATCAGTGCTTCTGGGCAGAGGCAGCCTGGTGTTGATAGACAATCAGATACAGCAAGGTGCTAGACCCCAGGCCAGGGCGTGGACCTGGGCACTAGACCAAGTTGGGGTGGGGGCACAGAACTATGCTCAGTGATGGAGACACTGGGCTTGAGAGCCCAGGCAGGCCTGAATTCCTTGCTGGGGGCTCAAGCAGTGGCAGGTAGTCGCTCTCTGCCTGGGAAGCTGTAAAATGGCGCCAAAGGGCCTAAACTCCCCGCTGGACCTGGCAACTCCAGCCACTCCAGGCCAGATCTCTCCAGGAGCTGCCGCACAATGGTGCTGAAAGGCCGGAGCTCCCACTATATTCTTTCAGTTACAAACTGAATGAAGGAATCTGGGTTCTAATTTCTCTTGAGCTTCTCAGCCCATTCTTCTGAGGTTTTACCTCTCTCTGAATGTCTGCCTTCAGAAATACCAGGTGCTTCCAATTCCCAAGACTCTGTGGCCTGACACCCTACTTACTGTAGTGTACTTAGTTTGTGTAAATACCACCTGTACAACCTATTGTAACATAGTTATCTGGCCTCATCCCCAGTGTGGCCCCAGAGGTTTAGCATTTCTAATAAGCTCCCAGGTGATGTGATGCCCCACTTGGGGAATGCATCCTCTTACCCAAGGTTTTCTGACCACTGACTATCTACTTTGCTCTTCCACACCTCCAACCAATTTTATTTTATGAAGTTTTGTTAACTTTTTCTGCCATCTTTGGCTTCACTGCCCTCTTTCTGTCCCTATGGATCCATTGATATTACTGACAGAGAGCCCAGTAAAGAGAAGATGAGCTCGAGTTTTGGTGTCTGGGAGGCATTACAGTTAGCTCTGCATTCTTGGGTATAATTCCTGTTAGTTGTTTTCAAGGTTAGGAGTAGCATGCTTTAAGTGTAAATAGCATAAACTAGTCCAACAATTGGATTAAACAAACTGGGGTTATTTTTCCTTTAAGTCTGAAGGAACTTTGAGGCTCAGTGATGTCAGAATAAGCCACTATCTGTTTCTTTTGGCCTTTTCCTTATAGTTGCATGTTAACTGCTAACTCCTGACCAATAGAGGAGCTAGGTTCAGCTATATCTCCTGAAGAATACATTCTCCCTCCCCTTGACAGATTGGAGGACAGAATTATCATTTTAATAAGGAATCACTTGTTTAATAATCATGTCTGAGAGTTATCAGGGCAGCGCTGGTTTTCCTTTCTCTGTCCTGGCACTCTACTGTGGAGTATCAATCACTCTACCTGCCAACCATTGCCGATTACATGCTCTGAACACTCATTTTTGGTTGTGGTCACTGCATTAAATTCTGCCACTCATTTTGGCATTGCTACTATTTCAGTCGCACAGCATCCTCTTTGCTGGACACTATTGCCATTTGCTTTCTTTTTTTCACTGTCTTTTTTTCAGGAACTACCATCTCCCACTGGATACCATCTTGCCCCATTGGACATTGCTGTTACTCTCCTATGTACCACAGTTCCCACTGGGATAGGTGACCATGATGCAGTGCAGCTATTATGTACCAAAGCTCCAAAGAATTCCACGGGGGTGGGGGAGCATGCCCTTCTCCTTTGTGTGTTATATTAATTACTGGGCACCATGACCCTGCATGATGCTTATGCCTCAGTGCTGATTCCATGTGTTATAAACTTCAACTTGCGAGCATGCACCCCGTTATGTAACCTGTTGGTGGTGTGCCTTCTTTGTTTGAACTCTACATAAAAAGAGACTATAAAAATGGCTTAAGGGACTGGCTAAGGACTATGGCCATCTCTGAATAAGGGTTGACCAGTATTCCCACTGTGCCTTGCATCTTTTTTTTCAACTGCTAGATCCTTGAACCTTGGTTCCTGGGCCTAAGTCTTGCCTTTGCCCCAACAACTCAGACTATTCCCTTCACATCTGATGTCACTGAGTCAAACTTCCCCCTCTTTGCCATGCTTACTGCTTCAATGAGCTAGTTTAGTCAGACATATATCAATCCAAGCTATAGATTCTGGTATCAAGCCCCTAGTTTTTAATTCACTGAGGCAGTGGACTCCCAAGAGATCCTTGGGAAAAGGTAATGTCCCAGTGTGTAGACAGACAGGTAAGGGAACTGCTTGGTTGATTCATTCATTAATCAATTCTACTTGTACTGTACTTTTAGGCAGACCTCTGCATCCAGTGAGATGGTTTCCAAAATCTCCCTAGCTTTGTAATTTCACAGTCCGATGAAGGCACCCATGGTCTTATATGGAGCACCTCAGCAGTGTGACAGGCTGGCTGCTCCAGGCTAAGCTCATCATTCAGGAACAAGGTGCTGAAATTAGATGGAACTTGGAGAAATCAAGCTGGGCTCAGTGTTTTTTGCTTTTTTTTTTGTTTGTTTGTTTTTGGTTTTTATTTAACCCCAGAAGGTGATAGATGGTCATGAGCTCTTCAGTCTTTAACATGTTCTTGTGCTCCTCCTCAGAGCTGCCTTCTGCCCCAGCACTCACTGCTGCTCCAGGTCTCAGCCAGATGTGTTGGTCTGGCAGCTCTACATCCTGTGAGAGCCAACACTGCTGAGCCGGACTGCCCCACCTGAGCTGCCAGGGTGTTGCAAGGGGGAAGTTCTTAGCTGCTCTCTCTGTTCTCTACATTGTTCCTAGTCATCCACTTAAAAAATTATTTCTCTCATCTTCATTTTTCTTCTCTTGTGTTTATCTTCTTTGCTTCTAAGAATTCTGTATCTTCTTTTCCCTTTGTTCAGTTCATTGGACACACATCAGAAGTAGGCTACCCAGAGTGGTGGGTGTTAGATGGCAGTTATATAAAGGTGAGTAAAATGAGATCCTTGTTTTCCTGCAAATTACTTCATTCTTGGCATCAGAACTGCAATCACAAAATTAAAAGAATCATTAGGTGACTAATGGTATTTCAGGTGCTTCATGTACATTCTGGTATGTAATTGTCATAAAAATAATGAAGAAAGCATTTTGTTTTATAGTTGAGAAGACTCAGGCTCAGACATGATAGCAATTGCAAAGGCCCCTCTATCCTCTTTCTGACCCAGGTTGGCTTCTCTCTCCCTTTTTTGGGGGGGGACGTGGTTTATGTCCATTCCACTTCCTGCTACTTCACACCACTTCCTCTTAGCTGCCCCTTTCCTTCCTCTCAATTCCTTCTTTCTGTGCCTGTGTCTCTATCTTATTGTTTCTGCCTGGCCTTTTCTCTCCCCATTCTGAAGTCCCTCCTTATGCTCTCCACCCTCTTATCTCTCTGCATTTCTTTCCCTTTAGTCTTTCTGGCATTCTGAGACCATCTCCTCTCTTTTTCACCTTTCTTCATTCTGCTCTCTCTCTTATCTCAGGGATTGTCCCTCCTCCTTCCTCTTGCCTCTGTCTCTTGCTTTCTTTACTTTCTTTATAATTTTCTGCTTCCTCTCCCTCTGCTTCCCCTAGCTTCCTTCTTCTTGTTGCTGGTTCCTTGATGGTTCTTGCCCAGACTTTCCTTTTTCTTCTTTTTGTCCTCTCTCTCCTGTTTTTCCCGATTCTTGTTTCTGATTCTGTTCTTTGTTTTCTGTCCCATCTGTTTATCACCCTCTCCCTTCATATCTGAGTGTCTGCCTCATTGAGTCTCCCTCTTTTTTCTCTTCCTCTTCCTCCACCTCCTTCCCTTCATCTTTTTTTTCTTTTGCCCATTTGTCACTATTATGGTTCCTCCCTTCCTTTCTTGCACTTTCCTCCCTCCCTTTCTCTTTTTTATTTTCTTCCTTCCTGTGCTTCCACTCTGCTCCCTAACTCTGGTGGGCAAGGAAGCCTCCATCTCAGTACTCCTTCCTGTCTTTGGCTTATTGAAATAGGGGCTCTTTCCTACCCTGGGGGCTCTCCCTTCTGTCCCCCTTTCTGAGCAGTGTTAAGAGGTCCTGGCTTACTAGGGCATGACCTTGGTGACCAATCTTGCAATGCTGAGGAAGACCAAAAAAGTCAGGACCCTGCCTCAAGGGAGAGGGGTCATCATGAGGGTCATCCAGAATGGGTCTGTGTGCTGCATGAAGACAGAGTCCATATGGAGCTTTTCCTTTACCCCTTGTCTCTTCCATACACATGCAAAGGACAACTCCCTGAGCAGTCATGGTAATGGTAAATTCTGTGAGATGGTAGCTGCCATGGTCCTGCCTTTGCAGGGATTCAGAACTTTGGGACACCCTTGACCTGGTATTGATAGGGCAGCTTCTAAGAACCATTTAGCTTGGCTTTATAAAGGTGATAATAAGAGTTGAGGCTGTCTGCATGCACTCTGCAATGATCCCTGGATATCCTGGCTTGCGCCTCCTTCTAGAGAATGGGCTACACAGGTGGCCAGTGACAGTCCTCTGTTCAGAATGCATGTGCAGCTGAGTTGAGAAGTGGCTGTGTTCTGGATGGATACTCTTTGATGTGACCCACATTGTCCATGTCTCAGCAGAGGTGATCTTTCTGAGATGTCTGGTTCTTGGGTTGGGGCTGCATTAACAAGCCAGGGAAACAGGCATCACAATGTGAGCTGATGAGGACGGTCACAGCGATGAGGTCTGGGGCACTGTGAGTAACAGCTAGGGTTGAGCCTGCATCCAGCACTTTTCCTAAGAGAAAAAGTGCTGCATGCTTCTGGCATTGTGTGATCCTGCACAACTCCCCTATAAATAAAGGTGGCAAGAGAAAAACCATACTGTGACCCTTAGAGTCAGAAATGAGAGAGAGAGATTGTGGCTGGGAGGATTAGGAGAGCTTCTGGGAGAAGGTGGCATTTGAGTTATACCCTGAATAATGGATTTGCTTTGACAGTGGAGATGGAGAGAGGAGCAGCAAAGATCTCTTGGAGCTTACATTAAATCTGGTTGGTAGATCCTAGGCTTTGAATTCAAAATGTCTCTGTGGGGGAAGAAATCCTGCTCTATGAAATTAATAGGTGTGTAAGATGAGGTGTAGATAAAGTGCAAGGGAGTTTTCTGGACTTATGACTTGAAGGCAGGAGTCTGTAGGTGCTTGCTGCTTCTTGAAGTTGTGGCTTGTCCCCAAGCCGTCTGAGTCTCCAGTGGCTTCCAATCCCCTCACGTGTGTGTATGACAGGGCTGGTTTGGAGCATCTGATGAATGTGTGCGTCCTGCATTGGGGACCCGTGAGGGCTATTGGTCACTTCACTTGCTTCATACCCCTCCACCTTCCTTTTGACCGACATACATGGAGATGCCATGGGAGGGGATGGAAAAACTGGATATCAGGGATAATGCTTTCTAAGGCACTTCCCTAGCTATTTTTGCCTCCTAGTCTTGCAAGACCCAGAATGGAAAATACTAAAGTGAGACTGGAAATAGTTGTTGTTGAATAGGTGTTGAACACGTTCTTGTTCACCACCAAGTGTGAACTTTAAAATAATTCAGATGAACAGAAATATACTTCCTGAAAGGGTCCTCAGAGGATCAGCTTCACAATTACTCCGGCTGGAAGGGACTTCAAAGGATCTGTGCCTTAATCAGACCACACTTTCAGTTTCCTGTGGCAACAATATTACAAGGTCATTCAATTCCGAATAGTTTAGAAACTAGGCACACACACCTCTGTCTTTCTCATTGACTCCCTAGTTTTTCTTGTTGGAATTATGGGAGAGGAAATATTTTGTCCTATGAAAAAAGAAAATTTTGTCCTATTCTGGAGCCAGACCAGCTTGGCTAACATTTTGGTGCTGTGTGGTTTTGGTTATGTTCTCTTTGAGTTTTTATTTCTTCATCCTTTAAGCAGATATAACTGTGGTATTCACCATATGGATATTATATTAGGATTCAGTGAGATAATGCTTATAAGGCACTTAGCATAGTGCCTGTAGGTATTAGTTACTCAATAAAGCTCATCTCATAACATTAAGAGATATAGATTATTAATGCTTTTGCACCATGCACCTTACATGCTGAGAACTGTTTTGCAGCCTCACATAGTTTTATAAAGTGTGCTTACAGTGATGGTTGTTCTTACCACTGCTTTCTTTCTAGATCATCTTCCTTTGCCCGATATCCCCAGCTGTCCAGGGCCTTTCCTGATCCCCAGTCCTCCTGCTCTACTTTGGTGGCTTTCTGAGGTCCTGGAAGGATCTTAGTCACTTGTTTTTCTCTGAGACCTTTTTCACATGTGACTAGGTGGTCAAGGCTCTGTAATGTCATTCCATCTTTTCCCTGAAAAGATAACTTCACATTCCTGGTTCATTCATGACACTATTTCATTTATTACAGATGATTTCTCAATATTTGTGCCCTTTTTTGATGTTTTTGTGAAGTTGGGGGAAGAAGAGCAAAGACTGTGGGCTCCAAAGCGAATCTTGACTAGGATGCCTCAGCGGACTGCCTGCCTTCAGTGCACAGGCGTAAGAACGTGTCATTTGGGTGTAAGCTTTTTACAGTTTTAAGAGAAGCCTCACTCTCTGCCCAGGAAGCACGTCCTCCTCTGGCTGGACCCATCACAAGGCTCCTGGAGGTGGCCAGAGGGAGCACACAGGCTCTTTCTCTGGTAACACCTCTGTGGATCAGCCTTCTTATGACTCAAGCTGAAGTTTGAATTTTACCTAGAATCGTTATTGGATTCCTCCAGAAGAAAGGCCTCTCAAAACAAATCAAGAGTTGGAATTCATGTCTCCAGAGTTGTGCTTCCTCTAGGACAGGTACAATTTGACCTGTGAAGAAGGTCAAAGTGAAGAAGGCAGAGTTAGAGAAGAAATCAGAACAGCATTTTTTTCTTTAAAGACCCAAACTCCTGATAGCACTTGGGGTTTTTCCAAACCATAAAACTGGTTGTTGGTGAGAAAGTGGGTAGCAGCAAGGTGCTGAGAAGAACAATTCAAGTCCCTCCTTCTTGGGTCAGTGCACCTGTTCACGGTAGAGTTTTGAATAAACCTCTTTCTCTGAGCAGTAGATGGAGAATGGACTAACCTGTCTCACCTTCTCCACTAAGGAGACCTCTGGTGTCTCTGGGGGATTAGCAGTGTGTCCAGCATGTCCTGTAGGCCCAGGACCCCTGTGAAGTAAGCAGACGTGGGGAGGGAGGGAGAGGAAATTATATACTAAAACTAAAAACAGGAAAGCATGAGTGTGCTGGTAGGGTTTACCTAAAAGTCTACAAACAAGGTAGATGTTGTGTAGTCTTGAGTCCATCCTTTTGATGGTATCTGCTGAGAACTGGTCATCCTCTGGTTCTGGCCCTGCCCCTATCCCTGCCTTTTATTGCCCTGTCTGTCCTTGCAGATCTGCAGGTGAGAACTCTTTGCTGGCCCTGAAGGTCTCAGAAGACCTTGGCATCTTACTCTAACGACATTGTTTTCTAGTTGTTGCCCATTGCAGGACTGAGCCCCACTCTGCCTGGCCTAATAGCTTGTCTTGGTCCTCCACGTTCCTGTTTGATGATGCCTCTTGGAAACCGGCTCTGTTGCTTTTTTTCTGCACCCCTTCACCTGTTCTCCCTTCACCTTTCATCTCCCCTTTTTCTTCATTTCCCTCTCCTTACTGTTCCCTACACCTGTCTGGCTGCTTCTGGCTTCTTTCCCTTTCTTCCTTTCTCTCCTCTTTCTTTTTCTTCTGTCTCAGGATGTCTCTTCTCATCTAAAGTCAAACTTCTCTTTTCTCCTTTATGTCTGAAGCTCTGCTTTTCGACCTGTTCCTCTCATTTTTCTCACTATCTCAATCTCCTTCTTTCCCACTTTCTTCATCTCTTTCTTTCCATTTCCTTTCCTTAAAAGTGTGTGATGTTAAGGGGCTGGGGATATAAGGGGCTGAGCTATAGCTCAGTTGGCACACAAACCATTATTGTAAAATATAATACATAAATATCAAATGGAGCACCTGCATAATTTCTGTGTGAGGGTATAGGTTACGCTGGGCTCCATAAGCTTCAAGTGTACCCTGCTGACCCCAAGCTTCTCTGTCCTCACAAGGCTCACTTTGGGGCTACCGTTTCCTTGTTTTTCTTTATAGTGTGACCATCTGCAAACACATCCTAAACAATATACTCAGTTTTCCTGTTTTGAATATTATGTTCATGGAATCATGCCACATGGATTCTTTTGTGTCTTGCTTTTTTCCACTGAACATTGTTTGCTTACCTTGTTTGGAGACTTTATCCATGTTTGTAGCTACAGTTCATTCATTTTCATTACTTCTTAATACTCAGTGAAGGGACTTACCGAAATTTGTCCCAGCTATTGAACTTCTAATTATAGTTAAAATTCCCTTTTCACCTTTAAAGTAAAACCTGATTTTGCTGCCCCCTTGTGTCTTACAACAGTTTTAAAAACATTGTCATATGAATGTATAAACTTCCTCCTTTCTTATAAGCAAACAAATGTCCCCCAAACCAGCTTGAGTTTCACCATGCCAGCCTGGTCAAATGATACCTAGGGGGTGAGAAGGCCACACCACTCAGTTAGAAAGAACGCTCCTGAGGAAAAGGCGTTCATTACCAGCAGGAAACTCAGCTCTGCCTAACTCTGCTGAGGTGAGAAATCAGAACAGAAAGAAATTTGGAGTGAATAGATTTGCCTCTATACAGTTGGAATGTGCTCAGGGGACTAATAGAAGGTTTCATAGAACAAAACTTTTACAATATCATTAACTCATACACCAAGTCCTACTCTGAAAACAGGACAGGGAAATTCATTTCAACGGATGCTTCATTCATTTATTGACTGGATATTACTGAGTGCCAGACATTGTTCCCAGTGAAAACATATATATATATAATTGAACAAATGTAATAAACACATAGGCAAATGATTACTGCAATCTACTGCCAGTTAATGAGAAGTGCTACAGAGCAAATGAATAAAGAGACAGAAGGTAACAGGATGGTCTGAGGAAAACCAGGGGGAGATGGTGACATGCAGATATGCAAATGAAGTAACAAGAGCAAGTCATGGGAAGGTTCAGGGACAAAAGTGTTGGGGTGGACAGAAAGGGTCATGTTTGAAGAAAAGGAAGGTCAGTGTGGTAAAAGCACAGAGAGGGAGGCTAAGCGGCAGGAGGTAAGACAGAGATGGGTGGGAATTTATAGACATGGTGAAAATGTTGGATTTTACTCAGGGAATGATGGGAACACAATATGTTTTGAAGCTCTCATTCTGGTTGCTGGTAGAAAGTTGAATCTAGGGATAAGAAGGGTGGCAAAATAGAAAACCATTGCGAAAGTCCTGGCAAAAAATGGGATAGCTTTGAACTGGTAAATGGTAGAGATTGTGAAAAGGGGTCACTTCAGGGTGTATTTAAAAAAAATAAATTTGTTCCTTCGGTTTTTTTTTTTTAATGGTGCCTTATAGTTATACAAAGTAGTGGAATTTATTGGCAGGGTGTATTTTGAAAACATGTTTGGTTGTGGGGGATGAGGGAAAAGGAAGTTCAAGATGACTCCAGGCTCTGGCTTCAGTTGGCAGTGGCAGGTGGTGTTTAGAGTAGTTTTGTTTGTGTGTGATTTTGAGATGTCCCTTACACATCCAAGTGCCCATGTCCAGCAGTCAGGTGGTACAAAAGCCTGAAGCTTGGGAGAAAGGTTAGGTTGGGGGTATATATGAGGAAGCCAGTATTAAACAAATGGAGCTGAATGAGACAACATGAGGATTGTGGTGGGGCAGGGGGGTATCTCTTTTTAAATAACTATTTTAGTATAATAATTAATCTGGTCCTAAAACCCCACAAATGGCTGAAGGATTTGGGGTGGTGATGGACTTCCTAAGTTTCTATTCTTGAAACTAGAAGTATCAGAATGATACTGTTTTTTTCCTTTCAGAGAAAAAATTATGATTTTTTTGTGAGCCTCTAAATAGAAGAACTAAAAATAAGGGATCTTTTTTGTAATTTGAAGAGAGACGTTTCCATCAGGGTTGCTTTGTGGAGTGAACCTCCATGTCTACAAGCTATCGAGGTGGGCTGTGCCTGCTGGATATGCCAGACCCCAAGATGGCACCAATGATCCTTCTCTTGCCTCAGATATTCAAACCCCATGTAGTCTTCCACCACAAGCAGAGCTGATCTTTATGTGGGATATTGGAAATGTGACTCCCAGTACTAGGTCATGAAACACAGTGTGGCTTCTACTTCATTATCTTCTGCCTCACTACCTCTGGGAGAACCAGCCATCATATCATGAGAATTCTCCAGCACCCTTAAGGACAGGTTCATGTGACCAGAAGCCAAGGCCTCTAACACAGCCAACAGTGTGAAAGTACTGTCCTGAAGTAGATCTCCAAGCCCAGTCAAACCCTTAGAGTTTTGTGGGCCTGGTCAGCATCTTTACTGCAACCTCATAGGAGGCCCCAAGCCAGAATGGCTCAGCTGTCATTCGTCAATTTCTGACCCACAAAACTATGTGAGATAGTAACAAGTTTTTTTTTTTTTATTGAATTAAACCATCAAAAATTTTTATGTAGCAATAGTTAACAAATTTAGTGTTGTACAAGAAATTCACACATCAGTTGGAACTTAAAGAGATTTCGAAGCCTCTTTTAAGCTGGAGATTACAGTTTTCTGACAGTCACTTTATTGGACTCAGCTCCTGGCCATCCTTTAGAAAATAGCATGAGGAATGTATACATAAACCTGTATACTTACATGTATATTATACTTCATACATATACATATATATGTTTACATTTACATACATATATATGTATATCCATACATGCATTTATTTATTTATTTATTTATTTATTTATTTATTTTTTCTTTTTTTATAAATTTCTGTATTGGATTTTCTTTTTTTTTTATTTTTTTATTTATTGAACACAAATTGAGTACAGCAATTTTTTTTCTTGTTGTACATAAAGTAGAGTCACGCCATCTGTGCATTCATACATTTACACAGGGCAATGATGACTGTCACACATACTGTTACTATTCTTACCCCCTAAACTCAACCCCCCCCCTTCCCTCTATGCTTTCTATCCTTTCTCCATTCTTGCCATCATTCCACCCCACATTATTCATCATCATTCACTTATCAGAGAGACCATTCGGCCTTTGGATTTTTGGGATTTACTAATCTCACTTAGCATAATAGTCTCCAACATCATCCATTTACCTACAAATGCCATAATTTTATTCTTCTTTATCTGAGTAATATTCCATTGTGTATATATACCACAGTTTCTTTATCCATTCATCTATTGAAGGACATCTAGGTTGGTTCCGCAATCTAGCTATTGTAAATTGAGCAGCTATGAACATTGATGTGGCTGCATCACTGTAGCAATCTGATTTTAAGTCCTTTGGGTATAAGCCAAGGAGTGGGATAGCTGGGTCAAATGGTGGATCCATTCCAAGTTTTCTAAGGAACCTCCACACTGCTTTCCAGAGTGGCTGCACCAACTTGCACTCCCACCAGCAATGTATGAGTGTACCCTTTTGCCCACATCCTCGCCAACACCTGTTGTTGCCTGTATT
>JAJEJO010002268.1:415865-480720 GCA_020662805.1 Glaucomys volans | reverse complement strand
TTTTTCATTGATATCTAATTTCATTCCATTACGACCTGATAGTATATTAGGTAGTATGTTTAGTATAAGGTAGTCTCTATGTTTTTGTATTTGCTAAGAGTAGCTTTGTGGAATAACATATGGTTTATTTTAAAGAAGGAACCATGAGTTGCTGAGAAGAAAGTGTATTCACTTTTTGATGGATGGAATATTCTATATTTGTCTGTTAAGTCCAAATTAGTGATTGTGTCATTGAGTCCTATGGTTTCTTTGTTCAATTTTTGCTTGGAAGATCTGTCCAACGGTGAGAGAGGAGTGTTAAAGTCTCCCAGTATTATTGCGTTTTGGTCTATTGATTCCTGAAATTGAGAAGGATCTGATTGACAAACATGTATGCACCATTGTTTGGTGCATAAATATTTATGATTATTATGTCTTGCTGATTTAAGCTTCCTTTAAGCAGTATGAAACGTCCTTCTTTATCCCTTCTGACTAACTTTGGCTTGATGTCTGCTTTCTCTGAAATGAGGAAGGAAACTCCTGCTTTTTTACTCAGTCCATGTGCATGGTATGTTTTTTCCCAACCTTTCACCTTTAGTCTGTGGGCATGTTTTTCTATGAGATGAGTCTCTTGAAGGCAGCATATTGTTGGGTCTTTCTTTTTAATCCAATCTGCCAGTCTGTGTCTTTTGATTGATGAGTTTAGGCCATTTATATTCAGGGTTATTATTGAGATATGACTTGTATTTCCTGTCGTTTTAGCTTTTTTGGGGGTTTTTAGCTTAACTTTGTTTCTCCTTTGATTGACTCTTTCTTTAGGGTAATTCCTCCCCATGTTGACTGACATTGTTGTTTTTTGTTTTTTCCTCTTGGAATACATTGTTGAGAATGTTCTGTAGGGCAGGCTTTCTCTTTGTGAATTCTTTAAGCTTTTGTTTATCATGGAAGGATTTTATTTTGTCATCAAATCTGAAGGCAAGTTTTGCTGGGTATAAGATTCTTGGTTGGCATCCGTTTTCTTTCAGAGCTTGAAATATGTTGTTCCAGGCCCTTCTTGCTTTTAGGGTCTGGGCTGAGAAATCTGCTGATATCCGTATTGGTTTCCCCCTGTAGGTAATCTGATGCTTTTCTCTCGCAGCCTTTATAATTCTATCTTTGTTTTGTATGTTAGGTATTTTCATTATAATGTGCCTTGGTGTGGATCTGTTGTAATTTGGTGTCCTGTAAGCCTCTTGTAATTGATTTTCCATCTCATTCATCATATTTGGGAAATTTTCGGATATTATTTCATTGAACAGATTATCCATACCCTTGGCCTATATCTCTGTGCCTTCCTCAATCCCAATAACTCTTAAATTTGGTCTTTTCATGATGTCCCATATTCCTTGGAGGTTTCGTCCATAATTCCTAACCATCTTCTCTGTTTGTTCGACTTTGTTTTCCAGATTAAATATTTTGTTTTCATTGTCTGAGGTTCTGTCTTCCAAGTGATCTATTCTGTTAATTATGCTTTCTATTGAGTTTTTCATTTGGTTTATTGTTTCCTTCATTTCCTTGTTTCCTTCAAGGATTTCTGTTTGTTTTTTTCTCAGAACTTCTATCTCTTTATTGAAATGATTTTTTGCTTCCTGCAATTGCTCTATTAGCTGATTATTCATAGCCTGAATCTGCTCTCTTGTCACATCATTCTCTTCTCAGATCATTTTAATTATGAACATTCTGAACTCCCTTTCTGTCATTCCTCCTACCATGCTGTCTTTGGGTTCTCTTGATGTATCATCTAGGTTTGTTTGGGACACTTTCTTCCCGTGTTTTCTCATGCTGCTCATGTATCTTCCCCTCTAGTAGTGCAAATTAGAGGAATTGCAATTTCCCTGTAAAGACTTAAAGTGTCCCTGCAGATTTCCAATAACTCACCCAATGTTTGAGAGGTACTTGATCAAGCGGTGACCAAAGATAGCTGCTGTCCCACTACCTCCAGGTTGGGAATGATCAATGCTTCTGGACAGAGGCAACCAGGAGTCTCAGCGCCGTGGCCCTGCCGGAAGATCTGAGCTCAGCTCTGAGGACTCAGGCAGCCGAAGATGGTCTCTCTCTGCCAGGGAAGCTGCAAAATGACGCGGATGGGCCCAAACTCCCCACTGGAGCCGAGAACCGACTCCGCTCCCCGCCAGATCTCACCAGGAGTCACAGTGCTGTGGCCCCGCCAGAAGACCTGAGCCTATACATGCATTTAAATAGTCAACACATATGTAAACAAAATACAGGTGCTCCTTGACTGACAGTGGGGTTATATCACAGTAAGTCCACCATAAACTGAAGATTCCACAGGTTGAAAATGTTTTAACACACCTAACCTAACATCACGGTTAGCATGGTTAGCAACACAGTGCACTATGGAGTATCAATTGTCTTCCTTTGTGAAGGTGTGACTACCTGGGAGCTGCATGGGTATAGGTAGAGTGTCCTACTACCTATTGCTGGTCTGAGGAAAGACCAGCAATAGGTAGTAGACCTCTTTTTTTCCCATCCTCTGCTTTAGTTTTTACTGTTTAAAAAATTTTTAGCATATACTTTTCAAATCATATCTAAAATTTCTTCATAATTTCTCATGATCATTCTTCATAATGCTTAATAATTTTTCAAAAAGAATGCCTCAGAATCATCTGAGAATTCAGAATCTAAAGAATCATCTTTAGAATTCAGTCTAAAATCGAAACGGTTGTGTTATCTCAAATATGTATTTTTATAGTTGATTTTATTCAATCAGTACCCAAAGGAAGTTCCCGCATCACATTTGAGTATATATCTCAAATCTCTTTTATTAGTCTTCCCTCTCTCTCTTTTTCTCCTTTATCATTTATTTATTTGAAAAAAAAAAACCTGTGTCTTACGGAATTTTCCACAATCTGGACTTCGCTGACAACATGCTTACAGTGTTGTTTGAGATCTTTGCTTGTACTTTGTATTTTCTCTAGATTACCTAGAGGCATAATCAATTCTGCATTTTTTTTTTGAGGCAAATATTGCATGACTAGTGCTGTATGTTAGGAGGCCTGTAGTAGTGTCTGCTGGTTCTTCTTTTCATGATTGATCAGTGAGGTCACATGTGAAGTGACTGTCTCAGCCACTGTGAAGTTTCACACCATGATGTTTCAACTAACAGTTTAGCAGACTTAGATGACTTTTGTCTCCATCATTATTTCCTTAGGAGTTGCATGAAGATAATATTCAGAGTGCGTTATTCCTTTTTCTTTTATTAGCTGGAATTCTTCTATAAAGAAAAACTCTTCTTCAACTGTTATTTGTTACTATGAATGAATGTAGTTTACATAATAAATCAAGTATAAATACTTGATATTTTTCTTTTATCTTGTTTTGAAATACTTAGCTGATGCTCTTTTATTTAAAATACAATTATGAATTCATGGATTTGTTTGTTTTGTTCTGTTTTTTGGTACTGAGGATTCAACCCAGGGGCACTTAACCACTGAGCCACATCCCCAGCCCTTTTTTATTTAGAGGCAGGGTCTCGCTAAATTGCTTAGGACCTTGCTTATTCATGTATTTTAACATATTTGATATATTTCAATCACTTGTATTCATTACTCTTTTTGATGACTGAATTCTTTCAGTTTTGGCCTGTGGAAACTCCTCTAAATTGGATTCATTGGTCTTTATTCATTTTTTTTTAAGATGTTGATAGACTTTTATTTTATTCATTTATTCATATGTGGTGCTGAGGATCAAACCCAGTGCCTCACACATGCTAGGCAAGTGCTCTACCACTGAGCCACAACCCCAGCTCGGTCTTTATTCTTTTGATAACAAGAATCTTTGATATCTGTACAATAAAATATTCCAGGCTTATTTTTTTTTAATTTACTTATTGATTCATTGAACACAAATGGAGTACAGCTCTTGTTTCACTGGTTGTACACAAAGTAGAGTCACACCATCTGTGCGTTCATGCATGTACACAGGGCAATGGTATCTGTCACACATTCTGTTATTATTTTTACCCCCCACCCCGCCCCCACCCTCCCTTCCCTCTATGCTATCTATCCTTCCTCCATTCTTGCCACACTTCCCCCCCACATTATGCATCATCATTCATTTATCAGAGAGACCATTCGGCCTTGGATTTTTGGGATTGGTTAATCTCACTTAGCATAACAGTCTCCAACATCATCCATTTACCTACAAATGTCCAGGCTTATGTTGTACTCACTTGGTTCTGAAGTAGGTATTTCTCCAGGGAATTCTGATCACTTTTACTGGGAAATACTATCTTAGAGATAATGATATGGCTGTTGAGGGTGCTTATTGCCGTTGGGATTGAGGGATTTATTTCTACTAGGTCTGTGTAGTGAACAACATTTTTATTGGCAACAAAAAATATGATGATATACAACTTACATTTCCAATTCAAATTTCAGATTACAGGAAATTTTATTGACCTTCTTAGATTTATATTTATTTCTAATTTTTTATTATTACTGGTTCTGTGACATTACTATAATGGTTGGTGTGATATCTTATTTGCTCTATTAAAAATAAAAAGATTACTTGTTATTACTGAAGATAGTGCAAGATTTCTTGGCAATCTTCTCCCTAGTTCCACATTCCAACATCCTCAGGAGGCATGCAAATAGCAAAGTTATTATGTTTTAAGATCTTCTGAAATAATTTCTCTGAGTAATAAAGTCATACATTTCATAGAATTTGTTTCATTCATTTTGTTTTTTTAAGTCTTAAGGACTTACAAGACCCCAATTTTGTTATATAATTATTTTGTTGTATAATTATGTAAAACATGGTATGGATCCAAAATAAAAATGACACAACAAAACACATGTTGCAGAAATGATAGCAGAATGAATCGGGCATTATTACCCTATGTGCATAGATGATCACACAACTTGTGTAACTCCACATCATGTACAACCAGAAGAGTGAGAAGTTATGCTCCATTTATGTATGAAGTGTCAGAATGCATCCTACTGTCAAGTATAACTAATTAGAACTAATACAAGAAAAACACATTTGAGAATATTTGATATTCTGTCTCTATCTTCTCCATCTTGTTCTTTTCTTCCCTGTTGGGTGATAACTTTTCTTGGTTTAATTTATCCTTTTACTTATTTTTTTGATATATTTTAATATTTTTGCCCTTAGATAAAGGGTAGTGATCTGTATCTGCAGTTCTGCTGCTTTGTGCTGTTTACTTAGATTCGATGATACCCTCAATATCACTATAATAAAAAGAATATCTTCATTCCTTTGTTTATCTCCACAGTTTTCTGCTGGGAAGTTTTTTATATTTTATTAATCTAGTACTCTATTAATAAACATTTAGGTTGTTTCTAATTTCTGACTACTGCAAATAACATTATATTGAATAGTCTTTTGTGTACATCGTTTTTCTATCTTTGCCAATACATCTAAGGCATTGATTTCTAAACATGGGATTCTTGGATCAAAGGGAAATGCATATATTATTTTGTTGGATATTTTGTTTGGTTTGTCCATTTAGTTATTTTTTTCCCATTGGAATGGGACCCATAGCCTTGTGCCTGCTAGGAAGTACTACTGAGCCACATGCACCTTATATATATAGGCACAGAATCTTGTGGATCTTAATATTAATTTGGGATTGTCCACAGATTTCCCTTTTCCCCTAGTCTGCCAAAATGAGTGCAATGCAATTGCCAGATCAATCTGCCCCTACTTGTCCCTATGCTTTCCCACCGTTCACTCCCTAAATTTGTTATTTCCAGACTATCCCCTAGGCTTTTGTAAGAATTAGTTAAGAATGATTTTATGGTAGAATGAATGACTTAGAGAGGAAGGTGGAGAGATGGGAGGTGAGAAAACTAGAGGCCATGGAGGGCGGGAGGTAGACCAGGTGGTAGAGAGGTGGAGGTAGTAAGTAAGACTTTCTAACGGACAAAGAAGGCCCAAAGTAGAGTGGAAGAAAGATAGACATATGAGAAATATTGCAAGAGCTGTGAATTTGATCCACTTTTGTCTCCTTTGGAAAAGCCAATGCATAAGATTCTTCTGGACTTTTTTGACTCTTGTACTGTACATTTTGAATCTGATGCCATGTGGAGATTGACCTATATGGACTATAGCTTCAACAGAGCATAGAGTTTTCATGAAGAAAGCACTCAAGAGTTTACTGATAATGCCATATTAAGATTTAAATTATCTATCAGTGTTACATAAACTATGAATGAATATATATGTTCTAGCTTATTTACTAACTGAAGCCCATTCAAATACTTACAATGGGGTCATGTTTCTTTCTAATGATAAGCAGACCTATAAGGCAAGGTGAGTTATACCAGATATTCCTTTACCTCCTAATGCTGGAATCCAGTTCTTCAGAGTAGAATTATATGAATCACTGGCAAACTTCCTGAAAAAGAAGAAAAACCTAGCAACAGAAAATATAATCTGAATGTAAGCAAAGCCAAAGCATTAGCCAAAGAAAATAGTCCAGAACAAAATATTAGCAAATGTAGCTGCCATTTAAGGGGAAACTGAAGTCAGGCTGACCATGAGTAAAGCCACAGGAACAGCCACATCCTGTCTTGTGGAGGATTCTTTCATTAGAAAGGAAATTTCTGAGCCAACTCCCCGAGGAGCTTGAGGCTGACTGGAAATCAGTTCCCTAAAGGAAAGGGCTTTGTAATCCTTGATTCAGTTCAGCTCAGTCAGTGGAAAGCCTGGGGGCTGGATTCTGGATTCTTTCCTCCAGAGAAGATTTGACCTTGTATTTGCAGCAGCCTGGGGGAGCTGTAGACCTGTGGTTCTGTCTTTGTCAGGCTTAATCTGGGAACCTGAGTTGGTTCTGTTCCTCCCCTGTTCAGAATTTGGCTCTGAAGTTTTGTGTTAATATTGGAATTTACACTAAAGGCAACTTCCTCCTTTTCTGTTCACCACTCTGGGATCTTAAGATTTTAAAGTTAAATGTAAAATCTCCATATATTTGTCTTATTTATTCTTATAAGAACCTGTGAGGTAGGAATGATTGCTGCCTCCACCAATCCCATCCACCATATCAGTCAAAGGGAGAGGGAATGGCTTCAGAAGACAAAAACTTCTCTAAAGATGCAGTCCTGATAAGCGACAGAGTCAACCTTGTCTGTCTGGCTCCAAGTGCATGTTCTTAATCACCATGTTTCCTGCCAAGCCCTTTCTAGGGTAGATGATAGCTGTGGCCTTCAGATGCCCAGTAGGATGTTTCTCCTCATCTGAATCCCTCCTTCAGGCTGCCAACCCACTGTCCCTGTTGAAACATGGCTATCTAAAATAGCATCAGCCTAACCATCTTTGATATGCCATCTCCCTACTTCTCATCAAAATGCATAAAAACATTCAGAGGACACAGTGGCCAATTAAGGGTGACAATGGACTGCTTGCCCATATCTGGGAAATTTCCCACTAAGTGCCATACTAAGAAGGACTTAAGATTGTAAACTTTTGGTCGCCCAAACTCACTTTGAACCATGAAACAGAGCAAAAGGCTAGTCATGACGAAGCTGGCAAGTGGATTTGTCACGCCTCTCCCCCATTCTCCTCCAGACCATGCCCTTTATCTCTAACTCACCACATCCACTGAACACAGTAGTTCCTTGGGTGAAAGTACAATAGAGGTGGAGTTTGTGTTAGTTTTACTCCTGGAACGAAATGTAAACACAGCCTAGGCAGAGTCAGAGCCCAGGGGCAGAGAGGCTGGGGACTGTTTCCTTGAGATAACCCCCCTCCTACCAGCCCTGTGTGCCTTTGTGTGACAACAGAAGTAAGTGATGAGAAGAAGAGGAGAGTCTGAAGGAGCTGGGAGACCTCAAATTGGTCATAGAGCCACTCAGGAAAGAACTCGAGATCTAGGCAGGAAGAGGAGGGTGAGTGAATAAGTTTTGTAGAGGGAGGGTACTTGACAGAGCCATCAAGGGATGGGGTTTCGGGTGGAGTTTTGGAGAAAGGAAAAAAAAAAAAAACAATTTCAGAGGGGCAGCTGCCACAGGAAAGGGGGAATGATGAAGGGGTGAGAAGAAAAAGACCACTTTGCTTTTGCTAAACATGAAGTTCCCCATCTGGCACCTCTTTGAGAGAGATGTCAATCGTCATATTAATTATTTTTAATGCCTTTGTGGTCTGTGCTGCTTTTTGCTGTGGCTCTGTATGAGGAACTATGAGGTGGTCCAAACTTGTCTCCTCTTCACAGTCACCCAAGTGCAGATTGGAAGAAGGGCAGAAGCCCTGGGTCTGGCTGAGTCTCTCTTGATGCACAGGACAGTCGCTCCCTCCAGGGTGTGAACTGAGTGAGGGGAACCCAGGCAAGCGGGCAGAAAGGAGAAGAATCTGCACCTGTCTGCAGGCAAGCAGTGGGCCTCAGAGGACCATCTTTCAAATTTAATCAAGTAGGGAGACAAACCAAATCAAGCTAAATACAAACAGCCCAATCCTACTGGAATCTGTAAAAGTGAAGGGAGTATAAACCTAAAATGCAGGTTTTAAAAGCATGCATGTGAAGAATCTGCCTTCTTTCTCAGACTTCCTTTCTTTCAGTGGCTCCCTTGTCTCTCCCCTTCAGTCTTTTGGCTTTCTTTCTTCCTCCTCTTTTTCCCCTCCATGTCCTCTCTTTCTTTTTCCCTCCTGTGTGTCTTACTTTCTTTATTTTCCCCTTGTTTTCCAACCTGTATCATGGAGAAAGTCACAGGGTCTGAGGCTATAGGTCCTCTCAATCCCAGAGCCTCAGGGGGAAATCTCTCCCTGTGGCTCCCTCCCTTGCAGCATTTGAGTTCACATCTTACATCAGCATCCCCTTGGCCCCATTTCCACTTGTTGAAGCTTGTTAAGAAAAGCAAGATGCACCAGGTGCGTGGCAGTGGCGATGTGCTATGTACTGTTGAGTGGGGCCTCAGTTGAGTTTCCTCAACAACAGGCTCTGGGTTAGAGTTGCATGCAGAGTTTGCTGGAAAGTGCTCTTGAGGATTCCACCTCTGTGAAGGTGAAGGAAGCAAGAATGGCAACAAGAAATTGGCATGCAATGTTCTTGCCCAAGCCCATTCAATGGGAAGTCCTGGAACAGAGAAAGCACTGCAGAGTTGTCCCAAGTCAGACCTTTGCATTCCCATGGTAACCAGTTATTGGATCCTGTTTTGAAGGGCAATATCCAGTGAGCCACCGGCAGCCAGTATTCCCAGCAGAGGAGCGATGTGGGCATCTGCAGAGAGGGATCTGGAGTGATATCCCGAGGGTGGACACACTGTGGGTGCTTCATCTTCACCCCCCAGTGCACTCATTCCTTCTGCAGTCATGGGAAGGCATGAGACACTGGTTTATCAGTCCTAGATGGGGCCTACATATAAGATGCAAAGAGTTAATGGACTAAAATATAAGGCAGCAAGAAAAAGACCACGAAGAGAAAGAATTTGGGAAGGCTCCCTGAGGTAGCTTTGGACTGGGCCCTGAGGGAAGGGCCACATTTTGAAGGTAAGATGAGGGGTAAGGCCCCAAAAATGTTGACAGAAGGAGGCTTTCTGAATTGTTCTGAAGTCTGCGCAGGTCACCAAACACCAGGTCATTGTGAATAAAGTCCTGTATCCTAGACTAAAAGACTAAATGTACCTTAAAGCATGGAGTAGGATGGGGCAGAAGAGAAGCCGAGGGGCCTTGTCCTGGGGGCGTTTTCATGTGCTGTACCTCACAGATGGCAGGAGGCGCTGGGTGTGGAGGAGTTCTCTGGAGACCCTTTCTCCTTCCCCTCAGGATTTGGCATCCTCTCTTTAGAGGAAGTTAATCCACAGAACAATTTTCTGATGCTCCTATCTTGAGATGAGGGCTGGGAAAGCTCTAAGGATCATAGAGGCTGCACCTTTAAATAGCTGAAGGATGCCATGGTGTTGAGGGGCAAGGTAACATGGAGTCAGTGTAGGCCAGAGAGCAAACCCAGGGTCCCTGTCCCTACAGGGACAGGAACAGGAAAAAAACAGGAAAGTAGGTGGCTCATCATCTCCAAAGCCCGAGTTTAATGAAAAGCAGGGCTTTGTCAAAATCTGAAGTAATGAGGATGAAGTGGGCATGATTATTTTGTTCATTTTTTTTAGATCCGGGGATTAAACCCAGGGGTATTCGACCACTGAGCCACATCCCCAGCCCTATTTTGTATTTTTTATTTAGAGACAGGGTCTCACTGAGTTGCTGAGGGCCTTGCTAAGTTGCTGAAGCTGGCTTTGAACTCACGATCCTCCTGACTCAGCCTCCTAGGAGAGGATTACAGGCGTGCGCCACTGCGCCCGGCTATCTATTTTGTTCATTTTATGGGCAGGAATTTGAGACCTAGGGAGATCAGGTCACACAGTAAGAAGTGAAGTCAAGACTGAAGTGCAGGCAGACTGATTCCAGAATCACATCTCATCTCCGGTAAACCTGGGGTGTCTGGACCTGTGGTATCAGCGCACAACAGGGGTGGTACTGAGATACTCAGCGGGAAGAGCCCAGGAACGACTGTGAAGGACTATGTGTTAGCAAATTTCCCCTCCGCTTGATGAGATACTTAGCTCAGTAATCTATCAAATGTCTACAATTATTATTACCCAAGGGACACTTCACTGCCATTACCTCAGAGCAAAACCATAACCATGCCCTTGACTGTCAGTCTCCAAGCGGCAGATTACTCAGCAGTGTAGAATGCATCTGCGGATGTGTTTGTTCCTCTTATGAAGCTGGAGGGGCCTTGTGAATGTGTGACCTAGTTTTCCCACTGGACTGGAGGGGCCCTGAGGGCAGGAAGTATAGTTGTGTTTCTTGGGCCCAGCCCTCACCTAGGGTTCAAGTGCAAAAGCCTAAGCAAATGTGGTCCTGGCAGAGAGCCCCTGCTGCAAGGAACTTGTGAGTATTTAAAATCATTGTTGTCATCCCGACTAACTCATTCATAAAATAATACAATAAGTGTACTAGAGGAAAAGTAAGGGTTTTGGCCATAGGAGTGGGGTGGGTGGGGGAAAGTAGCACATGTTCCCACTGGACCAAGATTTTAACTCATTCACTCAATGTTGACTTTCTTTAACATTGAACTTGATTTTGGGATTGCATCAGCAAGTAAACTGACATGGAACCCGGCCTTAGAAAATTTACCATTTGTTGGGAAGACATAGTTAATCCGGCTATTACATGGCCCATTGATTTATAGAAAGGGTGCTGCTACTCAACTGCCCAGGATCAAATCCCTCCTTCTATGGCATGATGGTTAAGTGATTCAAGGCAAGTTCTTGGACCATTCAAGACTTTTTGGAGTAACCCATGAAAGGTGAAAGAACAAAAGTCTACTTCACAGAGTCAGTGTGGTGTGAGGGAAAATGTCAGCCCTTAGCAGGGTGCCTGCTGGGCACATAGTAAGCACTCCGTCAGTGCTAGCAGTCCTTATAAATGTGGTGGCATGGAAAAGGTAGGCTACTCTAGAGAACAGAGGGATGTGCCCACCCCCACACGTCAGTCTGGAAATCAAGGGGCTTTGTGGAGATAGGAACAAAACATTTCAGATGGAAGAAAGAGCAAGAATGAAGGCACAGACATAGGATTCCAGGTCCTATTTTTGGAAAGGAACATAGCCAGATGGGCTGAGAATGGGTGGGGTGGTGGGAGCTATGTTTGGCAAATTAGATTGAGACCAGATCATGAGGGAACTTGAGTATCTTGCCAAGCAATTAGCCCAGTGGGGGGCTGTAAAGTGTGAGAGCGGGTGTCGATTCCCATACTTTGGTATCATTCTTTTGTGACCCTGTTGCGTTTACAAAGAATTAGGAAAAAAAAAGTTAGAGAACACATTGATTCACGTAAAGAGATAACCAAGAAATGTCTGCATCAGGGGGTGGTATTTTATAGCTTTGATCATTTAAAAATTTGAGGAGCTTCCTAAATAACCACCAGTCCTTATTTATTTAGAAAATATCTAGTAAGGAAAGATCATGGGCATATCAATGGTCCCTCTTTGGGAAAATAGAAAGCAGCTCCATGTTCAGGTTTCTGTGTCTAGGGATCTTTAGGAGAGGGAATCCTGACCCCTCCTAACTGTGACCAACAAACTGTTAGAGTAGGAAGGACACTCTAAGATCATGTGGTTCTTATAGTTTTACTGAGTTCAGGGACATGGGAACATAGGAGGACAGGCCACATTCTCTGGGTCACACAGCAAAGTGACCAAGCAGAGACAGAATGCAGATCTCCTCTGTCCCTTCTTGTTTTTCCCATGTCTTGCTAATTCTCTCTCTCTCTCCCTCCCCACCCCCCTCTCTCCCCTGTGGTTTCTGAGTTCTAGGGTAGAAATGTATTAATTGAGTTTAATATTGATACCTAAGACATTCCTGGGTATAAATGTAGGGATATGTGGCATCACCTAATCATGAGATGCTGTTGATTTCAGAAGCATGGAGCAAACAATGGAAGAAGTCCAAAGAAAATAGTAAAGCTATGGTCTCAATGGAAAAGGTTGTGAATGCCAAAGCCCTTAGACTAGTCAAAGCTGTTGGACAAACAAGCTGCTGTGTAAGGAGACACCAGATTTTGTGACTCAAGAATTCACTCTGGTGCAGACTTGACTAGTTCCTGCTGGGGTACTGATTTGATTAGGCTTTCTGGGCCTGTTCCTTGCAGGTACTCAGATAAGGGGCTTTGTCCCTTGCCCTTCTACCTGGTGTGAAAGCCACCATTCTGGTAGTGCTTGTCAGGCTCCTTGGGCAGGGATTCTTGGAAACTGACATGGAGCTCCTGATGCTGGGGCCCCAGGCAGTCATCAGCAAGGCCGACTTCACTCTTGCCGGCTAGCCAGCCCCCAAACCTGAACATGACCAATTCTAGTCTCAGTTCACTCTCCTCACCTTCAGGGCTGTGTCTGGAACTAACCATCTTGTCATTCTCAACTTTAAAGTAGGTGTGGTCTGTACCCACCTCAAGACAAGAGCCTTCTTCTGGGAAGTGTGTAGGTGAGGACTCTCTCCCCAGAATTTCTTTTCTTCATTTATGTTGGAGTCCATCTAGGCCTCAAATTGGGTTCCAGGGAAAAAGCTATCTGCTCTGGGACTCTGAAGGGAGAATCTGAACTCAGAGAAATCTTGGCTTCTGAGTAGCTAACAAGTGAGGACTCCTTTAGCTCTCTTCTCCTGAATCGGATCTAAAAGGAATTAACTTAGGTCCTTGAAAGATTAACATTGGCTTCTAAGAGAAAAGTGAGAGCAATTTTTGGAGAAGCAATTGATTTGACCACTAAGGTGACCAGCAGGGAAGGAGGTTCCTCATTGTTTCACTGTCTTTTGTCCAGTTTACATGCTGCACATGACCCTCCAAGTTCATTCACCTGTGTCAAAAATTAACCTCCAAAAGTGAATCAAAAGTTGAATCCTTGGTGAGGGGGATGAATAGAGGATGACTAAAAGATACAGGGGTGCAGTTGGACATAAAAAATAATTTCCAGCCGGGCATGTGTCTTATGCCTGTAAGCGCAGCGACTCAGGAGGCTGAGGCAGGAGGATTGCAAGTTCAAAGGCAGCCTCAGCAACTGTGAGGTGCTAAGCAACTCAGTGAGACCCTGTCTCTAAATAAAATACAAAACAGGGTTGGGGATGTGGCTCAGTGGTCAAGTACTGGTACCAAAACAAACAAACAAAAAACCTTCCAATATTCCATGGCACAGTAGAATGATATCTTTGACCACAATTTATTGTATATTTAAAAATAGTTATTGGAGAGGGTTTTGAATGTTTCTAATACAAGCAATGATAAATGACTAAGGTGGCCCTGATCTGATTGTATAGTTGTATTGAAATGTCTCACTGTACTCCATAAATATGTACTATGTGTCCTTAGAAAGATGAAAATGGAGAGAGTAAATATTCTTTATTTTTTTCCACTAAGTTCAAAAGTCATCTCTGAATAATTAAGTAATTTTTGAGAAGCTGGGCCTTAGAATGTGATATCCAGCAATGCCCTTACTCATTATTCTTTCAATCAACATTTTTTGAGCATCTACTACATACAAGGCAACATTCCAGATATTAGGGAATCCCTGTGGTCTTTTATTTTATTTTTTATCAACACCATAAAATTTACCAGAAAACTAAGTTGAGAGATCAGAATGAGGCATATTTTGTCTTTGTGTCCCAGCCTGTAAATGTCTAGCACACAGGAGTTACCCAATGGACAGATGCTGAACAAACAGAATTTTATTTAACTCTTATGGTTCATCATAATTGTCAAATTCCTCTAACAGAAAATTCTTTTGCCCTGAAAAGTTAGACTTCTGGATAGACCATTTTATGCCAATCACACATTATTTGTACTCTATATATTCCAAATATATACATTCACTGGAAAGTATATTTGAGGCTGTAAGGGGAACTTATTTGAACTATTTTTTATATATAAAGTTGTCATTAGTTGGAAATACATGGAAAAATTCTGATCTCAAATGATTAAACCATGGCTACAAGACACAGGAGTTTAGATGCAACTGTGATTCTGAGACATTTCTAAGACCCCTTGCTCTCCTTGACTCAGTTCTGTACATCTTTGTATTTTCTGGTCCTGTGATAGAGAATTAGTCAAGGTAATTGAATGCAAACATGATTCATCATTATTCTGTGTCTACCATGAAATGCACATTTGATGTCTAGAGCAGTTTTCTCTAACTTCCAAAGAAGAGAACCAAGCTTTCTCATTTTATTGCTTTACTGAAAAGATTATAGTCAGAGGGAGGGCAGTATATGTCAAGATAGAATCTTCTCCATTCTTTACTTTCCTTCTTCCTTTTACCTTAGTGAGTAGAAGGTTTTTGATATAATAGAATGAAAGACAGAAACTTTGTTAGTATAATAATGGATGACAGTTATGCAGTGGGAAGTGGTCCGCGTTAGCAAGAGGAAGGTTTATTTGTTTGTAGCTGCTCCACTCAGAAAGTTCAATCAGAGCCCTGAAGATAGAGCAGTAGGGCAGAAGAGGTCACAGAGGAGACACCAGAGAAGAGAGCAGGAAAAATAAGGGAAAATTCTGGCCATGCATCCTAGGTGGACTGATGTGAAACTTGATGGAACAGTACAGGAGAGCTTTGCCCTGTCCTCTGAACTCCATGAGTATGACATTTAACCACAATAAGACTTTCTGAGAATGCATAGGGCCTTCATTTCCTCCTAGACATCTCATGAAAAACCAAGTTGTTGAGCTGAGCAGTTGCATATCTTTCTAAAGCCACTTGGGAAGCTAATCTGACCTTGTGTATCTATAGTAGTGGCTGCCACCAAGAACATTGTTAAGACACAGTCTTCCTGCCACAGAACATAGAAGGCTCTGGGTTAGAATGGTCACCTGGCTGATTGATGTTCACTGGACATGGGCCATGTGACAGTAATTCACCTTTATAGTGCAGGACCTGGCACCTAGTAGCTGAGAATTTAGAGATTTGTTTTGTTTTGTTTCGAACGAATAAATGAATAGAATTGTCCTTTCCTACAGGTAAGGTTGCTGAGCCTTGCCTCTTAAGAATAAGGGGAAGGAAGCTATGTTTTATCCGGGATCAAATATTCTGAAATGGGAAGAATGGTTTTTGAGGACTTTCTAATTTTCTCAAACATTCCCTCCTTTCATTTCCTGGACCATGATATCATTGCCATTTGCTTGGTAGTAGATACAGAAATTTTTCTGATATATTCATCTCAAAGACCAGGTCATATACTCAAATTTTAAAAAAGCACAGAGTTTTATAGTGATAAGGGTTCAAGTGAGAAGGTTATGGGAATCCAGCTTTTGCACTGTGACAGACAAAAGGGGCTGTATGGCATGGATATAATTTCAACAGTGCCCTGGTCAATGACAGGCACATAAGCCTCAAAAAACTGAGCAGCAGCTTGAAAAAGAAGCTCATGGCTGCAGTGAGGAGAGGAGGGAAGGAGAGGATGGGATTTCTATACACCATGCATGTGCATGCCAGGGTTGGTGGTAGAGGTGGGCTGAGAGCCTGTGATACTTTCTTTTGTTCCAAAGGGAGCGCACACATTGTTCCTTCGTGGCTATGTTTTGGAAATGGGATTGCTGGATTAGTTTACTCTGAATATTTTGCCTTCTGATCCTTTGTTGTTTTATTTTTCAAAAGATAGTGTCAGCCTCTACTTCCATTATAGAATTTGACATAGCATATAAAGGTACCAGGCTTTTTGTAAGATGAGGAAACAATTAGGCACTGGGGTAGAGTTTCCAAAGATGGTCACCACCACTAATTCCTTCCTTCCCTATAAGCACAAGCCAATTCTTCATAAAGAGGGAGCTTATTTCCCATTGCCTGAATAAAGCTGGCCCTGGAATTGCTTTCACCCATAGAGTACGACAGGACAGATGTTCTGGATTTCTTACTCTACCCTTAAGAAGACCAGAAGCTTCCATTTCCTTCCTTTTGGAATGCACCTTCTTGGAAACCAATCACCATACAGCAAGGGAGCTAAAGCAGCTAAGTGCAGAGACCAACCACAGGAAAACCAGAATAGTTGAGAAGGGCATCATGGAAGTTCATCAAGGGCAGAGGCAGTGCAGAGAAGGAAAGACCATTGATATCCAAAGACATGGTCTACCCCATGAAAACAGATCACTGTTTTGATAGAAGTGATCTGTGTAATCACCCAGACACCTGTTAGTTTGCTGGTTCCCCACAGACTCATGCCCCACTTAAGGGTTCAGGGTGGCTCTCTGTTTTTGGCATTTGGGCATCAGCAGTGGAGCTGGAGGATGCCTTGTTTGTCCTTGTGGTGCTCCACCCAGCATTGCTTCTAACCAGGATTCATTTTAAAGATCATATGGCTCATCACCCTGAAGTAGCTGGCCTGGTAGAGCAGTGGGATCATCTTTGGAACACTCAATTATAGAAGCCCTTAGGTGACAGCACCTTACAGGGTTGGGATAATGTTCTCCTAAATGTTGCAAATGTTTTGAATCAGCAGCCAAGATGGAGTGCTGCTTTTTCCCAGTTCCAAGGATTAAGGGATAGAAAAAGGAATGGCAAATTCATAATTATCCCTAATCGTATACTAGTGATTCTTTATTCCTTCCTATCCTTACAACTTTGAGCTCTGCTGTTGTTGAGATCTTGGTTCCCAAGGAAAGAATGTTTCCACCAGGGAAGGAAATCATGGTTCCTCTGAACTGAAAGTTGAGATTACTACCTGGGTATTTTCAATCAATGGATCATGGAGAGGCTTTCTGTGCAGGCTCAGGATAGGTGGGACATTCTGGGAAGGAAGATTCTTAGCTGTGGGACAGTCAGGTGGTCCCTGGTCACTGAGTGTCAATAGAAACTTCTAGTCATTGACCTAGCCCCCCCCCCAAAAACCCCTCCATCTCTCAAAATTCCACTTAGACACAGGCAACTGCCTCTGGTTGAGAATCACTTTTTACTAGTGTATAATTTTAAAGTGACAGTTTTCATTTTTATAAAATAATACTTTTTATAAAGTATTTTCTGTTGAGCCAAATAACAAATTAGAGGCAAGATTTCTTTCTTTTCTTTAAAATGCTCTATTTTCTAGTAGGGGATTTTGCTTTAAACCATTTTACGTATTTAAACTATGATCACGAACTTTAAGAAATTGACCAGAATGAGGCCAGTAGCTTTAAAGATGGCTAGATGGGCCATCTCTAAATTGTGGATTCCATAGCATCAGTGCTCTCTTGATAGAGAGCAAGTTGCAACAGCATGTGTTTTTTGCCTTGGTAGAAATATTTTTGTTAGAGAAAGCACTGCTCTACAGTAGGATGTGTTGCATAGGCCTCTGCATTGCAAGCTCAGGTCCTGAATTAAACTTAATTTGTGCCAATGGGGATTGCATCAGCTGGCTACATGCACATGCGCGCATGCGCGCGCGCGCACACACACACACACACACACACACACACAACTCTGGTGATTCTTACTCTCTGTCTTGTTTTTCATCATACTGTTTATTGTAGCAACCACTGCAAAATATCTTTTAGAGAATTTGTTCTGGATGTGGGTGATTCTTTTTCTTATATGATCCTCTCAGCTTCACATATTTTTTGGAGGGTCACCAGCCTTCTTACCTTGGCCTGTGGCTGCCACCTGAGGGAGCTCCCTTCAATCCTCTGAGGCTGGTGAAATCTGTTTATCTATCTGGGGGTTGAATGCCTTAATTCAGAGATGAAAAGGCTTAACAGTTTAAGCAAGTATCCTCAAAAACTTAGCAGTTCTTCAGAGTGTTAATGTTTAGTTTTGATTTCTATCCTTTTTACTTTTTTTCAGTACAAATCTATTGGAGTGACCCTTCCCCCAGAGTTCTCCAACTACGTCTTAGGCCCCAAGGAGACAGAGCCTGGCTCCAGGCACACCTGGCATGCTGCCTTAGAAGCCTTCTTCCTCCATCCCGTGGCCCATATCCTACCTTCTATTCTCCAAGGAGTCGGGTTTCTAAGTAAAAATCTTTTTGCAACCATCCATGGCTACCGTCAGGTGGACCTTAGATTTGACATCTACTCTCATTCTTTGTTGAAAGATAGATAAAGTAAGGCAAAGAGGAAGGAAGTGACTGGCCCAAGGTCACAGAATCAGACAACGGCAGGGCAGGATATGGATTTTTATCTCCTGACACTTGGTTAGTCCTCTTTCTACTGAGCAGAGTGCTTGGCCTCAGGTGATACGGTCTCTTAGGGTTGGTGTGCATCTCTAGAGATGACTTTCTGTACCATATTTTCTTTAACAAGATTTTAAGCTAAACTTCTCTTTTAGTTCTAAAATATCTATCCTGAGAGCCTGTGGACGTCACTGCATCATGAAATGCAGAAGTGTGCAGCATCCTCAGTGGTAACAGGGAGCCTCTTACAGGGGACTGTGGCCTGAGTGTGGCCTAGTGAACCTTTTGCTGAAAGGATATGGATTCTTAGCATCTCTAATCCTTGGAGTCCAGAATGGCCATATTCAATGAAAAGAAGGGAGAAATACACATTTAATTAGCAATTGTTATGTTCTAAATGCCATGCTGGACAGCACAATAGTTAAAGCTGAGGCTTTGGAGATAGTCATATTCAAGTTCCAGTTCAACTAATCATTAACTACTGAATCTTGGGCAAGTTATCTGACCTCTCTGTCTTAGCTTACCTACCTGTAAAATGGAGCTGCTGCTGCAATTTCTTACCTAAGGAAAGAAATAAATGTGTTGGGCTGGAGTTGTATTGCTAGAGCACTTGCCTAGCATGTGTGAGGCACTGGGTTCAACTCTCAGCACCACATATAGATAAATTAATGAAATAAAGGTCCATCAATAACTAAAAGATAAATAAAAAACAAAAAAAGGAAATAAATATTTTACCTAAATAAAGTGAAATAAGAGGAAATAAATTAATATATAAGGCACTTAAGTGCTGTGTAGTGATTGCTGTTACTAGGCAAACTAAAAATATATCTACTAAAACATCCACACATATTTTACCAAAATGAAAAATGCACATTATGTGTATCAGAATGGATACCTATGAAGATGTAAGGGAATTAACGCCCCCCCCCCAAAAAAAACCAACCAAACAAACGGAAACCAAAAACAACATCAAAAAATCCAGCAAGTGATTCAAGGATCTGTATATTTAATCACTATAGACATTGCTTCCTTATTATGCTAATTGCTAAGATAAATTGACTCTGGTTAAAATAATATAAATCAAGGTATCAAGGGTTCATGCAGAGTTACTGGAGCACTTGGAAGATGGTCTTTGATCTTTGGCATCAGAGGGGTGATTGGAGTTTTAGTCTCCTCTCTTTTTACCTCCAAACTTCAGGGTCTTCAGGCTGTCCATAATTCACACTGTTTGGAGATTCTGCTGAGATTCTGCCAGCTATATCAAGCTTCTGTGGGCTGGAGTTGAGATATGTTTTCTGATTGCATGAAGCACTGTCTCAGCTTAGAATCGAGGTTCATGAACTTCTTGATCAAACTATATAGATATATGGTAAGAGTTCAATTGTGAGAAACTGACATAAGACTTTAATGCCCCAAAATACTGGATTGGCTAAATAAATTGTCCCTATCCATACAACAGAATATAGGCACCCTACATGATACTGCTATAGAATAATATTAGTGACCTGGAAAAATATTCATGATATATTGTTATTTAGTATGTCACAATGTGTATGTAGAATATATATATATGTACATATGCATGAACAAAAAAATTGCATCATTAATTATAGTCATTTTGGCTGGGGTATTATGGAAAAGTCTTACCTTTGTTTAATTTTACCTATATTTTATAATTTTTCTATAATAACCCCATATGATTTTTTAAAGGAAAAATGATTTATTAAAAAGTAGCAGGTACCTATAATAAAATTAGTTTTTCTGTGTGTGTAGTGTCCCTCTAGAATCACCTTGGAAATCATCTTATCTACTCCTCCCTGGCTGATGCAATGGCTTCTATCTTGGCGCACAGATGGCTGCTCTTTTGCATGGCCCTTACAACAGAGATCCCATCACATTATGGTTATTGGGTACATAGCCAAAACAAGCGTCTGGCATAGAGCCTGGTACATAAGTATATGTGAAATAAATAAACGAATGAATTGGTATGGGGTTTACATCTTGGATTTCAATAGAAGCTCTATTTATGGGCCAGATAAGTCCCAGGCTGCTGATCTGTACAATGTTAGTAGTCACTGTGGTTTAAGAGACCTCCAATTATTTTTTTAAATGGTAATGTATCAGTCACAGGATGGGTAAGGGTGCAGAGGAAAAGTTTATTTTTATTGTTCTACATACTAGTAGTCTACATCTTCCCATCTCTTATTTCTCCTTGACTCCCTCAGGCATCATGGTTACCATAGCACCAGATACTGATGATGCCTCCAGGGGCAGCAAGGTGAAATTGAGCCTCCACTCAAGTCCTCACTTCTCCATGCCCTTTGCAGGCCAGGGTAAGCATGATCTGAAGCTCAGAATCTTGTCAGGCCCCTGTCCTATCTTGGATCACTTAGATCCACAGACCCTGCCTCTGCAGCCTCAGTTCAGGGCTCTGAAACACCTCTTTGGAAACTCCCTCCTCTCCATGCTCTGTCTCTTGGCGCCCTGCCTGGTTGCCTTGGAAACAGGTTCCTCTGTGGACAAAGGAGGGAGCTGGGTCCTGCTTCCTCCCAGTCCTGTCGATGAGGATTTTTAGACCGTGGAGATTGCGCTGCCCTGCCCTGCACTTGCCCTCGTTCTCTGTGTTCTCACTAAGGTGGAGCTTGCCCTCCCTTACCACTGACGAGGACATGTGTAAAAGTGTGACCACAGGTGAGTGGAAGAAAGTCTTCTATGAGAAGATGGAGGAGGCAAAGCCAGCTGACAGCTGGGACCTCATCATAGACCCCAACCTGAAGCACAATGTGCTGGCCCCTGGCTGGAAGCAGTACCTGGAACTCCATGCCTCAGGCAGGTGAGTAGCCCAGGAAGTAGGGGCCATGAACGAAGCCTCTGAGTCCCTAGCCCTGGGGTACCTTCCAAGGAAAGATGAGGATATGTAGAACCCAAGTGCTTAGCTTGGATCTCACCGTCAGACTGGTGTAGACTGGAAGGCAGAGTGAGTCCTTGAAAGGGAGTTGGATGCCTGGCTGTATTCCAGCTCTTCTTCTGATCCACCACCTGTGTAATTTTTTTTCCTCACAGTTCACTCATCCACAGAGTCAAGAGGTAGAATCAATTTATTAGTTCTAAACTTTGACATCTTGTACATTTTCAGATTTTAATACTTTTTAAAAAAAAATAGTTGAATACTGAGAGAAGGGGGGCTTGAGATCCATGGTGGGTGTCAAGAGGTTTGTGCTCTTCTCTTGAGCCAGTTCAATTTGAATCTATTTAACTCAGCTTGATTTGATTTAAAATATTGAACATATGTGGTGTTCTAGAAATTGCTCTACTGTTAACTCCATGGCCCTTGAGCAATTCAATTTATTTCTTGGACTTCACCTTCCCCATTTGCAAAATGAAGGGTAATCTAGATCTTTGCTTTATTGTTCAGGGAGCATCATCTAGAACTTGCTAGGGATGCAGAATCTTCGGCTCCATTCTAGACCTGAATCAGAATCTGCCTTTTAATAAGTTTCTCTAGGTGCTTTGTATATACAATAATATCTGAGACAACCTTCTAGCACTCTTGTCCATGGGTCTTGTCCATGGTGTCAAGATATACCTTTGGGGCAGGAGATGGGGAGGCTGTATGGTTCAGCTTGGGGTCAAGTCAAGGCCTTCCTGCTTTGCTTGGTTCAGTCAATTCTATTGTATTCAATTTAATTCAAGAAATGTTACTGGGCACTTGTTATGTCCTGGGCACTGGCTCAGTCCCCTGGGCTTTGTGTACATGGATGGCTGTCTTAGGCTCTATATCTCAGACGAAAATGAAGGGCCATTTAGGTGATTTCTGAGACCCTTCTGGTTCTGACATTTTAAAATTCAAATTTATTAATCTGGTATGAGAGAAAAACACGGTCCCTAAATGATGTGCATACACAAGAAGAGATGAAAATGAAAATGCTAAGCTCCTAAATCAACAGATGGGAAGGGTGCCACTTGCCCAAGGTACTCGGGAGCTTCTTGAAGACATTGAAGGCTTAGAGAACTGTGTGGGGAGGGTGTATGGCTCTCCAGAACTGGCTTGTGATCTGTGATCCCTAGCTGACCCCAGTTAGCCTGGGAAACTCTAGGTCTTGGGGTCACTCTGGGCACAGACTGCCACTCCTTCTAGGCCATGCCATGCATTAACTCTGGCACTGTTCTGGAGACCTCTAGGTGATAATGGGGTCATTTTTAATTGATTTGGATCACAGTGTTAACATAGGAATGTGTAGATAGACTGTGCACTTCCTATCTGATGAGGGCTGTCCTCGATATCAGACTTCTAGGAGGTTTGGGCAGGAAGGACCCACTTATTGTACTTCTTTTACACATGAGAAATGATACCCAGAGAGAAAGATCTGGAGCAAGACCTGCAGAAACTGGGACGGCGGGGTTGAGGCCTCTAAAGCACCCAGGAAACAGAGTACGGGGGATGCCAAGTGGCATCCCGAGGAACCTGCTCTAGTCCCAGGGGTGCTGACAATGGGGCAGGCTGGGCAGCCTATTGGGTAAAGCTGATAAACCCAAGGGGCTGTCAACACACCACCCCCACCTCCAGGCCCTGCTGACCCTCTATGTCCCTTTACCCTCTTCCTGGGCTGTTTCCACTGGTACCACACAGTCCTATCTTCTTTTCCCTTCCCCTCCTTGCAGGTTCCACTGCTCCTGGTGCTGGCACACCTGGCAATCACCCCATGTGGTTATCCTCTTCCACATGTACCTGGACCGAGCCCAGCGCGCAGGCTCGGTGCGCATGCGTGTCTTCAAGCAGTTGTGCTATGAGTGCGGCACGGCGCGACTGGACGAGTCCAGCATGCTGGAGGAGAACATCGAGAGCCTGGTGGACAACCTCATCACCAGTCTGCGCGAGCAGTGCTACGGGGAGCGCGGCGGCCAATACCGCATCCACGTGGCCAGCCGCCAGGACCACCGACGACACCGGGGAGAGTTCTGCGAGGCCTGCCAGGAGGGCATCGTGCACTGGAAGCCCAGCGAGAAGCTGCTGGAGGAGGAGGCGACCACCTACACCTTCTCCCGGGCGCCCAGTCCCACTAAACCTCAGGCCGAGGGGGGCTCGGGCTGCAACTTCTGCTCTCTCCCCTGGTGCTTGTTTTGGGCCACGGTTCTCCTGTTGATCATCTACCTGCAGTTCTCCTTCCGCAGCTCTGTTTAACCTTGAAGGGCCAGAGGCTTGGGGTGAGGGCTGTCAGCTGGCGGGAGGGGGCGAGAAGAGACCCAGCCTGGAAATGGGAGCAAGTTCTAGCTCTAATTCTGTCCCTGTCTCAGTGGGGACTCTGGACAGTTTACCCAGTTTTTCCATCTGGGCTAGGTTGGGGGTGTTTCAAAGGGTGATCAAGTATCCCAAAATTCTGTGCAGGTGCCTTAGGGACTTTGGATTTGGAAGGTGGACTGAGTGGATGGTTTTCCCACTGCTGGTCCAACAACCCCCGCCCCCCATTCTTACTTTCTCCTCTTGCTTCTATCAAAACAGCTGTACCTTAGATGGAATTTCTAAGTTACATAAGTTATTTGTATGAAAAAAGGTTAGCTGCTTTAAAAATGTTTGAAAATTACAGGACTAGATGATCTCAAAAGGCCTTTCCACAACAGTGAGCTTGACCTGGCTTTCTTGTTAGTTTTCCATCCCTGCCCCTCATTATCTCCATATTCTCTAGCTGCAGCTTCAAATGAAGCTCTGCCTATTGCAGAAGCCTCACCCACAGTTGAGGTTTCTCTTTAAGGGAGAGAGGTTGGGGGCATTAGGCTGCCACTTTGTTGCTAGGCCCAGAGGGTTCCTTGTTTCTGACTCCCAGCTTCCAGCTTCTCTCCACTCAGGAGGATCCTGGAGGCTGCCTGGTGGATAGATGGTGGTTGGTATAGAGCAAGACTTCTCAGTGCAAATGAACTGGCACAGAATTTAGGGGAGGTTCAGAAGACAGAGTTTTAGAAGCAAAGCACAAAATCCTTGGGAAACATACATTAAGGGTTTTCAAAGTTCAGATTCTCAGCAGTGCTGATGGCCAGAGCACTGGAATTGAATCCTGGTTTTTTTTTTTTTTTTGCTGCAACTATATTTGAGTGGCTTTCCCACATTGGCTATGTATGGGCCCTCTGGTCAAAGATTGGCTGCCCACCTAGACCACAGGGATGGAGTGTCTTCAACAAGAGAAGGGGGCATTAAGGATGCCAAGTTATATGTCCATAGAGAAGTACCTAGAATCTCACATTCCTTTAAAATAGGATGTAATATGGTTTGGAGTGGCAGGAGAGGAGATTCTGGCAGTAGGGGTTGGAATGGGGCTGGTGGGGAGAGGCAGAGAGCAGGAGATGGGATACCACCCTGAACTTCTAAGGACCCTTATCCACCCCACCTCTGTTCTGACTCTCTGTCTTCTTTGCCCCATGACTTTCCTCTTTAATAGCAAGTCACTATCATTTGTTGTGGTGAAGAGAAAAGGTCCATTTACATAAAGATGGGATACTTAAATAATGACAATGTCTTCAATCAGGCTTAGAAGTCATTAATGCATGCTTGAAATTCTCCATACCTTATGCACTGGGCCATTGGTTTTCTGCCCCATCCCAACCTCTCCCCCTCCCCTTTCTGGAACCCCCATGTGAGGTTGCAACTAACTCCAACACTGGGCCAATTCAGCCCATAGTTAATAGGGATGTTGAGAATCAGCATAAGGTCAGTCCTACTCCTTGCTCTGATTTTTAGTAACCAGCTGTGATTTCCATCACTTGATTCTCACAGTATTCATTTCTTTATTCAGTTCACATAGCCTGAGCATCTACTCTGTAGTCAGTCCTAATTTAGTTGCTGGATACAGAGAGCACTAAGTGGGCAGGCCCTATCTCTTAGAGGGTTCTGCTTACGACAGGAGTTCTCAGTCCTGACTTCACTTTAAGAAATCTTGGGAGTTTTAAAAGAAATATCACTGCTCAGCTTCTACCCTAGACCACTGGAATCACTATTTCTAGAAGGGGGACCTGAGCATCTGAATTATAATAGAAGTCCCAGGTGATCCACCTGTGCTTCCTTGTAGAGTGCTTTTTAACTGAGAACTATGCTTCCATTTGCATTTAATTTTATAAAAAACTAAGCCTGAGATTCTTCTTGATGATCCTCCCTGAATTCTCTAGGACTAGGCCTTAGCTCCCCTACTCACTCTCCACCCTGTGCTTGGGGACTCCCCCTCTGCTCCTGCAGATCTTCTGCTGCAATGACTTAATCCTGTTGAGAGTTTCCATTACTGAGTTCTGTTACCTTTACTGGGACACATCAAGCATTGTTGTTATTACTCATCTATGGCTATATTCCCTGCTAGAATGTAAGCTCCAGCAAGCACAAATTTCATGCATTTTATTCACCTATATTGAGCACGTAACAAATGCTCAATAATTTTTTTTAAATGACTAAATGAATGAATGAGCTAGGCCATCTTCAGTCAGATTCTTATCTCCCTGGCACATCTTTTTTATAACAATATTTGGAGTCTTCCTTTCTCTCCACCGCTTATTTTTCCTAGATTCTGTACTCATATATCCCCAATAAAATGTTTAAATCAAAGCATTTGGAAGAAGATGGTTTGTTTTGACTTTTTTCAGAAGGTATCATAGCGTCATATATGGGGCACTGTACCTGCAAGCACAGGGAGCTATGGGTCCTGGTGATTGTTATCCTCCCTGGGTGTCAGGTACTGTCTCAGGGTTTGGAACATCTCAAGGTCCTTCTTTGTGCCATCACATTCCAGCCCATATAATGCATTGTTTTTCCATCCTCTCCAATGACAGGTTATGCAGTCTTCTTGGAGCGCTCCAGGGGGACAGGGAGATCATTACCACCCAAGACAGCTCAGGCCACTGTTGGATAGCTTGATCTTTTAAAGCAGACTTTTCCCTTTCAAGTCTCCCTCTAAAGGATTTGTATTTTTTGTCTGCCAGGTTTTGCTCTTACAAGCAGGATCCCACGGGGTGTCCGAATAGGCTGGCTGAGAGGATGAGACCCGGGCAAAGGCTTGAGTCAGAGTGAGTCAGGTGAAAGGCCACTCCAGGCAAAGGGAACAGGTCAAATAAAGCCTGGGCAGGAGCATGCTTGGTGTTCTGAGGAGCAGCAAAGGAGTCAGTGTAGCTGCAGAAGAAAGAGGAAAGAGTGCTGAAAAACATCAGTAAGGTGGCTGGAGCCACATCCTGTCTGGCCTTGAAGGACTCGGCTTTTGCAAAATTGCAAAGGGAGCAGCAGAATGGCAAGACCTGACTTAGGATAAAAGAATGCCAGTGTTGAGAAATAGGAAAGAACACCCCGTGGGATCCTGCTTGTAAGAGCGAAACCTGGCAGACCTCCAGAAAGTACCTCTGCTTCTGCTTCCTGGGAATCCAGGCCAAGGCAAAGGTCAGGGGATCAGGAACCCCAAGAATAGGTGGGGACACAGGGTACCCTTGAGGACTGTGACCACAGGAAGCAGGAGTGAGGGAGGAGGCAGGGCAGGTAAGAGAGCAAGTCAATAGAAGGCAGTCTTAAATTGGCTTCCTCAACTGGGGACTGGCAGAACCACAGAACCTTCTGAGAAGCCAGAGGAAATGCATTTTAAGATCTTGGGGGTGGGGTGGTTCTCTTCTCTGGTTCTTTCCCCACCAGAAGCTGAGGGTTTGTCCCCAAAGGACTCATGGCTGTGGGTCATGGGTGCTTTAACAAATTGAATAAGTTCTGAAGGGGGTCTGAAAACAAGGTTCATATCCTCTCTCTGACATTCTCAGGAAAAATCTTCTTTTTTTCCCTTCAGTCCTATTCTCTTTGTATTCCTTTCTGGGGGCCCATCACCCTGACTTCCTTTTCCAGGAATGACTTCTCCCTGTGGACTGTAGTCTGGAGGGTTTTAAGGAACTGGTACCTCCCCTGATTTGCAACCAAGGGACACATGGTCCAAGAGAGGTGATTGGAATTTCAATGAGGAGCTAAGTGATAAAAACACTGAAAACAGATGGAGCACATTAATTCCAGTGGTGGCCCCCTGGCACGACTGTAAAACAGTTCCTGCTATTCCAGTTTAGCAAGCCTGAATTTTGTCCTTTACTGAGTCTTTTTCTCCAATATATACATATATACATTCAGTGAATCCCCCAATACTTTCACACTACATTCCCTTTCATGCTTAGATGAGATAGTGTTTGTGTGTTGCAGACGACCCTGATGGCTCCACCAGGTTGCTCCCTTCTGGACAAGTCCACGTGGTCAGCTCTGATGATGGACCCAGGCCTGTGCCTGTCACAGCCCCTGTGACGTTTACTCAGTTTCCCAGAGCTAGGGCAGTGAGTCAGATTAGAAACCTTGAAGGTAAGAGAAATTTAAGAAAAAAGACAAGACATGAAAATAAGTGAAAAGCAGGATCTGATGCAGATCAGTTCTGAGGGAGATTGGGTCTAACTCCCCCAAATGGAACCCGAAGTGGGCTTTATTTCAGTGGGTGGGAACACCAATGGGATTCAGTGTAAAGAACTTCCTGAGGAAACAGGAAGATGGCAGAAGCACCTCGGTGGGAGCTTAGCAGGTTGGGCCCGCCTCCTCTACCTCGGGAGCTGTGTTTGAACCTAGGGCTGTGAGCTAAGGCAGGGTGTCAGCATCCTCTGGGCATTCTCCAAAAGGGGAATTCCACCTGGAAGTTCCCAGAAAAGCAATCCCCCTGCCTTGTGAGGGCTCAAACAAACCTATAATCCATACACAGCCTCCAACATGTGCCCATCTGCCCTCTCCCTCATTTTCAACTTCTCTTTCCTTCCTCCATCCCACATTCCCCTCTAGATCCTGACTTTTCTCCTTCCTTTCAAAACCAAATATTTCCAGTACTATCCACATTCTCTGTCTCCACATTTTCACCTTCATTGATTCTCCAGGCCGATTCCCACTCCTGTGACTCCACAGAAACCGACCTCACTCAGGTTACCAGAAGGCACTTTATGACCCCATACAATACACACTTTTTTTTTTTTTTCTTCAGTGCTGAAGATGGCTCCCAGGACCTGGTACATGCTGGGAAAGTGCTTCCCTGCTGGGCTACATCCCCAACTTCAATATATACTTGTAAACCTTGTATTTCTTGGGTCAACTTTATCTGCAAACACTTTGCTTGGTTCAGAGACACCCTGATTCTGATGTGCCTTTATCTTTTCTGGTCCCTCTTCTCATCCTCTCTGCCTGATTCCTGCCCATTGCTGTCTTTAGGGTCCTACAAGTCTTCTGTTTGCTCTTCTCATTTGTCCACGTGATCTCATCTAGTCTGGGAGCTTGTTTAACACGTATATGCTGATATTGACTGAAATCTATGTCTCTGGGCCTGAACTTTCTTCTGGGCTTCTTGCCCTGCAGTCTTCCTTCTTACTTGATGTCTCCATTTGACTGTTTCAGAGTCAGCATGTCCAAATGGATTGAAAAATTTGTTTTCCTGTCTGGTGGTCCATAAAAACAAGTCATTTTACCCCTTTTTTAAGTTGTACGATTAAGTAGTATTTAGCAGATTCATGTTATTGTGTACCTATCTCTAGGACTTATTAATCATCTTAAACTGAAGCCGTTCCCATCAAAACTTGCTACTTGCTAGTTTGAGTTTGTCTCCCAAGGATTCATGTGTTGGAATCTTGGTCCTCGGTGTGGCACTGCTGGGAGGCGATGGAACTTTTAAGAGGAGGAGCTTAGTGGTGGGAAGTCCACAAGTCATTGGGAGTCCTGACCTCAGAAGGGATGAAGGTATTTCCTGTGGAACACTGTGCTAGTTTCCAAGGGAGTTGTTACAAGAGTGAGCCAGACCCCTGAATTGCTCTGTTTGTCTTCCTGTCTGGTAATGTGATCTCTTGCTCTCACGTGTGCTCTTGCACCTGCTGTGAGGCCCTCACCAGAGCTGAGATGATGACACCACCATGCCTTTGAACCTCTAGAACTGTGATCTAAATAAACCTCTTATATTTATAAATTATCCAGCTTCAAGCATTGTGTTACAGTCATAGAAAACAGACTATCTGCTGGCAGCCCTGTGGCAACCACCAATGTTTTTTGTCTCTATTAATTTTGACTATTTGAACTGTTTTATTTTAATATATAAAGAGTCATTTCTTTTATTACCCTCACATTTATTTCAAAGCAATTATTTCATTTTTCCAGTGGTCTGGTAGCCACAATATTTGTCCTTCTGTGTTTGACCTATTTAATTTAGGAAAATATTTTCAAGTTTCACCATTATTAAAGAAATTCCTTTCTTTTTTTCCCCTTGAAGTTTTATAAGCTTTCTTTTTTATTTATTTGTTTTTTATTTTCATAGACTGCATTTTGTACACAAAATTCATTGTACACAAATGGGGTATAACTGTCATTTCTATGGTTGTGCATGATGTAGATTCACACCAGTCATGTAATCATACACGTACATAGGGTAATGATGTCTGTCTCATTCCAGCATCTTTCATACCTCTGCCCTGTCCTCCCTCTCATTTCCCTCTACTTTCCCCCTAAAGTTCCTCCATTCTTCTCTCATGCACTACATCCCCACCCCCATTATATATCATCATTCACTTATCAGGGAAAACATTCGGCCCTTGGTTTTTTGGGCTTGGCTTATTTCACTTAGCATGATATTCTCCAATTCCATCATTTATCTGCAAATGTCATAATGTTATTATTCTTTGTGACTGAATAATATTCCATTGTATATGCATACCACAGTTTCTTTATCCATTCATCTGTTGAAGGGTATCTAAGTTGGTTCTACAATCTAGCTATTATGCCCTTTAATAAATGAACAGATAAATAAAATGTGGTATATCCATACACTAGAATACTAATCAACCTTGTTTATCCATTCATTTATTGAACGGCATAAAGTTGTTTCCAACTTTTGGCTAGTGTGAATAATGCTGCTTTGAAAATTGGTGTACAACTATGCTTGAATTTATACTTTCAATTTTTTTCTTTTCTGTGTGTATGTGTGTGTGACTCTGTTTGTTAAAAATGGAGCATTTTGGGGGAAAAAAACCCAAAACAACAACAACAACAAAATAGCTGCATCTCTCAGTCTTTGTAGACTGGCTTTGTGCCAGAGAAGTTTTTCACTAGTTAGCTGGGCATGCTGGAGGTCAAAGCCTAAAGTCTTCATGGCTCTTTTCTGAGCATGCATTTTGCTTGAGCCTGTTGGTTTTACAATGTCCCCATTTGCAGAGTTGCTTTTGAATATTTTCATTTCCCAGAGTTTCACCACAGCTTCTTCTCTGGGTCTTTGATGGTGTATTGGATTTCTCCTCCTGTAAGGAGGAGACCACCTCAGGGGTCTGTGGGTCTGCAGTCTTTCTATAGTTTTCCAAAGTGGCACTCCTGCATGAGACCCTAGGCAAGACCAAGTAGCCCCCAGACAGGTGAGAACATGCAAATAAGGTTTATCCTACTTCCTGTTCCAAGGGAGGGAATTGGGAACTGGGCTGCTGCCTCTTCCATACCATGGCTGTGCTTCACTGAGGAGGGGGAGGGTCCAGGGTGAGCAAAACGCCATGCAATTTCCTGTTTCAAATGTGGGTTTTTCTTGATTGAACACCCACTTGGTTGCTATAGGCCTTTCTTTTCCTGAGCTTCCATAGGTTAGTTCAGCCACTTTATGGTTGCTTTTGAATATTTCTGTGGAAGACATGGACTTGGAACTTCCTAGTCTGCCATTTTGCTGCAATGGATTTAGCCGCTCTCTCTGTTTTTGCCTCCCACAAGCCAGCCTTTACCCAGGGCCATAACCATGCTTCTTTCCAAATGCTGTTCCATCTGTTCTTCTTCTTTCTTTGCCAGGCTCATTCCAACTGATTCTTCAGTTGCCAGCCCACACTATTTCCTCTTCATTTCATTCATGCAATAATAGAATTTGTGCTTCTGCTAAGACCTTGCGTTACTCCCTCTGCTTCTCCTTCTATAGCTCTTTCTCTGCTTCCAGCTCTTAGGCTTGATGATTCTGAAAGTCCATTTAGGTGAAGCAGATATTTGTAGTCATGGGATATTAGAGATGGAAGAATGATTAGAGACTCAATCACTTTATTTCATGAATGACAAATGCAACTTGAATGTGGAAATGACTTCTTCCAGAACACACCAGGTAGTGTAGAATAATAAGCCCACATTTGACTGGCTTTAGTCCATAACTCTTTCCCAGGACTTCCCCTGCTCTGCTGGGAAGAAGTTTGTAATTTAAGGATGTCTCACTTGTCTCCCTTATGGACCCTCATACAAGGGAACTTTTGGCTTGTTCATGGACTTAGCCCCCAGTTTTTGCAAAGTCTCATCTGGGATGATTCTTACTTTACACATATTGCCATATGCCACATGATGAACTTGTTAGATGTACCCTACATGTTATAAATAAATTCCTCGGGGACATTCCAGGATTTCAGCCCTCTGTCTCTAGAGTGTTTGCACACTGGCCTTGAGATTCACACCAGACAGAGACCTTACAGGCACTGAATTGTGGTTCTAGTATAGGGTCAGTAAGAAGTGCTGCCTCCATTCCTTCCCCCCAAACATTCAGAGTTCTTCCTGGGACTAGGAACAGTGAGAACTGAGAAGTTTGCAAAATAAGGAAAATTTCCAATATAGTAAGTCCATAGACCATCAAGGCTATAAGTCATATTAGAGACCAGGACCTTATCTCACAGATGAGGAACACAAGAGATATTAGAATTCAGCCAGCATCGTGCAGCATGGGATAAGAGATCATGACATTTGGGGTAAGGGAACTCTTGAGTGCTGGTTCTGCCTCTTACCAGCCCTCTTACCTTAGCAAGTCAAATGAGCTTCTTAAATCTCATTTACATCCTTAACAAATGGAGGTAACACTTCCTGCCCTGGAGGGCCATTCTAAGGAATGAGTAATGGACAATACTTTCTGGGTAATGCCTGCTATAGAGAATATGCTTACTGAGTATTTTTGTTCTTCTTTCTTCCCCTTTCTCTTTTAATTTTTGGATTCCTTTTGAGGCCTGACAGACTCTTCCTCTTGTGATTTCAGTCAAGCTCTTGTTGGTAAATGCTTTAGGAAAAAAAAAAAAAAAAAAAAAAGGCAAGGATGAATTTCCCAGCCCAAGGTTTAGAGCCAGTTTATTTTAATACATGCAGAGTCATTTCTATTTCTTCCTCTTAAAATTATTTCAAAAGCCATGACTTGGTTTTTCCAGAAGTATGGTGGCCACTCTCCATTCTTCAAAGATAGCTATGTTAAAAATTTCCTCAAAGAGAAAACATCAGTGAATTCTGGGCTCCATTCCTACTGGCTGGAATACCCCAGAAGGAATTTAATTCTTTTCCAAGTCTCATTCTGTTTCTCTGCAGGACTCCCAGCTAAGGAATTTCCTCTGGAGTCATTTCTGGCATTGCATGGGTCCTGCCACATGCAGGAAGGAAATGAAATCTGCCTGTCTTATGACCATGGAGTGACAGGGTCTTCTGAAGGTGAGTGGAGAGTGGATGGATTCAGGCAGTGTTTTAGTCAGCAATTTCGCTGCTGTGACTAAATGACCCAACCAGCACAGCTGTAAAGGAGGAAAGGTTTATTTTAGGGCTCATGGTTTCAGAGGTCTCAGTTCATAGAAGGTCCACTCCATTCCACTGGGCTCACGGTGAGGATGAACATCATGGTGGGAGAGGGTGGTGGAGGGAAACAACTTATATCACGGTGGTCAGGAAGCAGAGAGAGACTCCACTCTCTAGATACAAAATGTATACCCCATAGCTACGCCCCAATTCCCACCCTCTCCAGCCACACCCTACCACCTCAATTAATCCCACCAGGGATTAATTCATTGATTGGTTAAGACTCTTACAACCCAATCATTTCTCCTCTGAACCTTCCTGCCTTGTCTCACATGTGAGCTTCTGGGGGACACCTCACATCCAAACCATAATAGGCAGTCTGTTTCTGTCCTGGCTTAGCCATAATCTAGGCTGCTGATCTTGGATGACTTAATCTTTTCTATCCCCTAAGTCCCAGTTTCCTCATCTGGGAAAAGGTAAGGTAAGATCATCAGAAGGGTCCCTGAAAGTTTTCTTTGACTTTGCTCACAAGCTGCTGCTTAACCTTTTCTGTCCTTAGGCATTTTTTAAAAATTTCTTTTTATTTTTTATTTTTATTTGCTCTATTTAGTTATACATGACAGCAGAACACATTTCCATTCACTGTACACAATGGAGCGTCCTTAGGCATTTCTGATGGTACTCTGACATTGACCCTTCCAATGGGTCATCTAATTGTTAGCCCAGGATTTTAGTATGCCTAGGTTGGTCTTGGAGACCTTCCTCCTCCTTCCTCTTCTCTCCTTCTACTGGGGATTGAACCTAGGAACATTTTGCCTCTGAGCTACATCCCAAGCTCTTTTTTTAAAATTTTATTTTGAGACAGGTTCTCACTAAATTGCCCAGGCTGTCCTCAAACTTGCAATCCTCCTACCTCAGCCTCCTGAGTAGCTGGGATTACAGGAATACACCACTGGGCCTGGCTAGAGTTTGTCCTTCTAATTTAAAATGTTTGTAACATCTTACTTTCTTTTGCTATCCAGAAGCAAACTTTTATCAGTCTTACTCTCTCATTTTTCTTTAAAAATCCTTGAGTTTTTAAAGGCAGGTATCCTGAAAGATGTGTGTTATACGAGGACTTGGGTGCAGTGATAAAATTTTACTCTTTGTCTTATCCCCTCATCTCTAAAACAAACCCAGTAATTCTTCACTCCTGTCTTAATAGAGTCATAGTGATATTTGGAGAAGTGATAAGACATCCCTATTTTCAATATTCATCCAATCAGAGAGCTAAGAGACCAAATTGCTGCCTTTGTGATATATTAGGTAGTGCTAAGTATTAGGGAGAAGAATAAAATAGGCAAGGGGTATAGAAAGGGCAGGGGATAGAGCTACAATTTTAGATTGGGTAACCAGGAATGGTTTCACTAAGTAGGTGATATTTAAAAAAAAAAAAATGAAGGAACTAAGTAAGAGTAATAAGATGTGCAAAGGCCCTGAGGTTTTAGCAGCCTGAAATGATCAACTGTGAGGAAGCCAGTGTGATTAGAGTATAGTAGAACTAAAACTGGGGATAAGAGCATATATATCATAGGTCATAGACCTAGGTCATTGACAGTACATTGATTTTTTAATTTGAATTATACAGAAAGCCATTACAGGAGTAGAAGGCAATGTTATCTAATTACTGTCACTATGTTACTAGGATGTCAAGGGATAAGAATGAGAAGAGGAAAGGTTGGCTAGGAAGCTCCTGCAGGGATTCAGACAAGAGGCAATTGTGGCTTGCTCCAGGGTGGTGGCTTTGTTCCTTGGGGGTAGCAACTGTGGTTGAGTCTGGATGTATTTTCCAGGTAGAGTGGAGAGGATGTTCTGATAACTCGGGTGTGCAGTATGAACAAAGGAAAGGAGAAAGAGGCCCCAGGATTTTTGGCTAAGGCAACTGGAAGAATGGAGTTGTCACTTTCTGAGATTAAGAGAACTAAGAAGAACAAATGTGGGGACAATATCAGGAGCTCAGTTTTGGAGTTTTGGGTGCTTTTCAGACATTCTGTTTGACAACACAAGAAATGCCCAGGTAGTAGTCAAGAGAACATTAGAAGCATCAGCATCTAGGTGATGTTAAATGTCATGAGTCTAGGTGAGAATGTCCCAGGATTGAGGGAAGATGGAAAAGAGGCCTGAGGACTGAATCTTGGGACTTTCCATGCATAGAGGTTGAAAAGAGAAGGGGGAAATCAAGAGGGAGACTGGAAACCCAGGCACAGAGAACATATTTGATTGAGCTTTCTGAGCCTAGGAAATGGAGCTGGGACTAGAGCCCAGGTCTTCACCATCAGGATTCAGAGCTCTCTCCACTGGCCCAAGGCACATTTTATCTCCCACCACCAATCCATTTCTTGGGTTGGAATCCTGCTGACATTCCTTGTTGGGATGTGTTGTTCTCAACAAGTCGGAACAGGACATGGATTTTTGTCTGAGTTTTTTTTTTTTTTTAAGTGTTTGAAGTATTTCATAATTTAAAAATGCACTAAAATAAAAAGACTTGGTGGGAGGCCCAGGCTGCCAACATGGATTTGTGAGTTGGACACACAAACTCAGACCAAAGAGAGATGTTTTCAGAGTTGTTTAAAGGAAGGATTCTGTTGTCTTGGATCCCGTTGGTAGGCCTTGGTTGCTGTGGGCATTGATGGTCATGAATTAAATAAGCCACATGGTCCCAGGAGACAGACAGGATTGAATAATGTCACAGGACAGTTAGTCCAAGGGAAGATGAGAGTTCTTACTTTTAAAACATGTCAGCATCTTCTGAGACATTGGGTCTAGACTGCATCCACACTGTACCCTTAGGATCCCTAGAGTCTTCTCTGGGTTGGTGCTGGCCAGTTAGTATGGATTAGGGTTTTATAACCTCCATAGCAGTCAGTTTCACATTAGTACAACAAAATACCTGACACAAGCTACTTATGAAGTAAGGAGAGGTTTATGTAGGCTCACTATTCTGGAGGTTCAAGGGCATGGATATGCATTGACCCAGTTCTGGAAAGGGTGGTGAATGGCAATGGTGGGGAACAGGTGTCAGTTATAGCTCTCTATCTTAAGCCAGGAAACAGAGATTGAGGGGATAGATGGGACCTCCATCCCCTCTTGAGGGAAGGCCCCAATGATCTAAGGACCTCCTATTTGTCCCTACTTCCTGGGGAAACCACCTCCCAAAAGTGCTACCCTTGGAACCATACCCTTAACATGTGGTCCTTTAGGGCGCGTTACCCACATTCATACCACAGCAACCTCTTACTTTGCAGAGCCCCCTTTGGGGTGAGCAGATGTTGGTGGGGGAAACATTTCCTGCCCATGTTGATTTGTTCATCTTTCAGCATGCATTCCCTGGCACGGCCCAGGCGTGACACACCTTCCCTTTGTCGTAATACTGCTTTGTCTTAATACCCATTCCTCAGCAGGGACTCCCTTGAAGCCTTTGTGATCTGCCTTGATGTTGCAATTGTTCTGGCTCTTTTTCCCTGTGATCAGAAGCTCAATGCTGGGAATTGAGCCTGTGTTTTTTGCATCCAAATAACATTTTCTTGATCTTTTTTTGGGAAAAAAAAAAAGAAAACCCAAAACAAAAAACAGACCAATGCATACCAGATGTAGGAAAGCATTGCGAAGGCCCCATTTGTCTCCTTCTCCCAGGTTCAGAGCACCCCACCTTCCTCTCAGGAGGCAAGCACAGATGCCGACAGATCACAGAAAGATCAGGGATCCTGAAAACCATGATTTCTTTGGGAGTTGGGACCTTTCCCTGTTTCCCCTCTTCTACAAATTCACTCTGAAGGATTAACAGGGGTTGAGAATCCATAACAGATTTTTAGGTCCAGTTCGAGGTCCTCAGAGTTCCCAGGGCAGATTCCTCTCCCTGCTATGCATGGGTCTGCCCTTGCTCAGGATCATTATGTCTGTTGCTAGATGATCTGTGGCCATCTAGAGTCTCCCTGAGTACATTTCCACATTAATGCCTCATTTGAAAGGTAAAGTTGGCCATATCTCTTCTTGGTTCCAAAACCTTCAGTGTCTCTCCCTTCCCAAAACAAAGCTGAGCATCCATAGCCTTTCTTTAAAAAAGAATTTTTAATTTTTATTTTTACAGGCTGCATTTTGAGCCATTGTACACAAATGGGGTACAACTTTTTGTTTCTATGGTTGTGCACGATGTAGATTCATACTATTCTTGTAATCACACATGCACATAGGGTAATGATGTCTGTCTCATTCCACCCACCCACTCCTCCCTCTCATTTTCCTCTCCATGGCCTTTCTTGACACCACACTTACAGATCTCCGCAAATGACATTATGTTCTTTTCCCCAACCCCTGTTCAATCCCTGACTGTCTTTCCAGGGATTCCATGCCACTCAGTTTCCCTCAAATATCCAGGGTCCTTTCATATCCCCAGTTCCTGGAATGCATTCTTCCTTCTTTAGTTTATTACCAAAAAGTAAAATAATGCTGTTTTTTCAGAAATGTCTTAGTAATGGTGTTACTACTGAGAGTCACAAAACGTTCAGGATCATGGGCCAGAATACCAGAACACCTATCCCATCTCTGTCTCTTACTAGATGAGTTATGTCAGTCAAAGACCCAAGCCTGGTAGCTAGAGATTCCTACCTTTCTTCAGAGGCCACTTTCTGGTAGGATACCCTAGAACAACAACTCTCAAAAAGATGCAGATTAGAATCACCTTGGAATCTTTTTTAGAAACTCCTAGTGCTCAGGCCTTATGTTAGAACCCTTGTATCTCAAGCTCTACAGAGGGGCCTAGTCATGAGGACTTTAAACTTCCCAGGTGATTTCTGAGTGTATCCATGACTGAAAAATACTGGTGAAGGCATTCAGGACTTGGGCTCCAGAGTTCATCAGAAACTGGCTTTGAATTTGGTTTCCTTTGTCTCCTAGTTCAGAGATCTTTGATCATGTTTTTTATAAAGACACTTTGATATTTAGAATAGTTTTAGATTTACAAAAAGCAGTGAAAATGCTACAGAAAATTCCATTCCCCTCTACCAGTTTTACCTTTTATTAGCATCTTATATTAGTAAAGTACATCTGTCAAAATGAACCCATGTTGGGGTATACCATTACATTTCTCCTCTGTAGTTACTGCTTTTCTCCTTTCTATCCTGGACTCTTTGGTAGGAAGCCACTATGTGCTACCAGCATTTCAGGGATGGGCACTTATGCTCCATCTCCTCAAGGGCATATACATGAATTATTTGCCATTCTTCTCCACGAGAAACTTGTCTATTCTTACAGTTTATGGATTTGTACTTGTATTTAGTTTATACTTTGGGTTATCATATGACACTCCTTCATTTGTTTTGTTGCTTGAATTTTTTCAGCTTTGACTGTTGGGGTTCTTTCCACTGGTTCTGTGTCCATTTGACATAACCTGTCATTGAGGAGATCTTTGAGCACTTTTTAAATTTTTTGGCACCACGAGATGCTCCATGTTCATCTTGATTATTTCCTGCCCCTGTCCTAGAGTCAACCATTTCTTTGAGGGTTCCTTGTTACTTTTATTGGAGAATGGTATTAGAAACCAAGATATGAACAGTATGTGTGCTCATTGCTGCTAGGATGCCATTGCTTCTAGATTGGGCCACATTTTTTAACTTAACTGTTCTTCAGTTTGCTCAGCTGTAGAATGGGGCTAATAATAGTGCTTTCATCAGAGGTTGTTGTCATGCTTAAATTATAGAATGTGTTTAAGAGCTTAGTGCAGTCTTGACAAGAGAGTAGATGCTCAAAAAATGTTAGTGATTATTATTTCCTATTGAATATGTTTATGTTCTAGCTAAGTTTACAGTTTCTCAAAAATTATTTTTTCCTATTTGTGAATTCATCATATTGAACAATCTTGGGGAGGACAAAGGTTTTTCTGCAAGTTTATAGATGGAAACATTAAATGGATAAGGGAGTCAACCTATGTTTCACTGATCACCCTAAGTCTCTTGATTTTAATACTCATTCCAGACCAAGACTGGGCTGCATCGCTGCCACATGAGTGATTTAGATTTCTCTCCCTGACTCTTGCCTGTCTCTTATATGAAGTGCTACCTCTTTCTTAATGCTTCTATTTCTTTGCCTCATGCTCTCTATGAATGAGATTAGCTCCTAGAAGAAGGAAAGTATATACTCTAACCCAGAGCAGGTCAATCTAGACATAGTGCCACATTTTCTGGATCAAACATTGAATACATGACCTGAAAAACTTTTTTTCCTATTCAGAGTGTGTGGGTGGCATTTCAAAAAATGAAATTTGGGTGCTGAAACATTGGCATTATGGGATATTCTGATAATTCACAGGAACAATAACACAAGGTATTTAAAAAGAATGTACCCAAAAAACCTAAGATAGGCTTTTGTGTCTAAGACACGACTTTCCCATCATAGTCTCTCTCTCTGGCTCTTTTCATGGAACAGTGATCCTAATCAAATAGAGCAAAATTTTGAAACATGAAAACAGCTCACTAGAATCATCAGTGCATGAAAAAACATATAAGCCAAACAGAGATTTTTGACTCAATACAGATGTTTATTGGAACAAATGTGTAGTTTCCCATAAGAACAGCAGCTTCTGTTGCTAATGAAATCCAGGGATGATCACTAGTGCTAATAAGAGCATTCATGGTATGAAATCACAGTTTCAGTTTTCCAAATTTTATTCTAGGGAGGTGGATTTTGGTTGCATAGAAGAGAGACCTTTTTGTTTTGGTTTTGGTACCTGGGATTGAACCCAGGGGTGCTTTACCACTGAATCACATCTTCAGCCCTTTTTATTTTTTATTTTGAGACAGGGTTTCACTATGTTTCTTAGGACTTCACTCAGTTTTGGAGGCTAGCTTTGAACTTGAGGGCCCCTATCTCAGCCTCCTGAGTCACTGAGATTATAGGTTTGCACCACTATGCCCAAAGAGAGACTTTTTAAAGAGCAGCATATTTTAAAGTTGAAATGGGTTGCATTTGGAGGTAGTGAGTTTCTCATCATTAGAAAGGTTCAGGGATGAGGTCATAGAGTTAGGATGGTCCTGACACTTCTATTCTCTACTGCTGTGACTCTGTGAGATATTTGGGTTTGCTAGACCTTATGAGCAGTGCAGGCGCTGCACATTTAGTAAATGCTTATAGGTCAAGGGGAAGCCAAGGTTCCACTGCCTATTTTCACATTTTCTCTGAATAAGAATGAAGTTGCAATTGGAATAAACAGGATAAACTGGGTACAGCCAGAAATCAGTATCTGCACATAAATCCATAGGCTAAGTCCTGTTTAGTATTCTGACTCTACGGATAAAGGCTCTTTTACGTATTGGTTCTCATCACAGGACACTGGTCTCCTGCATGTGCCATTTCATGGGAGAAACTTTGGTAACTGACATAAGTGTGAACAAATATTTACTCCTGTAAATATTTTTTCAATCTGGAAGGCCTCCCTCTGTGTTACCCACTGAGATGCCGGCCCTCCTCAAAGCCATCTCCTGGAAGCTTTTCTTGCCTTTCCTTCCCCGGTACCTCCATACAGAATGACTTTTCTTCGACCTCCATGCCTCTCCTAAACTTAGCACTTTGTGGGGTACATTCCTGCACGCTGCAGTCACTTATCTATGTGTCACGTCTCTCAGTAGGAGCTCCTGGAAGGCATGACTCACATTCTCCTCACCCCACTACCCCTGCAGCAGACAGCGCAGTCTGAAATGGGAAAGGTACAGTGTCTTGGAAAGCCTTGGGGTGATTTCAATACTTAGTTTTTCCTTGGTGTTTTACACAGAGATCCAGTTTGTTGATTAGTATCTGATGAATCTGATACTTATCATCTTCCGTTTGCAGAAGAAAAAGCAGGGCACACAGAAGTAGAAGGTCTTGCTTATAGCAGAGGCAGGTTTTGCATTGTTGTGCTTCGTGTTCAGCGGAAGGCTTAATGCCTGGAAGTACTTGCTCACGCCCAGGTGTCTTCTCATTCAGCAAGAGACCCAGCCAGAATGACCCTCGCAGCTGCAGTGCAGGTCAAGAGCTCAAATCCCCCATCAAGAGACATTCTGACAGAACGGAAGACAGGGACTCGGGGCTTCTGATCCCTGGAAAGCTTGTATCTTGGAGCTCTGGAGTTGAGGAGGTCTCTACAAGCTCACTGGGCAGGAGGCAGTTCTTGGATGAGGGAAGAGTACTGCTTGGAAACATTTGTGACCTGGCAAAGCTAGGGGCTCAGGGGGAGGCACAGGGGGAGGAAGCAGGGGAATGACTGCCTGGGGCCATGCGTGGACCTGTGGAGGTAGAGGGGACCCTGCCAGCGCTCACCTGCTGCAGCCTGGTTCTAGGGAAGGCAAGGAGCCCAGGCCCAGAGCAGGTGCTCTTCTCAGGAGTCAGAAACAATCCCTGGGCTGCTCTTTGCCTGGCCTGACTTTGGGAGGCAGGGTGTGGCGGACAGTGGTGGAGATTCCAGGAGCAGCAGCATTTTATTTCTACCTAGGCTCTTTGGAAGTTAATGAAATTTGGGTTCTTTTGGCTTTAGCTCATCTCATCAGGGAAAATAGGAGTTCATGGGATCCTAAATTGTCAGAACTGGGAACCCGCTGAGACGAGGGGAAAGGACTTGCATAGGGTCACAGGATGAGCTGGGAGGGGGACAAAGCTGGTTCTAGCACCAGACACCTGACTTCCCAGTCCACCCTCCCCAGTCTCTCTTGGCCCTTGTTTCTCTGTCACTTCCACAATTTGGTACCTAGCTCAAGTGCATAACTGCCTTCCTGTGGGGCATGCTACAGGACTACATTGTCTGTTTTATATCTTAATGGGGGAGGGCTGGGGTTGGGGTTGGGAGACTTGCATGTGGCAAAAAGCACAGAACATTAGAGAGGGCAATCAAGGAGATGGTCAAGTGGGGGCAGGGGCAGGTATGTCATTAATCAGGCCTGAGACCCAACTGGGGTCTTGCAAGGCAACTTTGTTTGCCTATAGACAATTGATCTAAGTTGCATCTACTGGACACGTAATTTAGGCTATGCACTGGATTAAGTGCTGTGAATATATTAATTAATTTCATCTGCATCTGACTTTCATGAGGTAGGTAAGTTGTGTCACTTGCATCTTATGGATGAAGAAACAGTCAGAGGCGAAATCAGCTGTCCAGCATCCCTAAGTTTGTAAGTGACTGAACCTGGATTTGGCCTTGAGTTCTGCCCACTCTGCTACTTTGCCTCTTTAAAGAGAGGGAAAGGAGGCAACATGCTCCCACTCTTGCTCTTTAACAGGTGGGCTGAATGAGGGGGTGAAGGGTGAGGGAACAGGGAGAAGTGGCTGCGTGCATTAGATCACCATCTTCTGCTGCTGACTGACCACAAGAGGTGGTGCTGGCTGAGAGCTGAACTCAATTGCTCACCCCGGTGATCCCCTGGATCCAGTCCTTGTTGTGGTAGATGTCGGAATACACTCCGTAGCGGTCCTTCTTTCCACAGTCCACACCCCAGGACACTGTGCCCACTAGGTACCATTGGCCTCTCTCTATATCCAGAGTCACCATGGGGCCTCCAGAGTCACCTGCACAGGCGTCCTTCCCCCCTAGAGGTAAAGGAGAGATGCAGATGAAAGTTAAGGGGCACTCTTCCCCAGCCCAAATCCAGAGGAGGCATCCTTCTCACCATCTCTGACTTGTAGTTCAGAGAATGTGGCACTAGAGGGCGCAGCAGACCGTGTGACCCAAACATGGGCTCTGGGTAGTTCTTGGTCATAGCCTCAGAGCTCAAAATGATTTTAGAAAGTACTGATTCAAGGAAGGAATGATGGAAATTCCTTAGCAATTTTCTCTTAGAGGTAACAGAATCTCTCTTTCGCTGCTGGGTGTTGGTGCCCATGTTTGTGTGTCCCCCAACCTACCTTCCTTCTCCCCAGCACAGATCATGTCCTTGGTCACCTTCTTCTTCAGCGGAGCATAGGCATTCTGGCAGGTACGGTGATCAACAATCGGGATTTCAATCTGGAACACAAGGTTATTGTTGGTTCCCACTCTCCACAGGAGCCCTTTCCATTCTGACACCCCTGGAACGGTCTGGATCTGCCTTAGACTTGGTCTCAGACACTGCACTGTCAGCTGGTGAAGGAACAATTGAATGGAGAACCCAGGGTTCATGTTCTAGCTCAGTCTCAGCTGTAAACTTGCTATGTGACCTTGGACAAGTAACTGGCCCTCCTGGGACTCAGTTCTTACATCTGTAAAATGGAGATACCACTACTTGCCTAGCACATGCATTAGTTCAAATATGACATTATATTAAAAAACCATGGTCCATTTTCTTCCCCTTCCTCTTACTGTGCGATGGGGCAGATGGCTTAATCACCATTTCTCAGACCTCCAAGTCTACTTCCTCATCCAAAAATCAAGACCAATAGTATTTGACACAATAATCACATGGAGTTATTTGCAGAGGAAATGAATGAACAAGTGTTTTGTACAGTGCAAACGCTGTAACTATTAGGTACTGCAGGGGTTATCATGGCTTGCTTTGCAACAAACATTCACTCATGTTGTTCTCCCTCACTACAGGATGAGCTCCTAGACACCAAGTCTGCATGTTGTCCATTTCTATGTTGCATAACTTGGAAAATAGTGGGTACTCAATTTTTTAAAATTGGGGTGATAAATGGATACATAAAAGGAAGATATCGTGATCATCATTCTTGTTTTAGCATGGGGTAAAAGTTGGAGTAAATATCTGAAATAAGGGGAAATGTGAATCTCTTTCAGTCAGGCCAAGAACTGAATGGACTATGTGCTCCAACATACACCTTCTGTTGGTCCTTGCTAAGAGGAAACCAGAGCCGGGAGCGGTGGCCCACACCTGTAATCCCAGTGGCTTGGGAGGCTGAGGTGGGAGGATCCTGGTTTCAAAGCCAGCCTCAGCAACAGTGAAATGTTAAGCAACCCAGTGAGATCCTGTCTCTAAATAAAATACAAAATAGGGCTGGGGATGTGGCTCAGTTTTCAAGTGCCCCTGAGTTCAATCCCCTGTTTAAAAAAAAAAAAAAAAAAAGAGGGAACCAGAGGCCATTCAGATTCTTCTGGGCAGGCCTTGCCTGGATAAGTGGGAAGAGGAAGCCACGTTGTGAGAACATGCCACAGAAAACTGTCGAGTACCTGATGAACCTCTTCTCATCATTCAGCATCACTTAAGTGTCACATCCTTTGGGAAGTTTTCTCAACCCCCAAGATAAGATCGAATCCTCTGTTACACATTCCAGAGTGTCCTGCATTTCTCCATCATCACCTTTATCACACCTGTAAGTGCTTTCTGCTGGACCCACTTGATTGTAAGCCCAAGGAGGCTGGGAGCCAGATCTGTCCTTTTACCTGCCCTCCATCCCAGCACACCTAACAGCTACTACACAGGAGACACCAAGTGAACAGCTGGGAATTCATGAATGAAGGGATGACAGGTTGTTGCAGATACAGAATTTTAAAGTGTGTTAAAATATGTATGGGCTTAGAAGCTGGCTGTGTCATAGAAGTTAGAGATGTTAGAGCCAGGCAGTTCTTAGAGCTCATCTAGTGTTGCCCATGAACTTGGCAGTTTCACATTATACGCTATGGCCTAAAGAGGCAAAATGACTTTTTCAGATAATCCAATAGATGAGTGGGAGCCAGGATATGCAACCCTGGCTTGGCTCTTTCTGTGACAGGAATGTGACTAAATCCAATAGTGAGGTTTAGTTCGGCAAGAACTATGGTTCTCAAGAGTCTGTCCCATTCTTGGCTAAATTGGCATGTAGTCTTCATGATGTAGAGATGAATCATGAACCTTTGGGGTGTCCAAACCTGTTGTTTTCTTGGAGCAGTTCCATAATCTGAGGCTTTGATAAGCTACCAAGGACATTGAACCGTGTTTGAAGACTAGAGTCCACAATCAGCAGAGTAAACAAATCAAGGTTTTTGAACTTTGGAGGGGGGCCTGGGCTTCTGCCTTATCTTTCACCAGCCTGCCCAAGCCCCCAAATCCCAAGGACATGATGTGAAGCACAAAGGCCAGCAAGGGCCAAGGTGTCACTGTTTGTAGGCTATGGATTGAACTTCACCTCCATCAGGGTCTCTGGGAACTTCTGCAAGAGCTCCTTCCCCCAACCGCTGACGATGACCATGGTTCCTGGAGGAGAGGAGACACTGTCAGGACGAGGGGGCTGTCTACAGGGTGTTCAGAGGGCTGCATCTTACAGTTCTATCCCCCTCTGCCTGTAGAGGAAGGGCTGAGCTTGCTACTTAGAGAAAGGCAGCAAGGTGGAGAGGAAGATGGGAAAGGCTGCTGGTTAGAGGTGATCTGTGACAACAGGGAACATTTGTTTCTATGATATGTCACCTGATTTATTTGTCTATTTTTTTCTATCCTCAACTAGCATGGAACCTAGGCTCTGTGAGAACAGTAATCTCATCTGTCTTGTTCACTATTGTATCCCCTGGCCTCTTTTTTTATTTTTTATTTTTACAGACTGCATTTTGATTCATTGTACACAAATGGGGTACAACATTTCGTTTCTATGGTTGTGTACCATGTAGATTCACACCATTTGTGTAATCGTGCATGTACATGGGATAACGATGTCTGTTTCATTCCACTTTCCTACACCCACCTGCTCCCCCATCTCATTTCCCTCTACACAATCCAAAGTTCCTCCATTATAATGGTGGCACATAGTAGGTGCTCAATAAATTATTGTGACTAAATAAAAAGCCTAGCCTAGCCAACAATATGCTATGCCACCTTCTGGAAGACTCCTCTGCACTTCTTTCCCTCTAAGCCTCAACCTCCTTATCCATAAAATGAGGAAGCTAGACCTGGCATTCTCTAAGTGTTTCCGAGGTCTGACATTCTAGAATCTATGAAGTTGGCAAATCTGGGGGCAATGTGGAAATGGATTGAATGCTAACACAGCAACTGTTACCTTGAGAAAGTCTGGATACTGAAAACAGCACTGGGCTTACAGTCACAAAACCTGGACATGAGCCTCAGATGCTTGCTTCTTAGAAGCTGCATGTTGGATGAATTGCTTCACTCTGCTGAGCCCCAGTTTTCTCACCTATAAAATGGGGCTAAAACAGCAGCTTGCAAGGCTTTCATGAATAGTAAGTGAAAGGATACAAAGTAACTGGCATGTAGTAAGTACATGGCACTCAAATAGTTAACGTCAGCTGAACCTGTGCCTTTCCTGTCAGCTGACTTCCCCGAAGTACTTCTCAGATTCTATCTTGGCAAACTTTTTTACATCTTTGAGTTAACGGATTGAATTATGATATGGTACCACTGAATTGAGAATGAAAAAGAAATCAACTGGCGTGACTTGGTCTCTTACTCTACGTTGGATTAATGCTATCTCGTATATATCATCTATTTAAATATCACAAACCCCCCAAGGGAAATTGTCTCCAGTTTGAATGTAAGGGGACCGGGGCTTAATGAGGCTTAGCACCTTCCTTAGGATCACCCCATGAGGAGATGCCAGCAATGGGACTGACTCTGCTGGTATTAAACTATTGTCCCTCAGACTGACCCACCTACACTCTGCTTTGCTGGGGTGAGACCCTGAAATGGCAGTCCTTCTTGGCTGCCTGGTGTCTTGAAAATAGAGGGCACTTTGAGGGAGATTGGAGGATTTGCTTAATTCTCATTCTAGGGGTGGCAATTGGTTTCAGCTTCTTTCCTTAACACATCAGCTTCTTCTGTAGAAGTTTATGTTCTCACTCCAAAGGGCCCCTTTCTAAGCCTCTGGGTTCTATAATTCTAGCCTCTTCCTTTTGTTTCCCCAGACCTAGAGGTGGAGGTTTCTTCCTGTTGATAGTCAGCTTTACCCTTTTACTTATTTATTCTGCCAATATCTTATAATAAATTCTCTCCAGAGCAATCACTAGTCTGTCTTTTGGCTTCCTATCTGGACCTGCAGGTTCACTATGAGCCCACCACTATCTGTACTATCTCCAAACCAGTTCTGACTTAGCTGTTTCAGGCCAGGCAGCTGGGAGATTATGCAGACACCATTGGCTGACTCAATGGGCGCTTGAGCCTCCCCAAGACTGGAGAACTCCCTGCTGAGACCCCAGTGGCCCTGCAGAGGTGAGATCGGGGTCTGGGGAAGGTACGTTTCTGCGAGGGCTCCTCAGGCAGACATATGGGCATCACGAAGTCGTTCAGCTTTGGGCTTTCCAGCAGCTCCACCAGAGCCACATCATTCTCAAATGTGTGGGGGTTATACAGGGGATGAAGGGTGAAATTTTTGACACGGAGATGCTGTTCGTTGTCATCCGACCGGAGCCTCCAGTGCTTGCCTGTGCCAGAAGACACGTGAGGCATGAGGATAATGGAGGATAAGGTCCCACCTTGTTCCCTGTCATATCTGGTTCCATCCAGCACCTGATTCCAGCTTTGACCCTTTCCCTGCTCTTCACCACCTTTACCCACCCCTCCCGCCCCACCCGTCACTCCTCACATATTCTCCTAGTTTCTCACCTCTGTCTTCATGAGCTAATCCCATTGCCTTAGTCAACTTTTCTTATGCCTCTTGCCACAGTCCAGTATCATCACCTCTCAGTGCCTGACTCATACGTTCCTCCTCCATGAAGTCTCTCAGACACTTTGGTTAGAAATCTTTCCCTTACGAACTCCCATGGCACGTCTCCTGTCCCTCTCCTACTGAATGGGCCCTGCACTTGTGTGTTGTCCCTCTGTTATTCTGGAGCTCCTTGTAGGCAGGAGCTAGGTATTAATGATACCATATCATTCCATCCTGGAAGAGTGTAGGTAGCTCAATTTTAATTGAATCAATAAATACCTGAATTGAATTAGGTACTGATCTTAGAAAGGAAAGCCTTCAAAAATGGCTGGAGCAGAACCCCATTCCAAGAACCACTACTAGTTTGCTCCTCACTCACCCATAATGATTTTAAAGTCAGAAGAGTTGAGCAAGTATGAGTCGTCCAGGGTCAAGTCCTCTGAATCGAGCTCTTGGTGGAGGCAGTGAGCAGCAGTCACAATCCAGTTGGAGCCTGGAGAACAGAACACAGTGTCTGTGATGTCCAACAACACCCTGTCCTGCCTCCCATTGTCTTGAGTTGATGGACTGAAGACAATTCCAGGACACCCCTCCAGACTTTGCAAAGGCCACACCCCTCTCTGGTGCATCTCACAGTCTCAAGCCTGATGATAACTTGATACCAATTGGAAGATGAGGTGTAAAACCTGATTTCAACTCTCTGTCTCAACTCAGGCCAGGATTGAATGGCTTAAAAAGAATTTCAGGGTTCCCTTAAACCTATGATGGAAGTGAGTGCTGAACAGCCCAAGGTGGGCCCACAACAACCCTGTGTTCACTGGCTGCCTCTCTGGCCTTACTTCTCAAAGTGTGGTCCCTGGACCAGCAGCATCAGCCTCACCTCAGAACTCCTTCAAAATGAAGAATCTCAGGGCCCACCTCAGACCTACCAAATCAGAGCCTGCACTTTAGCAAGATCCCCAAATAATTCCTGTGCTCATTAAAGTTTGAGTAGAATGGTTAGGAGCTAGCAGCATGGTTGCACACTGAAATGCCAGGGGAATTAGAAAAGACAATGACTTGGTACTTGGTTCTGCATCCATTAAAGTGATGGGGGCAGGGCCCAGGCACAGACATGCTTTAAAGGTTCCTTCAGGATATTCTGCTATGACAGGATGAGAACCACTGCTTAGACCAAAGCCTCCCCTTTATAGTCATGGGCCCTGAGACCTGGAGGAGAGCAGTGTGGTCAGGGTCAACAGCAAAGTTTGTGGCCCTGGGTCTCCTGGTGGTCAGCTTAATGTATTGCTTATGTATTGCTTATCCTCTATCTTCCTCCCCTGGACAGATATGTTCCTGACCTTTGTTTAATATAGGCCAGGCTATTCTCTGAGTGGGACAGATGACAAGACTGTAAGTAGCTGAACTCAGCATACCCAGGATGAGTCAATCAGAAAGAAAGGTTCTAGTGCTTGAGGGGTAAGGGTCAGGGTTATTAGGTTAGAGTTCAAAGTCAAGGGCAGAGGTGCTTTTCTGGAGCAGATTCCAGGCTTCTCTGGCCCTCTCAGAAGCAGCTATGTGCTCTGGCCCCTCTAGTTCTTGACTACTGTCCATAGTCAGCAGCTGCTGGGTTGACTTTGCAGGCAGGTAAATTTGGCTAAAGTACCCCGGTTAAGGGAGCCTGCCTCAAAGGGGCACTCTGGGCTATTTTGATGAGCCCAGCATTGTGCACAGGCCAGTCTGCATGACCTCAGCCTCCAGCTCTGCCAATCCCTCTGCCCAGCCTCCGTGTGGGCATCAAGACTGTGCTTTGCCATCTCCTCAGTTCCCTTCTGGACTCCTCTGCCCTCTCCTCTCTCACTCCCTCCATAAGACTGAAGCGCAGAGGAAAGAGATTCTAGGTGGGGAGAACTCTGGGAGGGTACAGTGTGAGGGAGCTCTTGGCTTGGCTGAGGACAGAGAAGTGAACTTCAAACAACTCTCACACATGAGTTGTCGGGAATAAATGCAAGAACATTGATTTAAACACTTGAGGTTTAAATAAATGAATTTAAGTCTTAAAACAGAGGGCACGTAATCCATCTCTTTTACTTGCCTTCCAATGAAATTAACAAAAAAGGGAATATTTGACAAGCACCCTTGCCTGGCTTCAGCTTGCCTGTCGCTCTTCCTCACCAGCTCTCCTCTCTTCTGTCTCTGCACGTGGGGGTTCACCCTCCCTTTCTTGTTTCAAGATTTTTCCTCTCCCTTGGGTATCTCCCATCCTACCAGTCTGTTTTCTTGTTGTAGCATACCTTTTAATTTCTCTTATTCACTCCCCAGTCTCCTTTCTCTTATTTCCTAGGTCTCTCTTATTGTTTTGTCTCTCTTTCTGTCTCTTTATCCTCTGTACTGCTAACCTTCTGTTTGTCTCCCTTTCCTCCTTTTTCTTGATCTTCTCCCCAGCCCTGCTCCCCACTGGATGCCCCTCAGTCATGGTTGGCCTTGCTTCCCTCTCTTTGACACCTTTGCTCATTCTCCCTGTCCCATCGAGGTTCCATAGAGTGAGATCGTTCATCTTTGCTCTTATGGAAATTAAAGTGGGGCTTCACATATCCCATTCGCCAATTCACCCATCCCTGGAAGTAAGAACCTGAATGAATCTGAGCTCATCTACATCCAGACAAAACTGAGCAGGGAGAACCCTCAGCTGCTCCTTCCCCACCCTTGCTTCCACTCCCACCCACATTCAACCCGTTATGGACTGAACATCTTCTCTTCCAACGCTTTTTAATCTGCCTCCCTCATTTCCATCCCTCATGCCCTTACTTCTTACTTTGTTCCACTATTGCAATAGTTACCACACTGAATTTCTGGCATTTAGATTCCCTCCTATTTGTCTAGATTGCCCCTAGAAAGAACTTTCTAGAACATGCTTATAAATCTGCAGCAGTGCACAGGATCTGATGTAAATTTCTAAATGTGGCATTCAAAGGCCTTTATAAATCTTCCTTCCCTGACTTTCTGAGGGTGAACTTCCTGGTTCTTCCTAATCATACAACTTTGTCACATCCTGCCTTTGATCCAAGGTAAGTGTCTTGTACTGTAATTCATGTTTGATAATCTGATTCCCTGATGTGGGCATTTGTAGGGCCAGAGACTGAGGAGGATTCAGGAGGTGTTTGGCACCTGAAAGAACTGGAACACATGTCTCCTGGGTCCAGTTAAGAGGTCTTTCTACCACGGTATACTTCTATGGACTGCAATTCTCAACAAAGAGATCTTGGTTAGCCTTCAGGAAGAGGATCAGGTCCCTTAGCCCTCACCCTGCACCCAATCCTGGGTCCTTCACCTCTTCCACTCCTCCTTACCTACAAGGCTGCCCCCACAGAAGGGCTGCCCATTCGGTTGAGACAGCATGGCAATCCAGGGACTAGTGCCCTTCTGGGCTCGGTGTCCTTTGATGATCCTGGCTATCAGTGTCCGGGAGAACTTGGGCAGACCACACACTGCAGTCAAGGGAGGGAGGGACAGATCACACTCTGGGCTCCATCTTGCCCACCACCAAGGTTACCAGCTGATCATACTATTAGGAACACCTGTTAGTTTTGATGACCCAACATCAGTTGTCCCTTCTGACGATAATACCATGAGTTTTTTTTCAGAGTCCATTCTTGGTCTATGTAGCCTAAATTGGACAGATCTCGCCTCTGGTTTCAGGGAGAGGAATTGTGACTAATCAAAGCCCTGGATACCCTGATCATAGCAGTTGCTCAGAGATGGGATGTGACCTTGGCCAATGAAAGCCTAGCTTGAAAATTTTGCCAAACATACTAGAAAAAGAGAAAGTCATTTTCTACAGGGGATTGCTTGGCTGTTGAACATAAGCCCACACCTGCCAGTAATCACTTCATGGAGAGTCTGCTTAAAGTAATGCTATTTCCCTGGAGGAAAGTGGGACTGGAAGAGGGAGAAGAGAGAGATTATCTCCCAATGTTCAAGCCCTTGGAACTTACCATATTGAGACCATTCATAGAAACTTTTCATTATGGAAAACTATATGCTCTCTATTTTTCTTCTTATGCTGTTTATGTTGTGTTTCTGTCATTTGGAAATGAAAGTCCTGTCAAATAAAGAAACTTCATGCTCCAACTGCAGGAGCCTCTTCTCAGAGAAACCCTTCCTTTGGGTCTGTGGGCTTGAAGCCCCACAAGTGTCTGCCTGCTCCATTCCCTATCTTCCACTGACTTGAATTCACAAACATCCATGTACATCACAGCCTGACAAAAATCACAAATGAATAGGCCGCAACCTTGACTGAACCCCCAGCATCTCCCACCATCATTCTCTGTGCCCAGGGTCAGCTGCCCACACTGATGTCCTGTCTCCATTCTACCAGATGCTCAGGAATCCATTGGGTGGGAGGTCCTCAGCCATCCTCCACCCCATTTCCTCCTCCCCATGTCCTCCTCCTATCAACTTTCTTCTCTTCCTAACCAATCCTGTGCCTGGATCTCCTTGCCTCAACTCCTGGGGACCTGGCCCATCTCTGCTTCTCCCATGCTCTAAAACATGGTCAAGCATTTTAATCCTAAAAACCAACTTCTGTGTCCTTTCTTTCATTTCACAGTCTCCTCTTCTCTTTCCCATAGTCAAACTTCTGCACAGAGGGGTGGACACTGGTCTTCCCTCTCCTTTGGAGCTGAATTTGGAAGAAGAAAGTGCCATGTACTACACAAACTTAAAAATGAAGCAGTCATTTGAATATTTAATAGATCTATACTCATAGATGGCCCTGGGACCATGAACGAAACCGCAGCAGTGGTATGTACAGATATGAGAGGTTACAGCTGGAATTTTATCTGATGTATTCTTCATATCTGGGAATTAATTCTCCTTGTCCTGTGGTTCCCCAACCATTGAAATTGGGACACCCATGGTAGTAGGGGAAGAATGAATAGGCTTTTGCTTTTGAAAGAGCAAAGCAGGAACCAAAGTCTAGAAACAGATTTTCATTTGCAGAGTTAGGTATTGTGGTAAGAATAAAAAACAAACAAACAAACAAAAAATTGCATAAGCTGTAAGGAACCAAAACCTGGAGGACTGAGTCGGTAACTCTCACTGTATGTAATTGAGAAGAAGGATGGAAGGACAGTTTCCTGCTTCTCAGGAAAGTGTTAAAAGCTCTTCTTAGGCCCAGAAACAGAGTGGAGGAATAAAGGCTGGAGGAACAGAGGAGGGAGATACCCGGGATGGAGGCCAATGGGAGAGAGACATAATGCAACTGGAGGTCCTGCCCTCTAGCCTCACTGAGATGACCATTGAGACTTGGGCCTGTGCTGGGGAATGTCCATCCCAAGGCCTTTGCCTGGCCCCTCAGCTGCAACGCATGCCACTGAGTCCTTCAGCCTTCTTGACAATTTTCTGTTCCTTGCTTCTGAAACAATTTTCTTCTAGTTTGGAACCCTCTTTTTTTTTTCTCTTTTCCTTTCTCCCTCCCTACTTTTCTTTTATCCTTTATTTTGGTCTATTTCTTTCTGGGGGCATCTCTTCAAGATCTCCATGTTGGTATTGGCCTTGTTCAGTCCTTGGCTCCTTTTCCTTTCCTGCACACTTCCAATAGATGATACTCTCCACCTCTGTGCCATAGTCCACCTTCATGCTAATGAATTTCAGATCAATGTCTTGAAATCTGCCCTCTTCTCTGGAATTCACTATTCTTTACTTCCTACTTAACCTCTTCAAAGTTAGAGATGCTAAGCTCTGGCCACCAGCCTTCATGAATCTTCTCTTCTTTTTATCCAGACCTTTGTAAATTTCTGCATCCACCACATTGCTTTTGCCCTAGGAGAAGCAGCACAACACATCTCCCCCACTCCATGTCCCAACGTGCTCTCCATAGCACCTCAGTGTCTCAATATGGCACCACATAAAGTTACATATCTAGATGGAAACAAAAATCAGAAATGTAATAGAATACAAGATATGACAGCCCTTGAAACCAGCAACATACAAAGCATGAAGTCTAATTTAGGATTCTTTTAGTTCTTAATAGTGTAAAAAGCATGACACAAAAAATGAAAGCATAATACAAATTCAGAACAAGGGCAAGCCGCATGTGTACCCTGGAGGGCCCTCACTCTCAGGTTGACTTGCATCACCCTCTGTACTCCCCAAGCTTGCACAATCTCAAGAGATGCCTAAGGCCAACCTCTGCTGGGAATACCATTTAAATTGATTTAAACTTCTGGTCCCATGTCTGCCCTGTCATAGTCCCTTGGTCTGGTGGGTTCTCCCCATCTCTTGCCAGGGTCTCAGTAGCTTCCCAACCACTCTCTCTAGCTCAGTCCCCTTCCGTCCACTTTCCCCATCACACTTCCTGCTCTTAGACCTTCCAAATTCTCAATTTCTCATGGGTGAGACCCAGGAATCTGCATTCCTAACAAGCACCCCTCCCTATGATTCTGATAATACTCCAAACTTAGAAAATCCCTTGTTACAGGACAGAGTGCAGAGGACAACTTTTAGATTCTTTCAACCCTCCCAATGCCCATTGCTTCCACTCCAGTTGTGGCCTGCTTTCCCATTTTGATAACTTTGTTCACTCTGCTCCTTCCCGCTCATCTCCAAGTACATCTTTGAAGTCTCTGCAAAGCCATTCTGATCCTTCTAGCTGTACGAAATCACACCCTCCTTTAATTAAGCTCCCATGATACTTAAATAGCAATTTCTCTTAAGACATCCAACTCCTTTTGCCTGTTTAAGACTTAAATAAACATAATTTTTTCTCATGTGCTAGTGTGAACTCTTTGAAGCCAAGGACTCAAATGACAGGCACTTAAATGGAGTAGTGTTCAGCCTTTGAGAAGGGACTCTTTGAAGCCAAGGACCCAAATGACAGGCACTTAAATGCAGAAGTGTTCAGCCTCTGAGAAGGGAACATATGAATAACAAAGTCCTCTCTTGGACACATTCTTGGGTGATGCCCAGATGCAGATTTTGGCTTAATGAGGGGTCCAATTTAGAAAGTCAAAACAAATGGTCACACTTTAACAACAATAACAAAACTCCCAAACTAAGGCTATTGGTTATCCACAGAGGGTTTATTTCCACTTTGGACCCCTGACAGCTGAAACAGAGTACAGAGGCCCCTTACAGAGTAGCAAAGCATGTGATATTAAATATACAAAATATAGCATCCTCTACATGCACCATTCATAGGTATGGGAGTGTGTTTTAATGAACTGATTGGAAAAGTGGACATTTTCCAATTGTTCTCTAGCTGCATTTGTCTGATGAAGATTCCCAGGGAAAATAGTTCTGAGAAGCAGGGATGGACAATCAGCCTGTGACAGCCAGGGAGGGTGCTGGCAATCAGAGAAGTGCTGAATGCAGATAGGGAAACTGAGGCTCAAAGGGAAAATGATTTGTCAAAGGTTGTATAGCCAGTTGGGGACAGAGATGGGGATAGAACCTAGGATTCATGTCTCTCCCCTGTCATGAATGAGTCTCTGCTTCCCTTCACCTCTGGTCCCTGGAAAACAAAGGACTGGATCCCTTTGAATATCCTGCTGGGTGGATTCTCTGCTAAGCTCAGGTCCCATGGTTATAGAGCAGGATGTGGGTGACTCCAGGAGTCCTGAGTTCACCCTTTCTTCTTTTTTCCTGCCCAGAAGCACAGTGGGATGCATCTTCTCTTTCTCTCAAGTAACAGCCAAGTCTCCACACTTGTGCTTGGAGCTCAGGTAGTCTTTTCAGATGACCCATTTCAGGGCTGGAAGGTTGCTTCATGCTTGTCTGGAGTGGTAGGTATTGATAGCTTGTGGTGTCAGCTGGTATTCAAGAGTGACACATGGGCCCAAATGCAGTCTTGAGCCAAAAGTAGGAATTTAAGGGGCTTGGGGAACCTCCCACTACTATTGTCCTCCCCAGTCACCAGTTTTCTCTTTATCCTTTGACATTTCCTTAATGGGGAATGTAAGGGATGAAGCTTGGACTGCATAAGGGTTGGAGAGGAACCCCAGGAGCAAAAGTGCTCCAAGTTATTATACAAGAAGGCCCCTCAGACTCTGATCTCTGTCCCCCAAACCTGAATGGTTTTCTCCCAGAGGAGGGACTAGATTTGATATAGGTCCAGAATACAGAGCTGGGTCAATATATGAATGCAGAGTTAAGTTCAATGTAAGGAATCATTTCTTAATAATCAAGCTCACATACAACCACAGTGGGCCCAATGGGTTTGATATATGATTAGGAGTGAATAAAGGCCACTGGCATAAAGCTTGCTCAGAGAGGAGTGCTAGATTGGCCTTCTGGTTCAGCTTCCCCGTTGTCTTGCTGGAGAGAGTGAAGATCAGTGAGGGGAATGGAATTGGCCATGGTCATGGACCCTAGTCTTTTGCCTAGAACCTTTTCCTGACACCACACTGCTGCCTCTCAGGGTCCTGGGGCCTATCTTAGGAGGATGAGTGCCCCACTAGGTCAGTGTATTCCATTCTATTTGGTCAGGTAAGTAACATGGAGTGTGCTGTCGGAGGTGTGTGGGGTAGCCTCACTTGAGCTGGGACACTTGAGCTGGAAACGGACCCTGTGGAAGTAAGTCAGCTCACCGCTCCACCTGGAGCTCTCCCAGACCCTGTGGGGAGCCCATCTGCTCCCACACCCAGTCCACATAGTTGGAGACCTTTGTGTAGACTCCATATACTTGCTTGCTACCACATTCTTCAGGGCCCCCCCAGGATACAAGGCCTTGGGCCACCCAGTGCTGGCTCAAGTCATCAAGGATGACAAAGGCCCCACCACTATCTCCAAGGCATGTGTCCTTGCCACCCTCATAGTAGCCAGCACAGAACATGTTCTCTGTGACACTGTAGTTGCCTGAGCGGGACTCATAGCTGGCTTTGCACTCAGCATGCGGCACCACAGGTAACTTGACATACTGCAGGACATCTGACAAGGTTCGCGTGCCACTGCTGATGATCTCATCCACTGTCACATTGGGATTGGAGATGCCCCAGCCGGCCACCAGGCCCAGCATGTGGGGAGCCGGGCCTTCAGGCTCAGGCCTTGGCAGGCAGATAGGCGTGACGTGGGGTCCCAGGGGCACGGGCTGCTGCAGCTGCACCAGAGCTATGTCATGATTGTAGTTCTGGATGTTGAAGTCTGGGTGGAGCACCACTTTGGAAGCTGAGCTGTTGACAGCTCCTGATTTGTCCCGCACGTCATGCAGGCCCAGATAGACAGTGACATGCTCCTTGGAGACCGGTATCACTGTGTTGTCTCTGCGCTGTGAGCGCAGCACATGAGCTGCTGTGAGAATCCAGGACTCAGAGAGGAGCGCTCCACTCCCAAACCACTTGTCATTTGGCACCCTTGAGGTATCCTCCACCACTATCAGGGCCTGCCATGGAAAGAGGCCAGGCTCAGCATTCCGGCCTCCAATGATCCGCTTGACCAGATTTGGCAGTGAGCGTGAGGGCTGACCACACACTGTAAGGAGAAGGAGGGAGCAGGGACAAGAGACAGGCTGGTTAAGACAACCATTTGAAAAGAGTCACTAAGAGAAATTCACATCTCACCCCCTATGGATTATGCCACCATGGGACCCTAACCTACCTGAGTCATGCTAACCTGGGAGAGCTCAGTCCTGAGACAGTTTGGGTCTAGATCTCTATAGGATGGCCCAATCTCCCATTAGGTTGCAAGCTCTGGACCATATCATTTCATGTTTGGGCCATCTGTATCCTGAACCACCTCTGGCTGGGACTACTTTTGGCCTGGACCATCTTTAGCCAGGCCTATCCTAACAGTGGTCACTTCTCCCTTTTTTTTAACCTAAAAAGGTCTCTCATATCCCAGAAGTTGTTCATACTGTGGGCACCTGGATAACTTCTGGAGGTTTTCTCTCCATGTTTATGAGCACAGAGAAATGGAAGGAACATAAAAGACAATCTAGCAGGCTACGGCAGCTACTGGACTGACCCAATTTTTCTATTTTCCATGTGATTTTGAGCCAGAACTTTTCCTGTCTTAATTTCAGTTTTTGATTTGCCAAATTAAACAGTCGGTCAAGATGATCTCCCAGGATTTTCAAATTCCAAATTTCTTTGATTTTTATTTCATTTTATTTCATTTTAATTTTATTTCATTTTCTGATTTTTATTTCATTTTCTTTGATTTTTATTTCATTTTATTTCATTTTCTATTTTTATTTCATTTCTGAGTGGTTAAGAGACTATCCCAAGATGACATGATTATCAAGTTGAGTAGCAGGGTATTACCTGGATTTGTAAGACAGTGCTACACTGAGACCCTAGTCTAGATTCTCAAACCTTTGCTTGTCTGACTAGAGGACTCATTGATGCCTGTGAATTAAGTCTCAGGACATAGTTAGTAGGGGAAAGGTGGCATAATCCACAAGCAATGATGCATGGACCCTGTTTAGGACCACACATCATTGCACCCAGGAGCCCTGTAGTACCTTCAGGGAAGGAGAAAGGTCTGAGCAAACTTCATTCCACTGAGTTGCACCCCGAGCAGAGCATGCACATGCACCACCGGCCTCCTGCAGCCAAATGCCTCTGGCTCATGAGCAGAGGGTCTTCAGTACCAGCCCTCCCACTGGCTAAGAACAAGCACACATGGGCAGGGTGCTTGTGTCTGGGAGGTAGGCCTGGTGTGTGGAGGTCTCCTTCTGGTTACAAATGGTCAGGCTATACTCCTTGGCCCTGGATACTCTCAACAATCCTTTAAAGACCAAGGGACATTTGAGTTTTCTTGATGACTTTGGGGGGAAGGTTTTCAACAGCCTAATGTTCTTTGAATGCTCTTCCTGATGCCAAATGCTTCTTGCTTGATGCTGGAGCATCCTGACATTCACCCCAGGTCAGATGTGAATGGGAGTTTGTAACTGTCTGTGATCTGGCCTTTCAAAGTTGAAGGCTAGCCTCCTAGTGGAAGCAGCAGCCTAAAGGTGACATCTCCAGGCAAGTCTATGCCTGGCCTGTGTAACAAATCTTTTAGTGCTGAAAGGCCCTCATCTGGTAAAGCACACCTCTGTGGCTCAATTCATGGTCACTACAAAGCCCATGGCCATCACTGAATGGTACTTCCCTCCAAAGAAGGTGCTAGTGGCATACCCCAGGTCAAAGAAGGTGAGAATCAGAACAACCTCAGAGGATAACTAATTTACAGATGGAAAAACAGAGGGTTAGAAAAGGCAAGTGGTTCACTCAAAATCATTAGTGGTGGAGAAAGAAGTGGAACCCATTTCTCCTGACTCTAGCTTCTTTTTTCTCCTTGATATGCTCTTGTCTTTTTATGAGGTTGAATGAACTGAACAGAAAGGAGGCTCCAGGCACAACACAACAAGCTGAGTACAGAGGCTGGTTAGTGTGAGAAAGTGTCAGACTAGGCTTCTCTGACCTTTAGCCTTCTGAAGACATCTCTTAAAAAAATCAAAACATCTTCCCTCTTAACTTTCTGCTAACAATCAGAACAGCTGGGGCTACAGGGCCTTGAATGGGAGACTTCAAGGCAGAAGACTTGGAGGGTAAGGTACCTGGAAGGCAGGTAGGCAGGCTTCTTCCCAGTAATTCATTTGTCCAGACTCCTTGGGCAGAGCAGTTATACATTCCTGCATTAGTGAAAAAGGGTGGAGAAGAGAAAGCAAATGATTGACATATAGCACATGGAAAATAGGTTTGGGTTCTTAATTCCTCTAATGTGGATTATTGCAAAAATTCTTTCAAATGGCCTCCCTGAGCCAGTTGTCTTTGCAATGTATAGGATCTTTCTGAAATGGGAATCTAACCACAGTTCAAAATTACCAATGAATCCTCACTGTCCTCAAAAATAAATACCACATTCTTCAGCATGGTGTCCAACGCTCTGTGCAGTCTGACTCCTGCCTGCTTGAGGCTGCTTTCCTCTTCACCCTGTGCTGTCCATCCCTTGGCAGCTTTCTCCTTCTCATTAGTCACAGAGGCCTTCGTTCACACAGCTCTCTGCAGCACAGCACTTAAGTGCCCTTCAGCACTTAAACTCTTTAATAAATCACATTTGTGTCCACCTTCTCATTTGAGTCTCATAGTGAGCTATTTCACTGTGAGCTGTGTCACTGTTCCTTGTTGAAAAGTGAAAGCTTGGATACAGAGAAATTAGGAGAGTTTTCTTAGTGCTCAGTTTCCACAGAGGTAGGGAAGATGGGCCTTTCCATCTTTTCTTCTAAGACTGTGAAATGTGCAAGTGTGTTGGGGGTGCCTCAAAGACGCACTCTAGGGTGAGGTGGGACATTATCTCCATGTAGTTCTCTTTCCAGTTCTTCCCAAACCTTTGCTGTGACCAGTGGACTGGACGCTGCTGGTCCTTCAGCCTTTGGCCTGTGTGCTTCTGCCTGAGCTCTGGGGCAGCCAGGAGCCTGGAAGGAGGTGTGGATGATGCCTGAACCGGGACACCTACAACTGTGTTGGCGTCTTGGGCAGGGCATACACTGGGATACCTGGTGAGGCAGATGGATCTGCTTCTCATTCCCCACTCCACCTGGATGCTGTGCATAGTATAGGAACGGGTCTTTGAAAGAAGATTCCTACCAGGCCTGCCGAATGGCTCTGGCTTGGTCACATGTTATACTCAGCCTGAAACCAAGGCAGAGATGGCTGAAGCAGCAACACTGGCCACTTTCTGGAAACTTCAGCTCAGCCTCTGGCAACTCGAAGCAATTCATTTTGGGAGATCTCAGGCTTCCTTTAGGTTCTCATATCTTCCCTTTGTTGTATTCTACATGACTCCTTTATGCTCTACCAACAAGATCTATTCATTGGTAGAATTGGGGCTAGATTTAAAGTGAGAAGAAGAAAAAAGAATGGGGTGTTGGTCCTGACACTCACTCTCTGCATCATTAGATGAACACAATTATAGGAGTTCACACATGAGAACCAGATGAGGTGATGTGTGAGAGGACAGTTTTTGCATTTTGAGGCACCCCATACCTATGAGTACTTACACCCCATACCTACGAGCATTTACTCCTTACAGAGCTGTTTCAAGCCGGGAGTGGTGGCGCACGCCTGTAATCCAAGCGACTTGGGAGGCTGAGTCAGGAGGATCGCGAGTTCAAAGTCAGCCTCAGCAACTTAGCGAGGCCCTAAGCAACTCAGTGAGACCCTGTCTCTAAATAAAATACAAAATAGGGCTGGGGATGTGACTCAGTGGCTGAGTGTCCCTGAGTTCAATCCCTGGTTCCAAAAAAAAAAAAAAAAAAAAAAATCCAGAGCTGTTTCAGTTCCCAGCCTTCCCTGAGGCCCAGAGAGGGTGAGGTGGGAGTGGGGAGAGTTTAGTATGGAGGACTCACCTGTGATGTTGTGAAGCATCTTGTAATAGGGCTGCTGGCAGGAGTATCTGATCTCAGATTTGTACGTGGTGAGGTTGTTCCTTGTGAAGAAGGTGACCAGTCCATGTTCCAGCTCTGCTGGGGCTCCGCAGTCTACAACTGAGAGAAGAAGTGAGACCCCTTAACTATCTTTTGCTCTTCCTCTTGTTCCTATCTATTGGATTTGTCTTATACAGATGTGCAGGTTATGCAATGAACACAACTCCAGAGAGCAAAGTTATAGTCAAAGATGCCCCTAGAAGTATATAGGTTCCAATCTCTGCAGCTCCCAGTGCCCTGGCTTTTGGGGTCTTTCCATCATGACATTACTCTATGATCAACTCACCTGGTCTGTTGTCAATTTCAGGGCAGAGACAAGTCTGCTGAGATTTAAGGAGACACAAGTCTTTTCCCTACCAAAACCTTTTTCCTTGACTTCCAGTTCTATTGTGAAATCCTTTCTGGTACTTCTGCCCAAGCATGAAGCCCATGCTCAGTTTGAAAATTCTGGCTGACCTGAACCAAAGAATCTTCCATTCTTCCAGTCCCAACCACAGGCTGACTAAGATCAGTTAATGTGCTCACATTGGAGCTTGGCACATACACACACACAAAATACCAAACAAATAAAAAGCCCAGTTCCTGCCTGAGTACACAGCCACACCCTGCTGGCTTTCTACAGGCAGCCCGCTTGGCCACAGAAGGCAGGAAGGGTCAGGGTGAATCAAATCTTAGTCTCCAATTTTCTCCAGTTTTTGGTGGCTGGACGTTGGGGCTGGTTGTAGTCACAGTATAGGACATGACCAAAGATGCCTGCTTCTCAGAGATCGTCTTTGGGTTGCTCATCAGCCTTGCCAGGTCTTAGGGGAATTGCTGGCACTGAGGGAGCACAGCATGAGTCAGCTCAGATTCAGGGCATCTCTTCATGGCCACATCAGAGGCTGAGGACCCAATTCGTCAATGTCGTCTCAGGGGACTCCTTTAAACAATGCTGCTAATTTCTTAGGAAATCTTCATACTTGGCATAACAACCCATGCCAAAGTTGAAGAATCCTAAAGGAAACTGTTTTACAGTTGGAAAGGAGTCTGGTGTAGCAGCAGTTCGGTGGTAGCAATCTAGAATATCTTCTTTGTTTTGCCCATAAGCCCAGAGAGGAGACTTGGCTATTCTAAAGTCACCCAGTGAGGGACTGTCAGAGTCACTCTGACAGAGAACGAGATCTTAAATTCAGTGATCTTTTAGCAAATGGTATTGATATTGCTTCAGGATAGTTTTCCAGTTAAATGGCCTATGTTGGATATTAGCTGGCTAGTAGTGGACATTTCTTGTTAATATTTCCAGAATCCTGGTGAAATTTCCAAAGTTCTACCTCCTTCTAAATATCATCTACTCACCTTGGGGAACAGAGTGGAGCTAGTCAAACTTTGTGATTTTAACTTCAGGGTCCCATATTCATCTTTTTAAATTGACTAGGGGGTTATCTAACTTAAAATATGTATGATTCCACGTTTGAGGAAAGGGATGAAGGAAGGGAATAATGGGTGTCCTTCTTATCCACAAGGGGGCAAAAAACAATAACAAAAAAATAGCCGCCAGTCCCCTTGGACAAATCATTTCCACTTTCTTTTGATCACCCAAAAGTAGAAATGCTCTTATAGTTTGTGAGATAAATGTGTGAAGGTTACCAGCAGGATAAAAGAGGTTATAATATTTATTACTTAAAATCACAAATAGTTTTAAATTTATTTTTTTGCTGAGACTTTAGGAAATGCCATTGATTGGTACCTAGATATTGAAATCACTCTTATCTCCTTTACCTTTCTGGCAATTCCTTTGTCTTCTAGCATCATCAAGACCTAATTACCTGGCTCCTAGTAGAGGAATTCTAGGGCTCTCCTTGGGCTTGTGTGGCTGGTGCAGGTGGGGAGATATTTTCTGGGTAGAAGAACTACTTTCACTTCACTCCAGAGAAGCAACTCTGCCCACTGATACAACTGATCCTACAACCAGAGAGAGGTGGCCACGAACATTGGAAAAGAGAGAGTCATATCAGCTAGCGAGTGAGGAAAGGGCACACTCTTCTTCCTAAGTGTACAATGGCAGGTCAAATGTCATGTCTCTTTGGGACTCAAGGCAACTTCTCCTCACAAGGTCCCTGAGCATCTCTGCCTGGCAGAACCAGCAGGTCTGTCAGATACTGCATCCTCAGCTAGTCCATTTAGAAAGGGTCCTCTTGAGTTTTCTCTGGCCAATTCCACATCCTGGAATCAAAACACACTTCTCTTTCTCATTTCCTGGCTCACCATTCTTTGGTGTGGGTGACACCACCCTACACCCTATCTCCATTCTAATCTCTTGCTGCTGTTTATTTTCCTCCAGATACACCTTTGTTGGCCTGCAGATACTTCTGAGCATCTTTACCATAATCTGGGGACTTTCTAGGAAACTCCACACAATTAGCTCACCCTGGCACTCAGTCCAGGGATGAGGATCCAGCCCCCTTCCCTTAACTTCTTCCCTCCTCAGTGCACCACTCTTCCAATGTCACCAGACCTGTCATTGTGCTACTTTCTACCATTCTGCCTTCACTTCCATGGCTTGCTCATGCCATTCTGCTGCCTGGGACACCCTGTGGTCAAATACTAGTTCTTCTTGAAAGATCTTTTAAATCCTTCTAACTAGACAGGGCAGCTATCTTGTTCTGGAATTCTTTATTCATATCTCTCTGATGGCTTGATCTTATGTTCTTGATCTTATGTTCTCCGGTTTTGCTATTATTTGGGCACATATCAACTCTTCCTCTTAAATTGTGATTCTACTACACTGAGTATGAAGTCTGTTAATTCTTTGTGAGCTTATGAATATTTATTCAGCTGACACTTGTCTTTAGTAGCCAGCCCATCTCCTCTCTCAGGGTTGTATCTACCCTAGGATGGTACCCCAGTCTCCAGACTGCTCATTGTCCACACTTGGAGGGTTCTGTTTTCACCAAGTGGCCACTTAATCTTAAAATTGATTGGGTAGCCACCCTCTAATGCAGGGCTTCTCTGATATTTGTGTCCAGATCTGTCCACGTTGCTGCTCCTCAGCCCTTTCTTCATTACTGTTTATGACCTAGTGATGTCCGTGGTCCCAGAGTCTAGGACCATTGCTTTCATGAGAAATTCCTATCCCTTTGAAGTCATCAGTGGATTTTAGGAAGCATAAACTTGTAATCCCCAGGGGAAAGAACCTCTAATGAGGGAATTTCAGTGCTGTGTGAAGTATGGGTGGAAGGGATACTTCTGTGAATGAGAAAAGATCCAGATTCTCAAAACTGCACACCATCATGAGTTATTATTCATTTTACCTACTCATGGTTAAGAAAGTAACAACAGATAAAAAGTTTAATGTCATAAAGTAACTGGCATTCTGGCCTATTTGAACTTGAAATGTGGACCAGACTAAAAACCCAGTGCCCACTTTGATCTGGCTGTCCACAGGCCACAGGATTGGGTATTAAACATTGTGTTTCTAGAAGGAAGAAATTTTTCCTTTGAGAAGAATACAATCCACCTACAAATCCTAAAAAAAAAAAAAAAAAAAAAAAAAAAAAAAATTGCCCACTGTCTTTTCATCATTTTCTGGAGTAATTCTGAAGGGTGACTAAACCCTCAAGGGGATAATTTATTCTCATATGCACAGTGGCTTCCACTGCTGGGGCTGCGTGGCTGCGCTCAGCCTTCATCCTAATCCACACTGAAATGGGCAGTGGAGTGTTGGTGGGTGGGGGAGGGGTGGAGCAGCTCTGGGACCCC
>JAJEJO010002268.1:356006-415465 GCA_020662805.1 Glaucomys volans | reverse complement strand
CCTTCCTTCCTTCCTTCCTTCCTTCCTTCCTTCCTTCCTTCCTTCCTGACTCTTTCTGTCATTGTGCCTCTTCTCATTACTGTTGCTATACCTAAGGTTCTAAAATTGCTGTCCTTACAACTCTTGTATTGAAATCACCTGGATGTGGAGGGAGAGGGGCTAGCATTTGGAAATCTGTATTTTTATGAAACTCAATAGATGATTTTTATGGACTGTATTATTTTAGAACCACTGCATATATTCTTCTAGTCCAAATTCTTTATTGTAGAATTGAGGTAAAGGAACTTCTCCATTATCACAGAATAGGTCAGGATCAGAGCCACTGCAAGAACTCTGGATCCCAAGAGTCAGTGAAGTTCTGTGCTCCCTGCTTCACCCAGGTCCACTATGCTGACCCCAGAGTCATTTCTCCATAGCGTCAATCCAACCCAGAAGAGTTAGTGGACATGGTGGTGGTCTTATAGAAATTAGCATGCTTACTGAGCTCTGGAAACCTGTACCAACTGGTTTCCTGAATTAGCAATTGCTAGAGCTGGCTTTAGACCTGGAGACATGTATTCCTCTAGCAAATCTGGCAACCTGTCTGTGGGCTGAGGTAAAATTAGTGTTTGGAAAGCAAACGGGCCTGTAAAAACGTTTGTTTTGGGTTGCTAAAGTATTACTGCTGAAAGGGGCAGTAATACTGTCTTTGTCTGGCTCCATGTGCCTGTCACCCATCCCTCTTAGAGACTTTCTGCCAGGCTGTCACCTCTGCAGGATCTTTGCTCGAATCCCAACAGCAGGAGGGACCTTATATTCAAGCCATTTGTTTTTCTTACTTTTGCAGGTGGGAATCTTGTTACTCCATGTCCCATCCTTCAGACACTCCATCTGGAATGTGTCCATCTCCACATTGTCCTGGAAAGAAACCAAAGAAACCAAAGAAGGGAGTGGGAACAAGGAAGGGGTGGGGTCAGTTGTTGTTTCCCAGCAAAACTAAATCAAATTCCAAAACTCACTGTCCTCAACTGGGATTTTCCACCCAAGTCTCCAAGGTCAAGTTTGAAGATAAGGAAAACATAGATACTGGATTCATATTCTGCATTCCTACTACGGAGAGGCAAGGGCTGTGCACAGGAGGTGACTGGGCCATGGTCTCTGAAAGAAAACCTGTAGCCTTGTCTCCTTTTTCAGAGCACTGGTTCTAAAACTTGAGCAAGAGATCTCAGCATCACCTGGACGGCTTGTTATAACAGACTGCTGGCCCATGTTCTCAGAATTTCTGATTCAGTGGATCTGACCTATCCAAGAATTAGCATTTGGAGGTGGGTACCAGAGATTGAACTCAGGGACACTCAACTACTGAACCACATCCCCACCCCTATTTTGTATTTTATTTAGTGACAAGGTCTCACCGAGTTGCTTAGCACCTGGCTTTTACTGAGGCTGGCTTTGAACTCATGATCTTCCTGCCTCAGTCTCCCAAGTGCTGGGATTACAGATGTGAGCCACCGCGCCCCACAAGAATTAGCATTTCTAACAAGTTCCCAAGTAATGCTGATACCACTGATCCAAGGAATACTGAGAGTATTCCTTGAGAGCAGTGGTCCTCTAGCTTGACTATTTGAGGATCACCTAGAGAACATTAAAAAACAAAACAAAACAAAAGGCCAAGTACCAGTTTCAACTAAGACCTAGGAGATAATTTTTTTTTTTTAATAATCCTTAAAGCTAAGTAGGAGAACCACTGTTTCAGAGTGTATAAAAGTAAGGAGTATCTATCTGTCACCTTTAAAACCTATATTTCCCTTCCCAGGCCCCACCCCACCCCATAAGCCTGATGAATTTTGTTGAGGTTGTTAGCCCTGATTAGAGAGCTGTATAGGTCTTTTTTTTTAATCCAAGCTAGCCCATTCTCCGATCAAAGACTTTTGTGTCACTTCCAGAAGTGAGAGACAGTAGGGGACCCATGCTTTAGAATTTCTGGAACATTTGGGAGGCTTTTGTGGCAGTTAGGAAATACTGTGCGGGTCCTCTGCCAAGTACCAGCAGCCCATCTGCCCTGGGGAACTCTTGATACTTTCTCTGGCCTTTGCCCAGGCAGGCCCTGCACCTTCAGCACTTTGTATCCTGTGTCACAGCTGATGAGCACTTGATCTTTGAAGGAATACGTGGCTTGCAAGGGCTCGATTTTCCCATGGACAGGAGGTTGTAGCTTGGGGCATGCATTTCCTGGTGGGAAGCAAATGAAAGGACAGCAGGTGAGAAAACAAGGACAAGTCTGGCAGTTGAGGGCCAGCACCCCCACAACAAGGCCCAGGAAAGAGGAAAGTGACAGGCCTGGGTGCTGAAGGCCTGCACCACCTCGGCTCTGCAGCAGACTCACTCTGAAACCAGAAGCAAGTCCTTTCCAAATTGCACCCCCCCATTGCTTATTATTAAAATTAGATGATTGGCCAGATGATTTCATTATAACTCGGGTTGGGTGGAATATTAAATGTCATTGACTCCAACACTTTCCTAATGTTTTCTTTACAACATTCTCTGTAGTAGACATGCAACATCTTTTTGCATTCCTGTAGAGACAGGGAGCCCAATTCCTCCCAAACCTATAACTGCCACACATGGACTCTTCTGATTTAATGAACAGTGTTTTCCTATTTAGCTAGAATTTGTTCCATTGTATGTTTTACTCACTGGACCACTCAGAGGACCCTAACTGCCCTTCTTCAAAGCATTTAGAGACTGTAAATTATATACTTTTGAGTCTTCTTTTCAAAAGGTTCAATCTGACAAGATCCTCATGGCCTGAACTTATCCCTGACACTTTTTCCTGGACAAACTCTCCTTTGTTAATTTCCTGCTCACTTCTCTCCCCAGACTGGGCACTGGATAGGCTACTGCAGGCAGAGCCAGGGTTTCAGGGTCTATGAAGTCACACCTGGCTGATGTCCACCTTCTTTCTTCTTGAGTTATTACAGACCTCTTGGGTCAAATGGCTCCAGCAGGGTTGAGCCAGGACTGGCTGCCTTGGGGTACTGAGGAATGGGACCTGTGGACTTTGCCAGCCCAGGGGCCCACAGGGGCTCCACCATAATGAAACATTAGAAATTACAGGCCCATGCTCAAATTCCAGCCCCAGATTTAGAGAAGGCTGGAGCTAAAAGGGCCCTATCCAGGCCTAATGAATCACTGTGTGAGGGGTAGGGTCCAGGAAACAAGATTTTTTTTTTTTAAGTCTCCCTACATGATGTTGAAATGCAGCCAGATTCAAGTCTAGTTCAAACCCAACACCATTTCTTCCCTGGTCCCCCTTTTATAGATAGGAAATTGAGTCAGGAGAGAGCACATGCCTTGGTCCCAAGTTACTCAGCTGAGAATCCTATCAGGTCCCTAGAGGAGTCCCAGGCTTGCATCCCCTCCCAACCACCCTCCTTGTGAAGGCTGAGCACAGAGGCTCGCTCAGGTGCTGGAGAGGAGAGAGGTTACCTGCAGCCCTGTATGAGAGCCTCCAGCCCCGGTTCTCCCCTGAGTTGTCACTGCGGAACAGGATCTGGACACTGTGGCTCTGGGTACTGATGGGTTCTGGGGCTTTCTCTCCACAGAAGGGTCCCAACACTTTTGGACCAGCTTTAATCTAAGAAATGCAATATATATAGAAAGAAGAGTCACATCTGAGATGCTGAGGGGGCTGCTGCAAGCAACACTTCACTGTGCTCTGGAGTTTTCTGGAAGCCTCGGTGTGAATCCATGGTTTTCACTCATGGTTTTAGTGGGCCTTTTTAGTCACTGAACAGTTTTATCTCTACTCTCTCATTTTGTAATTTACAATGGCCTGGAAAATGGACAAGGTAGGTTAATAATCCTCTGCTCAAAGACAAACGTATTGTGTCTCAGAGGACATTACCCTGTCCAGTGCATGAAACAGACAAGGTCTCTGCTGTCAAAGAACCCAGGGTCTAGTACAGGGAGACTACAAACAACAATAAGCAACATAACTGCAGACTGTGATATAATAGATATCTCTGCCATCATTTATAGAATAGACAGTAGTATGATAGCTGGTAACTTTGAACGGTGTTCAAAGAAGCCATTATGAAGGGGCATTGAATATGATGTTTAGGGTGAGTAGGGGCCTATTGTTTGAAGAGGAGGGAGGAGCATTTTCCAGGCAGAGAAAATAGCTATGAAAAGACCAAGGCCAAAGGTGGGAAAGAGCTTGGCAAGTGTGGAGCATAGGAAGGAAGCCAGCGTGGCTGAGACCAAGGGAGTGGCATGGCCTGAGTTTGGAAGGGCAGGCAAGGGCCACATTGCGTTAAGGAATTTATGTGTAATTCCAAGTAAAATCTTGGAAACTTTTTGAACTCTCAAGACTATAGGAAAATAGATTGTGTAGAGCAAGGCTGAAAGCCAGAAAACAGGTCGGGAAATTTTGCGGTCAAGCAGGAGAGAGGTAACGGGGTTTGAACCAGGACAGAGGCAGTGGAGAAGGAGAGAGAGCAAGAGGCAGTCCTGTGTCCTTCTTGTGCATTTTAACTCCTTTCCCTCCATCTTGGGGACCAGGACCCCTTAGGAGGCATTTGGTGACTTCCACAATCCTTGTGGCATCTTCATCTTGTCATGGTGAGGAGGAAAAGTGAAGCCCCAGGAGGTTAAGTGTTTGGTTGAGACTCCCACACATACTCCTGGAAACTCTGTGGTAACCAGAGTTCTAAGACAGCCCCATGACCTTCACCCCTGGTGTTCCTTTGTGATTATGTTTTCTTACATGGCAAAAGAGATTTTTTTTTTCAGGGGACAGCTGAAAAGAACCTGAAAGCAGCTTCTAGATGCTGAGAGTCTAACAGAAAGAAGATGGGACTTCAGTCCTACAAGAGCAATGCACTTTAGTCCTACAACTGCCAGAATTCCGTCAACAATTTAAATGACCTAGAAAATGGATTCTGTGCCAGAGCCTCAAGGTTAGAGTCCCAACCAGTTGACCCTTTGAGTTCCACCTAGTGAAACCCTAATCAGAGAACACAAGTGAATCTTCTGGGTCTTCTGATCTACAGAACAGTGTAATAAGAATGCTGTAAGCTGTTAGGTTGGAGGCAATTTATTACACCCGTGAACACCCCCGCCCTATGTTTCCTGCTATTTCACCTGTGGCCAACCTGCTTCTTAGCCTCTGAATTCAAGTAGGGCACAGGCCAGCCTCTAAGCTCTTGAGTTTCCTTTTGTAGACTCTCAAACTTCTCTCACGGTTGAGCTGTCCAAGCAGGACTTATGGGGTCCAGTGGAAGGTGAAAATGTAGGTTCTTTGTTCGAAATATATTAAGAAGTTCAAGAGAGCAACAGCAGAACATCAAACCAAGTTGGGTTCTTTCTAGTATAGAACCTTGCAAGACATGGACAGATTGCTGGAGCCTGAAACCGAGTGCACCCCCAGGGACTTTTGCTAATGCAGCCTTGACTCTTGGACTGTCCATCTCAAACTACCCTGATGGCCAGGGAGCTTGTTTTGGATCATAGAAGACTCCTATATTAGATCCAATTAAGCTGGTAGATATTATTTTAGTAATGACTTTGGTAATCTAGCTGCCTGGCCTTCTATCCTGGGACAAGGTGAAAAAGGCAAATTATCAACTTTCCCAATTTGGCCAAGATTTTCCAGCATCCCATGGACAAACATGTCCTGCAGGCTCACCTTGATGTAGTCATAGGGGCAGGGCACTTCAGGATGGTCCTCAATGTCAAAAATGTCCTCGAATTGTAAGCTGACCATGAATCCCTCCTCCAGCTCGATGTTGTAGAGGCATTCAGAGCTCTTGGGGTACGGGTTGGGGTAGTCAGGGCTGGTGATCAGGCCGGTCCTCTGGGTAAAGAGGTTGTCACTGCACTCCACTGTGGGAAACATAGCAGAGAACATGGCACACCAACACCACAGCCACAGCAGACCCTTGCCTGAGTCACTACGACCCTTCCAGTGGCAGGGAAGGAGTCAGTATCCTCATTTCATAGATGGGGAACTGAAGCTCCATGTAGGAAAGTGATTTACCCAAAGTTGGACACCTAGTAATTTGCAGTCAGAACCCAAATGTAGACTTTTCTGTCTCTGTCCAAAGCTGTTTACCCTGTGTGAGGGCACCTCTCAGCAGAGTCTCTGCTACTTGTGAGGAGGAGGCAGGACTCTCAGAAGGGCTTGAGATAGAGATGTCTGGAGATGTCTGGACCTCTTTGGCACTGTTCGCCCCTTGCCTAGACTTCATTTAGGTCTCTGCTCAAACCCTTCCTTGGTCCTTATCTTAATACAGGTCCCTCACACGTTCCCTCTCTCCCAGATTTGTCTTTATTTTTTTATTTTTCCTTATCATAATGTTCACATTTTAATTATGTATATTCATTTTGATTGTTTGCATGCAAGAACACCAACTAATCTATTTCAACATTAAGCCTATTTCTTTTGAAGCCAAGAAAATTTTCTTATTTTATAAAAGCAATGGTGACTCATTTTTCAAGCTGCTTAAGGCATAACACTAAAGGGTCATGCTTGCTGCTCTGCCTGGCCTTCGCTTCCTTTGAACCAGGTGGTGCATACACTACATTATTTTCTCAGGCATCAAAGAAAGCATCCTAGTCCCCACAATACTGGCTTTCATGGACCATCTGAGGTGGCTGGTTGACTATTTCTGAGTGCATTTTCTCTCATCCACTTTTGAATCTCTTCATTGGCTGTAATATCTTTTTCTACAAAGTCTATTTTGTTGGCTTCTAAGAAACCAAAACACATCTTGCTGTTTGCTCTAAATTACCATAGAGCCAGAGGAAGAGGCAATGTACACATGAATCACCATCCTGGGAACCTTGGTTGGTAGTCGATTGGGTCCTGGAAAGGGCGGTGGAGCAGCTGCAGCAATGGTGGAATCCAACCTGGGTGCACACCCCACCCCTGTCCTTCCTATTTTTTTCTTTGGTGTTGTCCACTGCCTGACATTATGTCACATATTCATTTGCTGATTTCTTTGGCCTACTAGACTGTGAGTTCCATGAGCTCAGGGATTCAACTTGGGTCTTCACTGTAGTTATTGCAACCAGAGACCCAAGTTCTGCCCAGGCACCTTTATTTGCAGCTGAACTTTTGCCCTTGGCTGACCCATCCTTGAGCTGGGATGTTCATGCTTTCTAAGCCTTTGTTCATCCTACTCATTTGCAAATGAAGAAACTGCAGCCCAGAAGGGCAGGTGGGCTTGACTAACTCAAAGGCCCACAGAACAAGGTTTAGATTGAGGTCTTGTGAAGTACCATCTGTTTTCATTTCTACCCAAGCAGTCTCATGGGGGTAATCTCACCCCAAAGGGGCTAAAGAAGTCTTACTGTTCTGATGCATAATCCATAGACATATAGGGCATTAGCAGGTAAACAGCATGTCTGTGGTATTGACAGGAAAGAAAGAAAGAAAGAAAGAAAGAAAGAAAGAAAGAAAGAAAGAAAGAAAGAAAGAAAGAAAGAAAGAGAAAGAAAGAGAAAAAAAGAAAAAGCCTCCTGGGGGTTGAAAATAAAGAAAGATGGAGAAAACTTGTCCCTCCTTCAGCCCTCACTAGACTCAGTATGTGGTAGATAGCTAATAAACACTTACTGAATAAGAATAGAAAGTATGACCCTACCCAAGAAAATATGCCTGTTGCTTTTGTTTTATACTACTTTATTCTGCTGGGTAATTATTAGGGCTTTATTAAAAAATGAGCAGTTTTTTGAAGGAGGAAGTAAAAGAGCTCTTGTCCACAGTCTCACCTTCCTCCTGTGTTACCTCTCAGGTGCCAGGAGAGATCCCTGGGTCACCTAACTTGCTGGTGGTTCCCAAGTGCCTCAAGTTGTTCTGAGTATTTGCAGAAGCTGTTCTCCCTGCCCTTCTTCTCCTTATTCTTTCAATGCTGCCAAGGATCATTATCTCTGGGGAGCATTTGTCCACTTTTTCAGGCCAGCTCAGGTCTGATGGAGCCATGTCTACACTTCCTTCACAGAAGTTTAGCGAATTAACCCTTACTGCATCTAACCATTTGCTTATGGGACTATTATCCCAGTAGCCTGGGGACTACTGCTGCAGAGGGGCTGAGCCCTTCCATCTCTCCATCCCTGCTGCAGCCCAAGACCACAGCACAAGAGCTATGGTGATGGGAGATGAAAACAGAGAGAGAGAGAAGGGGTGGGAAGTTTTCTGGCTGCCTCTATCTTTGCCTCTCTCCTCTTTCTTTCTTTTGCACTGAGCTTCTCTCTTTCATAGAGAAACTTAGAGGTTATCAAAAGCAAAGAGATCAGTCAACAAATATATGAAACATCTCTAAAAATCAGAGAAATGCAAATCAAAACTATACTGAGAGTTCATCTCACTCCAGTCAGAATGGCAATTATCAAGAATACAAGCAACAAAAATGTTGGTGAGGATGTGGGGGAAAAAGTACACTCATACATTGCTGGTGGGAATGCAAATTGTTGCAACCATTATGGAAAGTAGTATGGAGATTCCTCAGAAAACTTAGAATGGACCCTCCATTTGATCCAGTTATCCCACTCCTTGGTTTATACCCAAAGGACTTAAAATCAGCATATTACAGTGATACAGCCACATCAATGTTTATAGCAGATCAATTCACAATAGCTAAACTAGGGAGCCAAACTAGGTGCCCTTCAACAGATGAATGGATAAAGAAAATGTGGTATAGGCCTGGAGTGGTGGCACATACCTCTAATCTCAGAGGCTCAGAGGCTGAGGCAGGAGGATTGCGAGTTCAAAGCCAGCCTCAGCAACAGCAAAGCACTATGCAACTCAGTGAGACCCTGTTTCTAAATAAAGATATAAAATAGGGCTATGGATGTGGTTCAGTGATCAAGTACCCCTAAGTTCAATCTCCAGTACTGCCTCTCCCCCAAAATGTGGTATATACACACAATCGAATATTACTCAGTCTTAAGAAAAAATGAAATTATGGAATTTGCTGGTAAATGAATGGAGCTGGAGAATATTATCCTAAGCAAAATAAGACAATCCCAAAGAATCAAAGGCCGAATATTTTCTGATATGTGGATATTAATTCACAATAAGGAAGGGGCTAGGGAAGAATAGACGTACTTTGGATTAGACAGAGGTAAGTGAAGGCAGGGGAGGGGTTAAGCGGGTAGGAAGGATAGTAGAATGAATCCGACATTGTTACCCATGTGCATGTATGATAACATGACCTGTGTAACTCTGTATCATGTACAACCTGAAGAACGAGAAGTTACACTCCTTTTATGTACAGTGTATCAAAATACATTCTACTGTCATTAATAACTAATTAGAACAAATTTTAAAAATTATAAAACAAGATTTACATAAAACAAAAGCAAAGAGGAAAAGGAACTGCTGGGAAAGGCTTATATCATGGCTCAGAGAGAGAGAACTGGGGACCCCAGGGTTTTCCCTTCCTTGGTCGGGTGATCGGAAGGGGTGGCATGTCATGGCAATGTGCAGAATTACCCCATGCCCTACCTCGGCAGGTCCTGTTGTCCGTGTGGAGGATGTAGCCAAAGCGGCAGGAGCAGTAGTAGCCTCCAATGTAGTTGTGACAGTAGTGGTCGCAGGACAGCTCCTCGTCCTCCCTCTCCTTACACTCGTCCACATCTGCAAGGCAGGAAGAGCCTCTCAGTCAGTCAGGGCCTGCCTGATGATGAAGAGGACAGCCAACATATAGAGCACTTAGTGTGGGTGGCTCCCTGGATTGGGGGTTCATGAGTCGTCTCAATTAATCATTGCATAAAGCCCAGAAGTAGCCATTAGCCTCATTTTACAGATGAGGATACTAACTGAGAAAGTTGGTTCACTGTTCCTAGATTTCAGAGATGCAGTTCAAACCTAAGCAACCTGACTCCTGGTGGAAGCACTATCTTTAACAGCTGGGATAATTCTGTGTGCCAGGCAGCAAGTTCAGGGCTGTTACTACTCCCATTTTATAGATGATGAAACTGAGCCATGGAGAACCCTGGGTGGGCTGGCTCCAGAGCTTGAGCTCTTAACTTGGGCTCCATGGTGACTCTTTCTTTCTTTCTTTCTTAGCCCCCAATATGAGTCAAATCTGTCCTTGGCATCTAATATACATTTCTCCCAAAGGGACATACAAATGGCCAACAAGAACATGAAAAGATGCTTGTTAGTTGTCAGAGGAATGCGATGAAAACCATAATGAGGTGCTCTACATACCCAGGGGAGTGGTTAACGTTTAAAAATTGACAACATCTAATGCTGGTGAAGATATGGAGCAGCAAGAACTCTCAGACATCAATGAGCTTTTATAAAATGATGTGATTGCTTTGGAAAAGATCTGGTAATTTCTTATACAATTAAGCATAGCTACCCTATGACTCAGCAATTCTATTTCTAAATATTTACCCAATAAAAATGAAAGCATATGTTCACAAAAAGACTTGCACAGGAAGATTCATTGTGATCTTATTAATGGGAGCCAAAAAATGGGTAGAGCCTAGTTATCTCTCAAAGAGAGAATGGATTAAAAAGTATAGTATATTCATGCAATGGAATACTATTCTGACAGAAAAAGGAATAAATTACTGATGCATGCAACAACATAAATGAATCTCAAAATTATAATGCTGAGAAAAAGAATCTGCATTCCCCAAATATACTTTCTGTGTTCACTTATGCGAAATTTTTGAAAAGACAAAATTAATCTATGGCAGAAAATAATCAGAGCAGTTGTTTCCTCCAAGGGAATTGGGAACAGGGATTGACTGGGTGGGAAGATGAGCCAACTTTCTGGGTTGATGGCTAAATTCAATGTCTTATTGAGGGTTTGGTTTACACACAGATACAAATTTTTCAAAATTCAACAAATGTGTACTAAGATTTGTGCATTCCGTTGTATGCTAATTTCACACTAAAAGAAAAAAATAGGTGAACAGATCTTGAACTCTAGTAAAATTATATTCCTGTTGGAATATTTAGGAAGAGGTGTACTGATGTTTGCCATTACTTTGAAATGTATCAAAAAAAGATGAATTGATGGATGAACGGAAGATAGATGCATAGACGTGATGACATTTGCTTATGCTGCAAGACGTCCTGGTAGAATCTGTGGTGAGTGACAGGTGTTCGCCATCTAGGAGAGAGCGCGGGCAATCGAAAACAAGAAACCTGGGGATGAGCCACCCAGTTCCCCCACTTACCCACAGCCATGTAGTGGGCATCAAAGCCTGTGAATCGCTCCTCATTGGAGAAATCTGACCGGAAAGTGACGGACATGAAGGAACCAGGGGAGAGAACCACTTCTTGGCCGGGGGTCTGCTCTGTGTCGGTGGTCTCCCTGCCACAGAAGGTTGCCAGCACCTGGTCTTCAGTTTCTACCTTTGAGGTCAACGTGAAAGGAAACAAGATGAGCACCTTCATATTTAGCTTCTCTCCTGACCTCTGGGAAGAAAGAGGAAGGGGCTGCCCACAAGTAGGTTAGGCAGCCTGGGAAACTCAACGAAAGGGCATTAGGGATTCTGAGACTTAAGGAAAGACTCTGCAGCTTAAGTCCATGTGGCTGTCTGATCAGTTGCATTCATGTTGTTTAGTTCCTTCAGAGGTAGCTTGATATTTGTCATTCTTGTGGCAATTAGTGTCTTAGTTATTGAAAATAATTCGATGTTAAAATTCAAAAAGGAGTATATAACCTTGCAGATGGATTCTCTGTACACATTTCCAAAGAAAAGAAACTTCATGTACAATATAAATAGAACATTGGGCATCCAGTATGTCTCCTACAGGAGATTAAGACTGTCCTTATAGGACATGACACATAGCAGTTGTCCAATAAATATTTGTTAACAAGAACTAAAAGTGCAGACCTATTCTGAGCTATGAGAAGCCGGGGAGTCTGTGAAGGCTGTAGGAAGAGATGCACTTAGAAGGAAACATAGAAAGTAGATGATGGTTGATGCTGAATGTCATTCATTCTGTGAGTAAGTGGAAGATATTGAAAACTTTTGAACAGGAAGTCACGTAATTTAATAGGTAATCTTAAAAATACAGAAACTGCTTATTGGAATCATCCAGAAAGTGTGTGTGTGTGTGTGTGTGCGTGTGTGTGTGTGCACGTGCATGCGTGCAAGCGCACTTGCGTGCTTCTAAAATCAGATGCAAACATTTGCATTCTTGCTGACAGAATTCCCTACTTTGGAAGAGCCCAAGGCTTTGATTGAACTCAGAAAGTGAAGCAGGAATCCTATCTGGTGACCTAAAGCTGATTTTGTGTGTCTGGCTTCAGGAATCACAATGTGGAAGAAGGTCGGTATAGTTATTTGACTATGAATACTGGACCTACTCTATCATCTTATACCTAACACAGTTTTTTTAAAGTTTGCGTTTGTGTTTGGAATCTCTGGACTGATGTTTTAGATATGATCCAGCAAAAATCTTCCCAGGAATGACTGTGGCTGCCTTTTGAAGTCACTGAAGGAAAGTTCTCAAAGACGGTCTATCTCTAGTAGCTTCTAATAAATTTGTTGTTTTGTTCATTAGCTTAGTATGCCAGAAGTATCTTGACATTTGACACTTCTGTTTTGAAACTAATGGTTTATTTATTTAAAATAAGAAGGAGTTTTAAAGAAAAACAATCTGCCCTGGCAACAAAACACAAGGACAATTAATCACTAACACTGGGAATTGAAGTGTAAACAGAAAATGAGATCATGGCTTTGCTATTTTTTTCTCTGCAGATAGCAGCGGACTCACACCAGTCTCCTTATGCAGAATGTGCCCTTCTTCACACAGCTGAAAAGTCACTTCCTTGACCATCCCAGCTGCTGTGTTATTTTGGTTAACTGACTTGTCCAAATAGCTAAAAGTTCACCTAACATTTTTTTTTAATTTTCTTTTACAATATTTCTTTTTAAAAATGCTTCATACAAATCCCTGTTTGAAGTGATGCATGCTAACCCTTTCTTGACGATCCATTGACATTGTTATGAACTTCAACTATCCCCATACTATGTTCAAAGAAGACCGTTGGGGATGCTGACTTGTGTAATGGTTTTCCTGCATGAAATTACTGCTAGACAACATGTCTTTATAGTTCTTATATCTTCTTTATGTAGTATTCCATTTTCTGTCTTTTAATCAATCTAGTAGCTGCAGTTTTCTGTTTATTTTTAATATGCTATAAATTAGAAACCACTTGAGTTGCTCTTGTTGGAACTTCATAAAAAGGAGACTAAATAAATAGACAGGGCTTGGGAAAGGGATTCTTGCATGCACAACTGCATGAATCATGTGCTTCTATCTTAGTAACCTCAGCTTTGAAGTAACATGAGTTGCATAAACCTGGTACTTGGAGGTCTTATGTCCTATTCCTAATTCTACATAGACTACTCTATGAACACCCCATCTCTAGCTCTAGCTATCCACCTGTAAGACAGGAGTTTCAACTTACTGAACTCGAGATGCCCTTCCAAGTTGAATATATTGGCATTCTTACAAATTATCTTTGTCATATGTTAAATCAACCAACAATGACCAAGAGTTTCAACACAGATTGCTGCTGCTTGCTAATGAATTTAATCTTATTTATCATTTATATCCATGTATTATGGTTTGGATATGAGGTGTCCCCAAAAGCTCATGTGTGGGACAATGCAGAAAGGTTTGGAGGAGAAATGATTGGGTGATGAGAGCCTTAACCTAATCAGTGCATCAATATAGGAATTACATTAATATAGGAATATAGGAATTACTGGTTAGTCACTGAAGGCAGGTAGGATGTGGCTGCAGGAGGGTCACTGGGGGGTTGCCTTTGGGTATATATTTTGTAAGTGGGAAGTAGAGTCTCTCTCTGCTTTCTGATCATCATGTGAGCTGCCTCCCTCCAGCACACTCTTCTGCCATGATGTTCTGCCTCATCTCAAGCCTGGAGGAATGGAGATGGATATTTGTGGGCTGAGACCTCTGAAACCGTGAGTCCTCCAAATAAACGTTTCCTCCTCTAAATGTTCTTCTCAGGTCTTTTAGTCACAGCAGTGAAAAAGCTAATATGCCATATAATATAAAATTGATTACTAATGAATAGCCATGCCTTGAGCATTAATAATTCCAGCCACAGCAACTTCTTTCCTATAATTTGGCATCCCCAAGCAGTGACTGGAACGTGGACACTTTCAAATGAGGCCTACCAGAGGTTATTTAAATTGAATAGAGACCTACTGAGGGTCTATGATAAATATCTTCTCTTCCTCCTAACTTCTGAACTTAAGGACTTTTTCATGATGAGAGATAAACACTGAACACCTGCAGAGCCACCCTATTCCAGAGGACAAAGAAGCACGTCCTGCTGAGAGCCATGACAAAACTGGGTCTTATAAACTTGAGAAACAGAGGAGGAGGACAGTAACCTAGGGCCATAGGAATTCAATCTGAAGGCCAGAATAGAGTCCTGGGATATCAGAGCCAGGAGGGACCTTTAAGAGTTATTTCAATCTCCCTTATTCTAAAGCAAACCAAAGTTCTGAAAGGCAGAATGACTTGTACAAGAGTAAAGAGTTAACCTGAGCATTTTCTAATATCAGTTTTGCTTTTGGAACTGTTTTTAGATTGGGGAAAGGAGCTACCAACCCAGAGAATACATGACAAAAGGCACAGACACTTGACCAAACAATTTTCCTGGCTCAAGAGCCTCTTGAAACCTTATCTTGGGTGCATGGATTGTTTCCCAAAGAGGATGTGGCTCAGTGACAGCCTTAACCTAAACAGAGGGGTCAATGGCCCTGGTTAATATTTGCATGCTGTGCTATGGATTGTAAAGTTTTTCAAAGATCATTTGTCTATGAGTAGGGATGAAGGATTGACCCTGGCTTCTATTTGGATTTTCCCATTTCTGAGGTTATCATATCAACATGGAGGGAACTTACCTATTACTGATGAAAATCTATAACAATAGAGAACCATGCAGCTGAGGATCATAGACTGATTTTCTTTCTTTCTTTCTTTCTTTCTTTCTTTCTTTCTTTCTTTCTTTCTTTCTTTCTTTCTTTCTTTCTTTCTTTCTCTTTCTTTCTTCTTTTTGTGGGCAACTGTGTCCTTGCAGACTACTACTATTGAGGTTACCAGTATGTAGTTGTATGAAGTGAATTTGTTTTCTTTTAGCTCCATTTGACAAATATTAAGGTACTAAGTTCTGTCTGAACTATAATATGAAGGATGTCAAAAATTACCTACTTTGTGGCATGAGCTTAATTAGCATATCCCCTACTTTTGGGAATGTGACGTTTAGTAAGAAATTAAGATAAGTACTCAAATGTGTATATTAGGTCTTGTTGGTAAATAGTGAATGCAATGGAAGATGGGAAGGCTCAGGGGCATGTGTAAAGCCCTAGGTTTGATCCCCAGCACCCCCAAAACCAAAATCAAACAAACAACACACACATACAGAGTTCAGAAAAAGAGAATGTTCTCTGTGAATAGGATTTATCAGGCAGGAAGAGTAGGTGGAGGGTTGGAGTGGTGGGGAGAATATCTAGGCAGGGGGACTAGTGAAGCCTTGGGGTATCCAGAGTCTCCACTAAGCTCCATTGTCCCCTGCCTCAAACACTTGGTATAGGAGAGGGGCTCTGTTGAAGGCAGAGAGCTGGAAAGCAGATCTCAGGACGAGAAATCAAGGTCTTTGTTTTCCACAAGTTTTCTCAAATATAAAGTTCCCAGGCAAATCTGAGGCAAGGCAGCAGGAAGTTGGTCAGGTGTCTATGGGAAGACAGCTGCAGCTTCTCTCTAGACATGCACAGTTTCATCACATCACTTCACATCTATGTTGACATCTACTAATCAACTCCTTCAATGTACAGAGAAAGCAGCTCAGGAGTGATTGTTTTTATTTTATAGATAGAGAAATTGAAGCCCAGATAATTTAAATGAATTGGGCAAAATGAGTGTGAATCCAGTAAGCCATGAATGATGTAGTAGTGAATGAACCTCTTGAGTGGTAGATCAAGGTCCCTAATGGAAGCACCCAGATTCCCTGGAACTCCTTACATGTTAGACAAACAAGCTCCCCTATAGTCCATATGCCTCATGGTTTGGCTCATCAATGTTTGCAAGCTGTACCCTAGAGCCTTTCTGAAATCCACTATTGGCCCTTGAAGATCATTTCAGACAATTTAGGGAGAATGGTGAATTATTTTATTAATAATTTAATCTTGGAATCACATGCCCCAGAATTTCCTTCCCTGTATGTTTCCAGGTTATAGTTGGCTTAAAGAGGAATTTGTGCAAGTTTGGAAAGCACATTATTCTGTGATACTTGTATGAACAGATGCAGTTGTACCCAGAAGTTTTAGCTTGTCTTCACATTCCTCTACTCTGCATCTCACACTTCCTTTCAACCACTGGCTCTGATGACCAAGAGTAATCCATGTCTACCACCAGATGCTTGCTTGTGGTTCCACAGAAGCTTCTTTGAGCTAACAGCTTTCAGGGACTTCTTTCCTTGTATTTTGCATTCAGAGAAATTTGGCCCCTTAGATAGATTTGACTTACCAGATTCCCTTGCAGATGCCAACACTTTCACCCATGGCAGAGTCTATAAAACCAGTTGTTGACCTTTTCTGTGGTCCTCTACTTCCCATCACCAACTATTACTTCCCCAGCTCTTCCTAGGATTACACGAGTTGTAAAACTCATATATCCATTATCTCATAATACTCGAAGGCACTTGCTTTTCATGATTGAACTTGGACTGATAGTTATTGGTACCAGGAGTAGGATGCTGTAGCAACAACAACAAAAAAAACTAGAAAATGTGACCTTGGTTTTGGAATTGGCTAACAAGTGAATGCTAGAACATAGGTGAGGGTCCTGCTACAGACGATTTGAAAAACAGTGACCTGAGCTCTGTAGTGGTGACACAATTGGCAAATGTGTCTGGACAACTTAGAAGATAGAAAAAAGAACACAATGAACTTTTGGATCTGGCTAAGAAGACCTTTAGAGAGAATGCCGAAAGTACAGCACGCGCTTCTATCTTGGATGGCAAGGTCTCTGGGAAGAAGTAAGCTGTCAGTGTGTAAGAAGGACCTAGGGGACAGAGAGGGCCCCTAGGCTGGCTTGGAAAATAGCAAAACACTTTAGAAAGCATGAAGAAATTCAGGGTAAATATCATGTCAAATGTGTGACTGTAACAACTGTAGGTTAGGATCTAAAAGATTTAAACCAGTGCCTTCCACTCTGTATTCGCCAAACTAAAAGGCATCTAAGGATTTTAAGGACCTTGACATGCTAAGCAAAGTAGAGAAGCCTACTTTAAAAAGAACACTGTGTGTGTGTGTGTGTGTGTGTGTGTGTGTCTAACAGGAGACCCAAAAGAGATTTTAAGGGAGACATGTCAGCCTGAATTAGAAATGACTGAGATATTTCAAAATGAGAAGAGTCCTCTGGGCCCAAGTAGGCTGAAGGGAGTCCTTGCTTGAAAACATGACCCATTTTTTATCGAAAGGGAAGAATGTCTCAGAAGGTAAAACTAAGAAGCCAGAGACAGAGTCAAGGCAAGAGTCATGAGCCACAGAGAGCAATGAACTGGGAACCACTCCCAAGAAGCAGAAGTAGGCTTTAAAGAACATTCCTAGTTTCTGGAGTAGGTAATGTGTATGCCTGAATTTAAGAATTACTATGGGGCAATAAATGTTATATAACTCCCATTTCTCAATGGGAGTTCTACTGTGGGAATCTTATATTTGTCTTACCAAGACAAGATGATGTTGAATATGTGGAGGGCAAATATTTCTCCTTTTGGGCCCAGAGATCTCTAGACCAAGAGGAGTTGTACCAAAGAAGCTACACACTTGATGTCTCATCTACTTATAGACCTGATATAGATCATGAGGTTTCAGACTTCTAGCCTGACCTGCTAATGCAATGCAACTTTTGGAAGAGAGGGCAAAAGTATATTTGGCACATGAAAGGACATGAATTATTTTCCCCAGTGAATGTGGTGTATTGCTTGCAAAAATACCCACAATAATCCCTTTCATTCCTATACATAGACCCTTTTGCAACGTAACTTCGTAGGAGTGGTATGTGACTTCCAAACTTAGGATTCAGGAACCTTGTAATTATCAATAAAAATTATTTGCTTGTCCAAACTTTAGTCAAGATTCTAAATTATTTCCTAGGCTCACCTGCACACTACCTTGTAAATCCTGTACTAGAAAAGACCCATGATAAATCAGTTTATGAAGAACCCACCTTGGGCCAGGGATGTGGTTCATTGTTTAAAAACCCTTGGGTTCTATATCTAGTACCAAAAAAAACAAAACAAAACAAAACAAAAAACCAAGAAATAACAAAAACAAACCAACACAACAACAACAACAAAACACAAACAAAACCCTGATATGTTCAATCCCAGATATCTAACTGGGTTCCTCATCCTCCACTGTCCGAAGCCCCCAGATGATACCTGATCATCCTGGCCTTTCTTCAGCAAGAATTGTTTTAGATCAGTTTTTCCAGAATTCCCCTTAATCCTGTTTCCTCCTAGTGCTTTTCCCATTCACTGCCTTCCTGCTCCTTAGCTTTGAATTCCCACTTGCCCATGCTGTATTGGAACTGACAGCAACCTCTACCAGCACCACTGCAGAATCCCGTTGTTGTGATCCTTATACTTAACATGTTGATCTTAAACAAACTTCGCCTTACTGTTCATTAACAAGGATCATTGAATAACTTTTTCTTTAACACTCTTTCACAGGTACCCTGAGGATAGAGTGTGACTAAGTCCTCGGAAGCCTACTGGAGAACAGAAGTCTACGTGGGCACACGTGAGCTGTCCAGTTGAGATATCTAGAGCAACCAGCTGACATTTGCCATCGGCCACCCGATGGGTAAGTGAGGCCATCCTGGACCTTTGTGCTTTAATCAAGCTCTCAACAATGGCATGAAAGACCTTGGGCAAATACAAAGAAGGAGGATCCTGCTAAGCCCAGACCAAACTGCTGACCACAGAATTATAAGCATATGAAATGGATGTTTTTTTTTTTTTTTTTTTTTTTTTAACTACCAAGGGTTGGAGTGGTTTATTGCACAGTTATAGATAATTTTCATGCAGGATTAAGGAAGTGATTTGGGACAATCAGTAAGAGTAACATTTGTGAACATAAATTATGAGTATCATAATATTGTGGATTCTCAGGGCCCTGAAAATCACCTAATCTTCATCTTTTTACTACATCTTTACCAAAAATCATACCACCTTATTACTATCAGCTGCAAAGATAAGAAGTTCAGTACCCCCCAGTATAGATCAAAACATTTTGGATTATACTTGCTTTAAAAACTTACCCCTTTGGTCTCAAACTTGGGAATGTAAACTAGGGGAAAATAGTCCACACATGGAAAGAACTTTGATGAACAAAGATAATCAAAATATTTAATAATAGAATATGAGCAACAATATAAATATCTAATTTTAGAGGCATAAATTGGCATTAATTTAGCAAATATCTGGTAGCCATTAATTATTACATTACTAGAGAATTGATGATGATCTAGAAATATTCTCACTAGGTGATTCTTACTAACTGAAAAATGAATAAAATCGTATATGTTGATAGCATGCCTTAAAAGTAAAATGGAAGAAATTTATGCAAACTGTTAACAATGGCTAGTGGAACTACAGATAATTTTTCTTTTTCCTCTGTTTTCTCACTTGGGCCCAAAGATGCTTCCTCTATCTTCTTCCAAATGGTGTAAAATTAGTCAGTTCTGGTCCACAAACCAAAGGAACATAGAAGGGCAACTAACCCATACTGGAAATTCAGGGTCCTTCATCTTTTGTTATCACCGGAGTATTTTCTTATCACTCTGTCACCTCCTTTAATTTTTTTCTACCCACTTGATCCCAACAGAGTTGAAAAACAGGTGGAAATCTTTGCTTTGTAAACAGTAAGGAAAACAATAAAACTGTGATAAAACAATCAAGAAAGGCAGAATAAGTAAAATTCATATATGGCAATATACAGTCAGGAGATCTCATGTTAGGGGACCATTTTCGTGATTGTGATTCAAGAGCAAAAGAGTGGGTGAGTACAAGTGGGTGGATTATGTGTTAGTTAGATTTTTGCCTCTGTGACAAAATGTCAGATAAAAATAACTTAAAGGAGGAAACATTTATTTTGGCTTATCATTTCAGAGATTTTGATACGGCTGGTTATCAGTGACAAGTTTTGCTTCTCAAATGTTGAAGTTTGAACATTAGAGAAGCACACTGAGGCAAGCATAGAGAGGATGTTTTATTTAAAGGTAGCAACACAGACTTCTCCCAAGAGGGAGAAGGGGGTCATGGCTGGTATTCTGGTATCCCCAGAAATGAGAGCACTCTGCCCTTTTCATAGATTAAAGTTTACTTTGTTCTGCTCTCTCCCCGCTTATCTCTATCTTCCTGCCTAGATAATTAGGCCCAGGAGATGCTGGTGGGATGGCCAAAAGGTGGGAAGCACATGGGCAGGGGGAAGGACCAAATGGAGAGATCCAGGCAGGTAGCAGCCCAGGGGCATTAACAACTTCCTGTGCGCAACATTTGGGAGGGGTAGTATAGGCAGGTAATCTCAGTAATCAAAAGGCTCTAGAGACATTGACATTCCAAATCTCCCAGGGGTGGTCTCCAACTTCCACGATCCAAACTGGCCTCCATTTTCTTGACTTGACCCAATCACCTATGTATCCTAACTGGCTGTCTTTAATTCTGGCTTCAGTTTCAGTCCATTGTCAGCCCGCTCCATTACTTTGTGTGTGAGGTGAGGCAGAACATCATGGCAGAATGGTATGACAGAGCAAAGCTGCTCATCTCATGGGAGCCAGGAAGCAGAGAGAAGGCGAGCATGAAGAAGGAGTCAGGATAAGATATACCTTTCCAGGGCATTCCCCAGTTACCTACTTCCTCCAACTCGGTTCGACTGCCTACAGTTTCCACTACCTGCTAATAATGCCATCAAATGCATATCGTACAATACAATGGATTAATCCATTAATGAAGTCAGAGCCCTTATGATCCAATCATTTCCCCAAATCCCCTCCTCTGAACATTGCGGGTTTGGGGAACTACACTTTCAACCCATGAAGATTTGGGGCGTACTTTATATACAAACCACAGGAAAGAAAGGAGAGTGTCATAGCCTGGAGATCATGAAGACTTTGGAGGGCAAAAGAGAAGATAGACAGACACACACACACACATACACACACACACACACACACACACACACACACACACACACATAGAGGAGGACTGATACTGGATACTAAAGAAGGTTGCAATAAGAACACTGCTGCTGCCTCTTTTGTTTTGCCTTGTTTCCAAGAGGGTGAGTGCAACTGTGAATTGCTTTTGATTTTTAAAGGTTTCTGTTTCTTAGGCAGTAACCCCTAATTGATACAGGATTATGTAGGGCCTCATTTTCATATGGGTTGCACATGATCTTCATCAACTATTAGAGGTTGGAAAATCACTTATACCCTCTATGTCATAGAGAGAATTGTGTCTTCCAAAAGATGTTGAAGTCTAATCCTGGTGTCTCTCAGTGTGATCTCAGTGTGACTCTCAGTGTTTCCTTTTGCAGATATTATCAAGGCAAGATGACACCATGTAGAGTCAGGGTGGGCCCTGACCCAATGACTAGTGTCCTTACAAAAGGACAAAACTTGTGACATAGAAACGCATGGAGGGGAAGTCAGTTGTGCAAAGGCAGAAGCAGAGATTGGAGTTTTGCTGCCATGAGCCAAGGAACGCTATGGATGGCCTACAACCTGCAGAAAGCCAGAAGAGCAAGGATGCTCCCTTAGCACCTTCAGAGAGAGCAGGGCCCTGCTGACACCCCCATTCTAGAGTTCTAGCCTCCAGAACTGCTTGAGAATAGGTTCTCGTTGTTTTAAGACACTTGGATTGTGGTTGTTATGGCAGCTTTAAGAAAACAATACGCTCTGTATGTAGGTTTTCTCATATGTAAAATAGTGCAAATAGTGCTCTTTGTGTCACAGGACTCTTGTGCATATGACATGAGTTAGTTGCATGTAAAATGCTGGAATATAGTTAGCCCTCAGAAAATCAGTATGGAAAGGACTGCTGAGATTCCGTCACAGAGAGGACACACTCTGGGTTCTCAGCTAATGGGGCCTGGATAACTTCATGTGTCTGAAGAAACACTTAAGAGACCAAATTCTTCCTGGACATATTACTTTCTAGATTTCACTTCTTCATTACTAATCTTCCTGAAGCCATCAGCATTGGAAGGGAACTTAGAGAAACCTCTCAGCCCAGCCTCCTCATTTTGCAGTTGGCTCTTAAGGTCTGCTTGACTCTTTACATCTTACAAAGCCACCCAATGATGCTGGGGGTGGGTGACATGACAGGTCATTAATTTTATTGTATAAGAGAAGACCAGAGGAATGGGAAGGATCTCTAAAGGCCCTTGTCCATAGAAGTATAGTTTTGCATTCAGGAATCTCTTTTTCTTGTGCTTCCAATAATTTTTCTAATTGTGTGAATGTAGACCAACAGCAGCCTTGGACACGGGACTCCTGCTTACAGGTGAATACTCTGTATTCCCCTACTTACCTTCCCTAAAAATCCATCCAGGGACCCCAGGGACTTGGCCAAAGATTGACTTATTCAATCTTGCTATTTGCCAAGTTGGCCTCAAATTTCAGTTATAGAGAATAGATAGGAGTAAATTTAAAGTACCAGATACCAGGCAAGAATCTGAGCCTAGAAAAAAAGAAGGGTGGCATCTGATATGTATTGGTTTTTTGCGGGGGAGGGCAGGTATTGGGTATTGAACCCAAGGAACCTTAACCACTGATCCACATCCCCAGCTCATTTTTGTATTTTACTTAGAGACAGGGTCTCATTAAGTTGCTTTGGGCCTTGCTAAATTGCTGAGGCTGGCTTTGAACTTATGATTCTTTTGCCTCAGTCTCCAGAGCTGCTGGGATTAGAGATGTGTGCCACCATGCTTGGCTGAATGTTGGCTTTTGTGCTACATTTCAGAAAGCCATGTAAGTGAATATGACAGAACTGGCAGATCTAAGACTGCAGTTGAGCTTATTGCTATAATCCTGGCCCATGTCATTGGGTCACATGAATAAATAATAGTAATAATGATGATAACGATACTCATATGATACCTTCTTCTTTCCAGCTAATGGAACATTTTCACCTTCTCTATTTTATTTGCTCCTAATAGCAATCATGTAATGAATGCACTTCAAGCAAACATTGTAATTCTGAGCCTGGAGCAGTAATGTGACTTCACCAAGGCCACGCAGCCTAGGAAAAAAAAAAACCCAGATATCTTGACTCCCAGGTCTGGTTCAATAGTTGGAATCAAACTATAGAAGGTCAGAGCTGCAAAGGGCACTCAAGGCCTTCAAATTGAAACCATTCCTTTCTTGGTGGAGAAACTGAGACTCATTCAAAGTCACATGACCAGCAAGGGCAGAGCCAAGTCTACAGCCCAATTGTACTGCTCTTCCCAGGACAGCGTACTTATTTGGTATTTGTTAACCAGAGTAAAAGCCCCCCAAAAGAACTGGGTGAGCCCCTAAGAAGGTATTGTGTACATGCAGAAGCGAGACACCATAAAGAATGAGGGGGCCTGAGAAAGCACTCACAGGTCCTGAGAGTCCAGAAATCCCACTGCTGCCAGGAAAAATGGCCCACTCTCAGGGAGGGCTGGACAGAAAAGGGCAGCAGGGGCAGGCAGAGAAGAAAGCACTGGCAGGGAGGGGTCCTGCCCAGAGCCTGGGAAGCAGGCATCCCGCAGGTGGGAAACCAGTGGTGCCCACCGTCTCAGCAGGAGCAGGGGTGCAGCTGGGCTGGGTGGGAAGAGTCTGGGAACTGGAACTGGGAAGGAGGGCCAAGGAGGATTTACACTCCCTTCCGTTGTGAATGGCTCAGACTCCTCCAGCCCAGCCGCTCATTCACATGCAAATCCCTTCAGCAACTCTGAGGCTGGGCCCCAAACTGTTCAGTACAGGAAAATAGCTCCCGGCAGGATGAACAAAGCATCGCTGTGTTCCTCTGCTGCAGAGGCTGCTGGGCTCCAGGTATGTCACAGAAGCAGTGATAAGGCCAGCGCTGGGCCACAGGAGGGACCTGCTGTGGGTGGGGTGGCATCTTGCAGCTGTTTTGTTGCACAGAAATTCTTAAGGGGCACTGCAATAGGGACCGGTCATAGCTCTGCCACTCGTATGTCACTTCCACCTCCCCAGACAGTAGTATGCTAGAGCTGGGAGCTCCAAAATTAGAAGAGCTGACTGTCAACTTTGAGGGGATTTTGCTACTCTTAAAACTTATATTTAAATAAATTGTATTAGAAACAAATAAATTCTATGAAAACTCATCACTTCCTGATTATTTTGCTGTTGCTCTTTGATCCACGCTCTTGCAGTTATTAATGCGTTTGGTATCTGGATGGCGAATGGTGTGCCAAGGTACACAGTACACCTTTTCTCCTCCCCTTCTCCGCCACCTATCCCCAATGCGGCTGCTAATCGTTTATAGGTATACACATCAGTGTCTCCAGGCATGGTTTTCTCAGATGTAAAATGTGGGCATTAATGCTGTCCTCCAAGAACCAGGAGGTCAAAGGAGACTTTGTGGGTGGAAGCGGCTTGTGAAGAGCCCATCATTACCTGGCAGCATTTGGCAAGATATCATTCCCAGCCTCCCTCCCTGCTGCCCACCTGTGTCTGTTGGTCTTCAACCCTCACCCTATCCCTCCGGCCACTCTGCCATCCTGGTGTCCTTCAAACACATCAGGCTCTTTCCCACCTGAGGGCCTCTGCACTGCCTGCCCCCTCTTGTTAGAATGCTTTTCCCCCAGAAAGCTTATGACCGACTTCCTCTCCTTCTTCAAGTCTGGACTCAAATGTCACCCTCAGTGAGGCCTAGCCTGCTCACCATGTTTAAATCATAAAATCCACCTGAGCTGGTGCAGATCCTCTTTATCTGATCTACTTCATTTCTTTGCCTATCAACTTCATAATCAATACATAATTCACCTGCGAGTTACATTTAGTGTGTATTGTCTGTTCTCCTCATTGCAGTGTGAACCCCACACTGGCAGGGATTTCTGTCCTAATTGCTGTTGAACTCTATGCCTTAATAAATTGCAGGTACTCAATAAATACATGTTGAGTAAATGAAAATCTCTCCTTCCCTACCTTTTCTGCTCCATAGGAAAAGTAGATTCAAGCTCTGTTTTGCACCCAGATGTTTCCATGTGAACACAAGCACATCCATGTGTGCCCCTATGTCCCAAAAGCACTCATTACAAACTGGTCCACACTCACTTGCGTTCCCTTGCCCAGCATGGGCCCCTTCCCTCTGTTTTGAAGCACCCAAGATCCTGCGCTGTTCGCACTTCCTGCACAAAATGAACCTTTTTCACACTTTTCTGAAGCTCATTTTCACTTCCCGATTCTTCTGAATCAGCTGGAATTGGTGTTGGGGACCTGGTGTCTTTGGAGGGAAGAATCCTGCTGAGGACTACAATTGAAATTCATGAGAAACCTTCATCTATTTCTCATTTCCTTCTGGGGCCAAGGCCTCCTGTCCAGTCCCAGAGAATTAACAGAGCTGCTGCAGTTGCTGGGGTCAGTGCAGACTGAAGGTCGAGGGCATGTTCTAAGTAAACAGAGTACTGCACAGAATTAGGAGCCCGGTCAGAGAATTTATCTCTCAACTACACAGCAGGATGTAGACTGAAGGATAAGGCCTGGGGAAAGGGATGATGGACTGGGGGTCGCTGACCAGCAGAACTGGAAGGACTTAGAGAGGTTGCTGAATCCATAATTCAATTCCCTCATTGGGGAAACTGAGGCCCAGCATGAATTTGTGACTTGCTTAGGGTCTCTGCAGGGGACAGTGACTGAATTCTAGGCCAGTGTCTTTGGCTTCACACACGGTATGTCTTTTCCTGTCCTTCCCCAGGATTGTGCTTGCTACTGGAGAAAACACAGTCATGGACCTTGAACTCATGGGGCTGGCAGTCCAGTGGGATTGACCTTGAGCTCATCCTTTGAACTTCTGTACCACAAACAGATAAATAGAGCACTTTCCCATTCTTTGTAGCTCAGACACCATTCCTTATTATTTTTGTAAAATGCTTTTCTCTCAAAGTTGGGGTAAAAGAAAGTCCTTTAACAAAATCTAGACTTCATAGGGACCCTTAAGAACCCACAAGTCCTCTTGTGAACATTCCTAAATCACTATGGCAGGCAGTGTTGCCTGAGAAAGAATGCTTGGCCAGGGAACATAGCAAGATCCTTTCCAGAATAGAACCTGCTTGAGGAGGACAGAGAGACCGCACCCTGACTCAGGAGTAAGAGCAGCAGGGAAGGAGACCTGGCTTTTCTGTAGAACTTTGGACAGATCCACTTGTGCCTCAGTTTCCATTTCTGTCGGTTAAGCTTAATAACCCCTGCCTTTCCTGTTCCATGAGAATCAAATGCGGTAACAGACTAGAAACTGCCATAGAACTTGTGAGGCCACAGGGTAGACACACAGGACAAATAAACAGCCTCCTGTGTTCTAGTCATCCTTTCAAAGGGCACTTCCAGGAATTGATCAAAAGCACCGAATGCCAAGAGCATGGTCATATTCCGCTAGTTGATGGGAGAGCAGGAGAGGGGAAAGCTGACGTTGGCAAGCACCTGGGGAGCCAGGCAGGACTCCATTGCTCACACGTCGCCATCACTGCTAGTTCAATTACATTTATTGGGCTAACAGCATATGTGTTTGGCCTATGTGATTCAGGCACTTACTCATTTGACATTCTCAATAAGCCCGTGAGAAGGGAATCATGATTATGCCCATTTTATAGATGCAGAAAGGGAATCAGAGGGAGGAGAAGCATCGGCCCCAGTGAGAGGCGGAGGTAGGACCTGTCCCTGGCTCTGTCACTAAATCCTGCGCCCAAACCATGGAACAACGCTATCTTTCGCAGTACTGATTCCACCCATGTCCATCATTTTATTAAGCCCGCTCATAATCTACAAGGATCACACTGTAACCAACTTTTCTTCTACTGATGACAAAGTCCATACTTAGGGAGATGGAGAAGCTTGGCCAAAGGGGACTCACTCCTTAGTAGTAGAGGCAGAATTTTGCCCTGAGGGGTCTTTAAGCCTTGTCACAAATCTGTACCAGCATTTCCCAGTCAGTTGGATTCCAAACTCAGTGCACTACCACACACTTCTATAGCTTTCTAAATCTATTTGTCCTCTTTGTGTTCCTGAACTCCATTTCTGAGAAAGTAGCCACTCTGCTGACCTAACCTAACCTGAGTTTGAAACCTCTGATTCCTCCTTTTCCCTTGCCTGTGCACAGCCAGTCCCTGTGGCATTTCCCTGAATGGACCTCTCTCTGCCTGGGCTTCCACAGTGCCCCCAGAGGCTCCTGGGGTTCCTTGAAACATACGTTTTGTTAAATGGAGCCTCATTCAATGTATTCAATGCATTCAATGCACATCCCCAGATGACCTCTTTCAATGACTCCAGTTTCTTTTGGCTTTACTCTGCTTAACTCTCCTTACCTATTCTTCCAGATCAAACTTCCTCCTGGTTGTCACCTCCCTGAATCCTGTCCCCTCCCCCCAAACATTTCATAAGTTCTAATTGGAGCTCCTAGACTGAAATGCCAAAAGATGCCAGGCACAGAGAACAAATGAGGGGAACAGGCTGCTCTGTGCTCTTCAGACAACACACTGCACATTAAATACACTGTGATATTTTTCTCAGAGAGTTATCTTCATGGATTTTTCCTGAAATATGTGTCCTCAATCACTTTTACCTTTCCTGCTTTTTGTGAAGACACTGGGGGAAAATGTTTCATGTTCTTAACTGTATGAGAAGCAATGGTTCAGGAAGGAGGTGAGGACTAGCTTGCAGCTGTCCAGAGTTGGGGACCCACCTACGGGGCTACATCTACCTGGTCCAGGTAGGTTGGCTTACAGGATGTCACCGGAGTTGCCCGATTTACTAATGAAATTTGGAAGTGTGGAATTTTGTGTGAGATTCGAAATTTTATGTTGACATTAATTCATTTTGTTGCTGTTGTTATTGTTTTTTCCAAAACTTGAAGCTGGACAATTCTAGGTTGACCAATAATATATCTCTACAGGATTAATTCAACCTGCTGACTGTATGTTTGTGGCTTTGGGTGTGCGAGCTGAGACCCACATTTACCAACCATTTCTTAGTCTCTCCCCAGATGATCTTTCTGGGTTTTTGTCTTATACCTCCCTAAAACATGCCAAAGCTGACTATTCTCTGCCTCATTGCATCCTTTTCAACCTCCATGCCATGGTGGCTCTGCTGAGACATCCTATGTAAGGAACTACACTGTTGAATTCTTATTTATCTTTCAGGACTTAATAGAAGCATCAGTTATTTCTGAAGCCTTTCCTGACCACACAGAAATGACCACTCCCAAATGTCTATGTTGTCTTATGCCCCGTATGCTGCTTTGTTTGACTTTACGTTATCAATTATGTGATTATCTCATTACCTTCTATGAAACTGAATTCCCAGAGGGCAGGGCTACCTTACTTATCCTTGTGGGGCCAGTTTGGTACAATGTGCAGCATGGGATAGGTTTTCTATGGAATATTTGGATTTCACGATAGAAAATGAAAGGTTTTCAGAGTGATGCAATCAAAATAATGGTCAAGAATCCTCTGGATATATGTGGAGTGTGGACTAATGTAGATACCTGGTAGACTTTGGGGAGGTATTGCAATAGACTAGGGAAGAAGAATAAGAATTGGAACTAAGAGCTAACAGTGGAAAGGACGGGAGAAATGTTGACTACATTAAGGACAGCCTGATAGGAGAACAGTGGCATTGCATCATAAGAGCATGTAACAGATGCCAACTGAATGTACACACAAAGAGCAAGCAGTGAAGGGAGGGAGGGAGGGGGGGGGGGGGGGGGAGAGGATAAAAACCAAACTAGGTGATCCATGCCTCTTTTTTCAATGAACAGATGCCATGAAGTGAACTTGAAAATGAGGTGTGTGAACCTGCTGTTCTTTTGGGGCTCTGGTTTCTAAATAATTATGCCTCTTTCTGTAACTGATGCCCTGTGGCTCCTAAGTCAACTAATTCATCTGGTGGTCAAACCAAAAGAACTGTAGTTTGTTCCATTTCTGAAAAAATAATATCTCCTCTGGGCATGCTAAAAGATAATGCTTTACATACTTAGGGGATTTTTAAGCATACATTTGACTATAGGCAGTGTTTACCTTATTTTACAACTTAAAATCCTAATCATTCACAAGATGGCAATGCACTAATAAATCCATTAATTTTTTTTATAAAAGAAAAGACTGAGCATCTTAAGATGTAAATTATGCTCCAAGAATGATGTTGGTCGATGAGCTGCCCTTCCTGGGGCTTTGAATATGACAATGATAGAGTTTGACCTTGATTTCTAAGGTCTTAGATGCATAGAATGTCACGGTTAGGTGGACCTTAGACACCATCTGGCCCAACTCCTCGTATTTGACAGAGGAGGAGAGAGTCCCGTCCAGAAGCAGTCACTTGCCTACGGTCTGTTATTACAGAGCGACCAGTGGAACCTAGGCCTCCCGACCCCTAGACCAGCGACTGTAGCATGAGTCAGCCGTGATTGGTAGGCCTCATCTCTGCACTTCAGAAATCACAACTGCAGCCACATTCCAAGGAAGCAGATGCTGCTGTGTAGATGTGCACGTGCCTTGAAGATCAAGGACCGCGGGAAACCAGGCAGGGGAGGTATTTTCATAAATATTGAGCATCCAGTCCACAGCCCTCGAATTGGGATCCTGGTCTCGTTCAAGCTACTGTTGTGCCCTCAGCAGTTCTGCTATGGCCCCTGTGATGGGCCTGGGTGGGAGGGGCAGATTGTGGGCTTGGATTGGGCTGGAAAGGGTACCTATGAGCTGGGAGGTCCTTTAAAGTCACTCCTCAACTACCAGGGGAATTCCATCATGGAGTAAAAGCCTCAAAACAGGCACTCTTATCCTGCCAAAGGGAAATCAGTGATATTTGAAATTCCTTTTAAAGCACAGTGGTGGTATGATATGTTTACAAGTTCTACTCAAATAACGTGCCGCCAAGACATCTTCAGCAGACTCTCAGCTTTAACTGGAGTGCTAACAGCCATGGTACTTTGAGAACTGGCTGCAGTATACATGGTATTACTATTTTCTGGGATTATCCTACCTAGGGTAAAGAGGGTTTTGTGGGTCCATCTGAGAAATTCTGGTAAGGAGAATTGGAATTAGAATTCTAGAATTTAAGGTACTTTAGGGATCATCTCTTCTACCTTCTCATTGGCAGATGATGTAACAGAGCTTTGGAGAGTGGTGTTGACTTTTATTCTGGAGTCACATGGCATACTTGCTCAGGCTGTCATTCAGATGGAAAGAAACCACCTCTTTCTCTCATTCAAAGCCAGAAAAAGAGTTTGGGGCTAGGGATGGGAAGGAAATTAGAAAAAGTGAACAGGTTTCACTAAGTGTGTAAGATTTCTGGATTAAGAGTTCAGAGGTGGAGGGCTACAGTCTCTTCCATTCAATGAAAAGCAAAAAATCAAATCAGAGCCAAAAAAACTCAAGTCACAAGGTCTCAAAGTGCTGTAGAGCAGTGACCAAGGAGGTTGAGCAGGTAGAGTGAACTTCAGGGTCACCTTCACCCTGAACAACTCCACTTCTGTCTTTTTTCTATATTGGGCCTAATTGAAGAATGTGTTGGAAGAATACATTCACTAGGGAGAAAAAAACAACCTGGGAAGTACGTATGCCTTCAGAAGGCCCCTGCAGCCTGACATTCTGTGAGCTTTTGATTTTTGAGGGCAATTATTCAAGTGTGTGTGAACAAGGATCAGGGTCCTTTCTCCCTGTGAGCACCAGTTGTCAGCTGATAAGGATGCAGCTTCCTACAAAGCGAGATCTGCTCATGTCCCATGGCTGCTGGATCCCTGCAGGGAGGCTAGTGCCATGCAGGGAGGGCATTCAGGAAGCGTCAACTTTCCCAAATTATTTAATTTCCCCAAAGGAACTAGACAAATGCATCGGATTCAGAGATTCAAGATCTGTAGGGCACTTTAGGTAGCAGCTCAGTCTACAAGTTGCCTCAGTAGCCTGCTTCTTTGCAATGCCAAGGGATCATATTTTCTAGGCTCATCTCTCTTTGTAAGGGAGTCTTTTGCATCCTGATAAGGTCATACTCCCTAGCACAAGACATCCAAAAAGGGCAGCACCCCATATGGCAGTGTTCTAGGGTATTGACAGTGTTTGGAGACATTTTTGGTTGTCACAACTGGAGGGGAGTTGACCTTGGCATCTAACAAGTAAAATCTAGGAATGGTGCTAAAAATCCTACAATACCCTAAGCAGCTTTCCTCAGCAAAGAATTCTCCAGCTCAAAATGTCAATAGTGCTGGGATTGAGAAACTCTGACATGGAGCATCAAGGGCTATTTTACATGGACTCAGTATATTTAGTGGCAACACCCTACATATTAAATTAGTTGAAGGGGATGGGGCCACTGCACCTCTTAGTAGGTCTTCCCCTCCTGTGCCCTTGAAAACATGAGAAGTTTCCAGGTGCTTGGTGGGGCATGGCTTGTGGGCTCTTTGGTGTGGCCAAAACAGCATATGATTCAAAGCCAAAAGACTGGGATTGGGACCTGCATCGCCATCCATCAGCTGTATAATATTACGTGAGTTACTGAACCTTCCTGGGTTTGCTTCTTTGCTGTGAAATGAGAGGGTAGTTACTGTCTCACCGGACTGTCAAAAGGTTGGAATGAGATGATAAGTGTAAAAGCATCTTGTAAACTCACTACTTTGTTGTGGAAAAACATTTTGGCAAATCCAAGGCTAACTCTTGCTGAATGACTGGTTGTGGGAAAATAAGACTACGAAAATACTAAAAACACATAAGGTCCACTCTAAAGTTGTTTGATGAGAGCCTCTCCCAGGAAGCCAGGGAGTGCTTGGAAAGTAGGTCCCTGGATCTGTGCACCTTTTTGAAGTGGGTGCAACTTTAATAAGCTTGCTCTTAGAATACTCTGATCCTTCTCAGCCCCACTTTAAAGTGAGAACATCTTCTCACTCCTGGCATTTTTGTGTGTGGGTGTGAGTTCTGTCTAGATTCTAGGAAATACTGCTGTGTGTTATATCCTCTTCAGCTTTCCCCTAAGACATTTTCAAAATTCCCCCGATAGCAACTCCCCTCCCTGCCCATGCCCTTGGTGATGAGATGCCAACTCCTCAGCCTGACATCAAGGCCCTTCAGAATCACACCCTAACCCTCCCTTGCTGTCTCCTCCTGCCAGCAACAGCGTACCCTGCACTTCCTAAGCATTTGCTCATTATTTGGGGGACTTGGGCAATACCTTCTAATACTTCAGCTTTGGGCACAATTACGGCTGTTTCTGTCTGACTGCTGCTTCCTCTGGGGTTTCTGCTCCTTGGAATGTTGGGTGGGAACTAGTGAAAACATTACAGACTTGAGAACAGACCTGTGTGTGTGTGTGTGTGTGTGTGTGTGTGTGTGTGTGTGAAGGGGATCAACCCCGGGGCTTTGGGTTTGCTAGGCAAGTGTTCTACCACCGAGCTGCACTTCCAGCCCTGAGAATAGAAAAAAATAAAAAGACAGTGTGGCCAGCCCACATGCCAGCAGCCCCACTTTCCCTTGTGGTCTTTTCTAGTTCTACCTACTCAGCTTGAACTTGGCACACCACCCCTGGCCTTCATTGACCACATTTCCACCTTGTGTGGCTCTCTCACTAGTTGCAGCCCTGTGAGGGTAGGGACAGTGTCTAACCCACCTAGACTTCTTTAACTCCTAGAAGAAAGTCCCACCTAGTTAGGGAACACATTGGCAGTCTCACCTTCACGTAGTCATATTCACAAAGGTAGGAGGATTCCAAGTTGAAGTGCATGAAGTAAAGCTTGATCCGAAATCCCTCGGGGACGGTGATATTCCAAGTCACCTCTGAGTCACTGGGATAGGAGTCTGGATATCCAGGTGACTGGATCTGGCCAAACATGTCATTCAGCTCCACAGTGTGGGCCGAAGTCCTCAACAGGGAGAAGCACAGAGCGTGATAGAGAAGGAGCCACCTGAAAGACACGAATGTGGTCTTACATTCTGATCCAGCATTAAACTGAATCAGCACCTGGGAGACAAATTTCTCAGTGTATTCCTGCTGTACTGGCTTTTCCCTGTAGGCCATGCTTACCTAGTCTGTAACTGGAAGCAAGGAACTTGATGATTTCTAAGGCTGCTTCTAGTTTTGCTCTTTTGAAAGTTTGATAAGAATATTAAACTTTTCCAGAAAGTACCATATTATTTTACCATTGAAAAGGTAACTTTCATAATTAGGTAAAAGTTGGTCTCATTTCTTCAGTTCAGCTTCCTTTAGGAATCATAAATTCTTCATGCATTTTTCTAAAAAAATAAGTAATTGTCACATGGTCATATTGGGATGAGATTTATACTCAGAGGTGGAATCTGAAGATCTTATACCAATTGAATATGTTGAAAGACGTGTGGCATTACAAAAACAGTCATGGCGTGCAAAATCTTGAATAAAATCAGAATGAGCAAAGGAGTTCTCTTGGTAAGATTCTAACATAAGGATTAAAAGCCTTTAATGCATTTCTGTAGGAATCTGGTGTAACTGTTTCAAAAAGCAGGAAGGGAAACTCGGTAAAACTCATAGAACATGCCAAGCGTGGACAATGCAATAAAGAGGCAGAGTAACCAAGGCTAGTCGAAGTCTAACAGTCAGTGCACACACACCACAGCTGTCCAATGGTGGCTGCCACCGAGGCCCAGGGACTGAATTCAAACTTCCAAACATGGCTTGACAGTGCCTCTTCTCACGGGTTCCTGCTCCCATTTCTGATTTCTTTTAGTGGCATTCCTATCCACCAGCTCCCTCAACCTGAAAGGCTGCCATTCCTCCTGCTTTTTATGCCACTTGTAATAGTCACCAAGTCTTTTTGACTCTTCTGCTTGTTTGGAAACCCATCTCTCCTCCTCTCCAGTCAATTACTTAATTTAACCTTCTTATCTGGACTATTTCTACAGCACCATAACTGGTTTTCCTACCCCTGTATACCATTCAGCAATCTTCTGCCAGAGCAGATTGTGTTCCTATAACACAGATGCCACCTTGCTGCTGCACCATGTCTGCAGTTAAAACACCTGCCCCCCCAACGACTGATGAGGCCCTTGTGGATCTGGTGCTGATCTGCCCGTCCAGCCCTCCTCTCTCAGTGCCAGCCGTGCCATGCACTTCCACGTGCCCCATGGCCCATGCCCTGCTCATTGCTCATCTGCTGATGTCCCATTTATCCTTCCTGGACTGTGAATTATCTCTCATCGCTCCAGATTCCACACTCCCTATTGGAGCGGCTGCCACACTGCACTGTTAGGGGAACAGCCTGTGAAGTTGAATGGACTTTGGGTTCAGTTCCTAATTCTCCCATTGATGGCTGTGAGTACATGGGCAACTCATTTCTCTGAGCTCTAGTTCCCACATATATAAATGGGGATCGTAATCCCTACTTGACAGGGTTCATATGAGCATTAGGGATCACACACACAAAGGATCAAGTGTAGAGTCTGCTGTATTATAGGTTATGAATGAAAGAAGGAAGGAAGGAGAGAGAGAGACTGAGACTGAGGGACCAGTCTAAGTTTTTAAAAAGTCAATGCTGGGAAACTATGCCAGCATTTTTGGATTAACAGTTCTATCTTTGCTAATCAGGAAGTTGTTTCCTGGCCAGGACTCCCTGCCATGTATTCAGAAGTATATGTGTATATATGCATACAGTTGAATTTTTGAGTGTATAAACACAGCAAGATAACTCCATGCATAGATTATCTGGCTATTTCGTGTAGTACTTATGTAAAAGATAAATAGATAAGTATAAAAAGGTCTGCAAGGATAGACACCAAGGTGTTCATAGTGGTTGTCCATGAATTGGAAAGAGGAGTGTTTTTAGTTTTGTGTATGCAAAGTATTCACTTTGGTCTGGAAGGATCATGTGCTTGTTTTTCAATAAAAAGAAAATAATCTAATTTTTTCCTCAAGACTCTTACAATAGTAGCATGTGGGATGCTATTAAGAAAACAAAATATTTTAATCCAATAGCCACTGTCAATATTTTTTTTACACCAATCTGTGAAGGAAGGTCCTCAGAGGCTGTGAGCAGGCAAGGCACAGGTCCAAATTCTGCAGTGAATTAGGAAAGCTGAGTCCAGATGCTCCAACACGCAGGGCTCAGGCACCCTCACATTTAAGTGAGGAAATGTCTGTCATTAACAAAATTGGGAGTTCAAGTTCATCCATCTGAGGAGGAGAGAGTAGATCAACTAGAGGCCCTGCTTTGTTTATCCTGCCCGTTGTAAGAAAGTCTGCGCATTGCCTGGTGATAACAATGGCTTCCCACAGGGCTCCTGTCCTTGGGAGCTTTGGAACACACTTGGTTAAGTGTCCAGCCCTAGGCAGACATTATTTCTGATTACTCCATCATGCTGCTTCCCAAAAAGCAGGTGGTAGGCATGAGTTTTGGCTCCCAAACTGGACTTCCCTGCAATAGCGACAATGGATTACGTAAGGCTGAAAGGTCAACTTTCTCCATGTCTGCTTTTTCCAGACCACATTGAGGAGACTCTCAGACTCCTCAGGCCAAATCTGTAAAGGGCTGGACGGTGACTGGTCCATCTATTCTAGAGACCCTGTGCCATGTGAGGTGGGCCATTGGTCAGCGTGGGAGGAAGGCCTGTTGGCGTTCAACACAGTCTCAAACATATGAAGCGAATATCTCGTTTCACATAACGGGTTTGAGCATATGCTTGCTTGCTTGCTTTATGGGCTATAAATCGAAGAATCTAAGTGGCAGATTTCATTCCCTATCACACCCTCTGAATGGTTTTGGCTTCTTATACACCAGGCACCAGCTGTACAATTCCTGACACCTGTTATCTATCCTGTATCTCATCAAAAAGTTTAGCTACATTTGCTTGAAATGTCAAAAGTAATATCCAGAGCTGGGATTTCATGGGCTCTGCTGTAGGAGCAGGCTCTTGGGAGCACCCAAAAGCACTGCAGGAGCGGCTGTGATGGAGCAATGGGTGGCACTTTCTAGCCTCTCCACTCACCCCCCTCAATTCACCCTACACAACACCAGGCCTCCTTTTTTAAGTTGAAGTGTTGGAAGGGACTGTTTAGCTCCTTATGCTCCACCTTCATTTGACAGGTGATGAAAAGGATACCCCAAGAGATGTCACATCATGCCCAAGACCATATGGTGAATTCACTTCAACGAAGAAGGGAATAACAAAAGCTCACAGAAGAAGTTGGGTCCATGCCCATATCATGCCCAGGCAGCTGGCCAAAGCAATTAACCCTGTGAAAAATAATTTAAAAATCCATGGCTTTGGGGAAATTTTAAAAATACTAATGCCTGAGCCCCTCTCCCAGGAGCTTGTGGTTTAATTGGCCTGGACTGAGACCTGGGCATGGACATTTAAAAGCACCACAGGTCATTCTAATGTGCATAGGACTGAGAGTCTAGTGGAACATAGTAGAAAAATATGCTGTCCTTAGAGCCCAAAGAAGTCCAAATTCGCGTCTGGGTCTTTTCAAGATTATCAGCGTGCTTTTGGGCAAGATGCTTAACTGCTTTATTCTTACTTATCCATGAATCCTTTGTCATCCCAAATTTGAAGACTAGGTGACACAATGCCCATGAAACTGCCCTTCAACCTCTGAAGTGCTGCATGCATGTGATGCAAGACCATTTACAGACTTTTCTAGTGAAGCACTTTTCTAGTAACTGCTTTGCTATTCAGCAATTGAGTTCAATTCAACAAATATTTATTGAATGCTTCACAGGAAACAGACATCATGCTAGGTGCTGGCCCTACAAAGATGCAAACACTGATCTCCTAGCTTGTCACCAAAGTCAGTATTTAAATAAGGAGGTACTCCAAAGACAATAGGAGATATCTCTCCAAAGCACAGAACAGAACAAAGGAGGAGATGCGTGCTCTGGGGGATGGAAATCAGAGAAAGGCAAGTGATATTTGAATGGGATCAAATCATCAGATCTTTTGGGTGGAAAATAAAGAGGAGGGTTGCTCCAGGTTGAGGGGCGAGCATATGCAAAGAAACAGGATTGTCACTCAGTCCTGTATTTTGGTGTAGCTGGGGCATTAGTGGTAGGTGGGATTCATTTCCTTGGCAGGTGAATCAGTTCAAAGTAGATGGGAATAAATGCATTTTTTTTTCTTTTTTTAGGAGAAAGGAAAATGAAGTTTGGTGGCAGGTTTGAAACAACAATGGATTTAAAAAAGATGAAATGATTGAATTAACATTAAGGACTTGATTACCTCTCTGAACTACAGGTAACTGGAATTCCGAGAGTTACAAAGTCAAAGCCCCTCATTGGCTGGGGCTCAGCAAAGTTGCTAGGTGACTTTGCAGAAGAGAAACAGATAGAAACACTCCCCAATTCAGAGGACAATTAAAGGGAAAAGAGCTGTGTAGAAACTTATATGTACAAAGTCATTCTTTTTTTCGTTCTTCACATTTTTGTTTCTAGCAGCATTAACACTTACAAGTAGCAAAACTAATCAGAGTGGTTGGGTTTTCAGACCCATAGAAAAACCTGTGAGGAACGTCTAGTAAGGAGCATCAAATAAAATGAGAAATAAGAAAGGTTGAAGAGCTTCAAACCAATTAGAATTTAAAGTTTAAAGTCCTAGGCTTCAGAACGCCAAATGATTCTTAAAAAAAAAAAAAAAATTGTGATATCCCTTTAAGAGTCATTTGGTGCAATTCATAGCCTGATTCATGTCACCAGCTGCCTCTGATTTCAGTGAGAAATGCAGAAATTTATAGGGAACTGTAAAATGGGGACAGGTTTTGAGTTTTCTAAATTGAGGTTTAACTGGAAAACTTCTGAAGCTTTAGGGAACCACCGAGCTGGGCTGTGGGAAGCTGGTTTCTTTTCCGGTCAGGACAAATAAACACACAAACACACATCTAACTCTCAAAGTGTTCAGAGAGAGAACTCAGTGCTCTTTGCAGAGGAGGAAAAGGAAAAATCAGCCTGTGGGCAACAGGAGGAGGTCACATTGGCCAGTAGGCAGCACCCTGTGCTGGCAGAGGGCGAAATCCGAGCTTCAGCAGCACCAGCCAGAGCGGGGCTCACAAACTCCAGCTGGCCAGGGGCATGTCTCCGGAGCCCCAGGGAAGCACGGGTCCAGCCTCCCCTTCAGAGCCATGGTGGACAGGAAGCCCCACGCCCCCACCAACAGGACATGCAGGTGAGTCTGTCCAGAGGCGAGGACAGACCCTCTGGGTCACTTGACACTTGGTTCCCCAAGGGCGCAGTGCCCTCTCCTACCCTGGCACTCACCTCATTCTCCTGCCTTGCATGCTCCTGGCCGCCTGGCCTTGGTCCCCTCTGCCTGACTTGTCTGTGAGATCGTCCCCGGTGTGGTGTCAGCGATGTCTTATCTTTGTTCTGAGGTCCCTGTGTGTCTCTGGAATTGGCTGGCATTCTCCATTCAGGTCACGCCTTCCCCTGCCTGCGACGGATCCCCTCTCCCCCTCTCTCCCTCTGGCTTTTCCTCTCTGCTCTCTCTCTTTGCTCTCACTGCTCTTATACACACTCGGAATCTGTCTTCTTCCTTAGAAGATCTGCTCTGCCAGTCCCCTCCTTTATCCTGTGCGGCTGACTCCAGCATTGGAGAGAAAACAACTGAGAGCTCAGATAGGTATTCCACCCCCCACCACCCCGCCCGCATGTGTGTGTGTGTGTGTGTGTGTGTGTGTGTGTGTGTGTGGAGGAGGGCGGGAGAGGGACAAAGTCTAATTTCTTTTCAGCCTCCCAAGCCTGATGTCTAATTTTTTTTTTTTTTGCTGTTCGTCAGGACATCAGCAAAAGAACATTAATGACACAGAAAGAGCCAACTAAGAAGGCAGTTCCACCATCTACACTAGGAAGAAAAAATGATCAAATGCCAGATTCTCAGACTATCTGCAAACAACTACAGGTTTTCCTGTGAACAGAGCCCCTGGCAGAGAGCATGCCCGGGCACCAAGTTCTGCAGTCAGCTACTTGTCTTTCCTCTATTAAAAGCAACTCTTGTGCTATTTACTAACTCAGAGTGTGCAGAGGTCCAATCCAGCCTAGGAAAGACCCATCACAGCAGCCGCAGGTGCCTCCCAGATATAGCAAGACCTGGGCCCACGTAAGTGTCGGTGTCAATGGTTTGTGGAGAAAAGCAACACCGGACCTGAACAGAGCTAAACAAGAAGAAACACCCTCTCCACGATAAGGATCCCCTCCACACTGATAGCTCTTCCGTAAGAACTTCTTCCACAATATAGCAACCAACACTGAGGAGGAAGAGGCAGGTTTGGGTGTGAAACACAGGTTTTATTGAGCATCTTTTCTGTGTTAAACACAGCGCTAGGCACAAACGTCATTTAAATTACTTTCACAAACTTGTGAGGGTCCTACTATTATATTATGTTTTTACAAATGAGGAAACTGAGGCTCAGAGATTATCTAACTTGCCAAGATTATCCAGCAATATATTTATTACTCCTTACTACTACACAACAGATTGTCTTCAGTCATTCTTATATCTTGAGTAGGCGGATAGTAATATTAATCCCGTTTTTCAGATGAGGAAACTGCCCAGAGAGGTTAAGTAACTTGCCCAGGGTCACACAGCTAGAAAGTGAGGAAGAATTTGAGCTTTTATATACTATGTATCATTGCCTCTTAGTAATATATTATAATGCATGGGGAATTTCAAACACACACATACACACAACATTCACAGAGAACCTCAATTTGATTCATTTTGAAGAGAGCATTAGACTCAGAGACAGAACTTAGCTATACTCTTTTTTTTAACCCAAGCTGTCTGCGTACTTTGGGGATAACATTTAACATCTCTAATCCTACTTTTGCATTTGCAAAATGGAGGTTGCTATGAGGCTTGAGTTGAGATTATGCCTGGGAAGGGGGCTATTTTAGTTTTCCAGAGGGCTACCTGCCACTCAAACTGAGGAGGCAAACACATGTGTTCTTCCTCTAAGATGCCACTCCTCTGGCACATTTCTGGGAGCTGTGGCTTGACTCTCTCTGTAAGTCTGATCTGCTTTTGCTCCAATCTCATCATTTAACCACTCGGGAATGTCGGTCTTGCCAAGCCTGGCATCATCAGGAGACCGTGGTCACGAACGCAGGTAGGAGTACATAGGATGAGAACGTGTGTTTGAACTCAGGAACAGTTTTCGCAAAATGTTGCTTTCTGTTTCAGGCAGGGTAAGAGAAAACGCCTTTAAAATTCCCATTAAAAAGACTCTCAGGCTCCTCAGACATCAAATAACTCTCACAAAACAACATTTTAATGATTTAAGTGTAAATGAATCAGAAACACATGGACTGCATTTCTTTTGGAATACACAAGGGTTTTAAAACCAAAGGAGAAAGAACTTGGCAAGACGCACCCAGTGCTGCGCAGAGGGCCCTGCCCAGGAAAGACTCCCTGGCTTCATGCTGCCTCGGAGCTTGCCCTCCCCTATTTTAGGACACACACTGGGAAATACAATCATCTGTTCTGGTTCTGGGCACAGAGGGAAGAGCTTGGAAGAGAAAGTCACCGGCTCCCTCTTGTAAAGTGTCATAGAACAATTAGGCCTCCCGGAATAATTTCCTGGCATGTTTTTTCAAGGCTGCCAATGTTCAATGGGAGGCATTTGAAATATGTTTGAAGCCAAAGTTCTGCCAATATACAGCAGATCTGATATGTGTGCTTCCCTGGGAGTTAGCCAAGGCTCAGAGGAAATCTGCATGAGAACAGTAACTGGCTCAGTGAGTGATCTGGGGGACAATTCTGGCAGATTCCCATTGGGTCCAACTGCATTTGTGACAGTGTCCAGCACTTTTGACGTGAACTCCGGGGTATCATTATCAGATCACTGGTGGGGTAGGGGAGGCATGCAAGGGACACTGGTCTGGAACTAGAAGAACTGGACTCAATGTCTGTGGGCTATGTGTGACCTTAGGTGAGTCACTTCCTTTCTTGGGGGAGGACATCAGCCATAAAATCCAGGCTCAGCCATAAAATCCAGGCATTGGACTCAGATGAGCTCAGGGAGCACGCAAATGTGAAGGTAAAGGTCGTGCAATGATAGTGTGAAGGAGGCTGGGCGAATTGCTAGATGATAGAGAGTCAAGGTGTCCAGAGTAGCCCTTGTCACCTTGGCGCTTGCTTTTTCTGTGGTCAACCTAGTGTAATCATTACTCAGAATCCCTTCACAGATATTCAGAAAAAAATAGTGTCTGAAGGGATCCGACGAGTTTTTAAAAAAATTTTGACAAAAGTGATTTAAAAATGAATATGAGGAATTAACAGTTTATTTAGGATCATAAAAGCGTATGACGTTGGAGTTGGCTTCCCTGCTCTAGGGCTACACTTGGGGAAGGGCTTCAGAGAGCTCGCCTCTATGAGGATAAATGCTGCAGCTTTCCTACTGCTGGAGGATGTTGGTTTACATGTTCTACCAAAGTATTTATTTTGTGTAACTCCTGAGTGCGAGTTTCTGGAATTCCATGAATGTGTCCGACAATGTAAAGAATTTGGGTGATGGGTTTTTTGGCAAAGCCCGAAATCCAGGCTCGCTATAGAAGAGCTAAGAAACTGATAAATAGGTCCAAAGACCATAGCTAGAATTAAACTTTGGGTCGTTCAGCACATTGGCTAACAGTGTGTTGAAAGTCATGGCTCCTGAGCGCATCAGAATCATGTGGGGAATTTAAAAAAATGGCAGTCCTGGAGTTTGGTCCCAGGAGATTTAAATTCAATGAATCTTCTTGGTATGGCATCTGAATCTGCAGTTTTAGAATCTCCCCTGATGTGATTTTGCCATTTTTGGTAAATGTAACATAATGGTGCTTCTTATACTTGATGGCATCTTAGATTTGATGAGATATACCTAGTAATGCCACACTCTTCCATGTATGTTATTGCATGTAATATTCACATTGTTTTATAAAGGAAGACCCCATTGTTCAGAGAAAATGAGTGTGTCTGTAAATGAATGATCATTGTCTAGAGTCCAGGCTCTTGACCCCAAATCCAAAGCTCTTTCCCCTCATCCGCAGACTTTGATACTTCTTGTGGACTTTGAATATTCATGAGTCATGCTGTCATGTGATTACAAGATGTTTTGGAGATGGAAAAAATAGTTTACTTTTAAAATATAAACTCTTATGCTCCAAACTCATATGTTGACATCATAACCCCAGTTCTTCAGACTGTGACTCTGCGTGGCTTATAAAGAGGTGATTAAGTTAAAATAGGCTCTATGGAATAGGCTCCAATCCAACAGGGCTAGTGTCTTTTGAAGAGATGGAGACACAGTCATGTAGGGGAAGACCACAGGCATCTGCAGACCAAGGGGAAAAGCTTCAGAAGAAACCAAACCTGCAGCACTTGACCCTGGACTTCTAGCCTCCAGAATTCTGCAAGAATATATTCTGTATTAATATAACAATGTGTAATTAATAATTATTAGTATATTAACATACCATCCAGACCTCCCTTATTTTGCTCACCTAAATCCATTCTGTACCAATTGTGTCCTGTCTACTCACAGTGTTTCCCCTCCACGGAAGTTCCCCAGGAACTAGGGCCACATGGAATGAGCTGATGTGATCACAGGACAGGAGCCAGGAGCCACAGGAAAGCAAGCAGTCAGTTGGAGTCCCACCATGTCGGGGTAGCTCTCAGATCTGGGAGGAGTTAGGACCCTGGCTTCCCTAACTCCATACTGCTATTTCCTGACCATTACTTTCCCACCCTCCTTCCAAATTCTCCTGCTCTTTTTCCACTCTGTCTGCTCCACACGCCTCTCACCTCTGTCACTTCCCTCATTCTTTCCATAAGAACTTAGGTTTGTGGCACCGTGTTGATGCTCCTTCCCAATCCCTCCTAACACCCTGGTGACGCTGGGCTCTCAGTTCCTTGAACTTTTCATCCCCATCTTTGAAGAAATATTGGTTTCAATTTTTCAAGAAATGAAAACAAGGACATTAAGTCTCAGTCTGAAAGGATCTACCAAGACCCAAGTGCTACACGTAGTAGAAAAGTTATGCCTGGACTTGTTTACTAACCTTTCCGTATATCAAGGATAAATTTCCTAAAAATTACTAAAGGAAACAGAAACTAATTGCCTACAAAAGAATAAAAATCAGAGTAACATCAGATTTCTAAATTGCCATCCACAAATAGGGGAAAAATAGAGGATAGTTTAATGGGTTTTATGGTTTGGATGTGAGGTGTCCCCCAAAAGCTCCCGTGTGAGACAATGCAAGAAGGTTCAGAGGAGAAATGATTAGGTTTTGAGAGTCTTAACCCAATCAGTGATTTAGTCCCCTGATAAGGATTAACTGAGTGGGAACTGAAGTGGTAGGGTGTGGCTGGAGTAGGTGGGAATTGGGGTGTGGCTTTGGGGTATATATTTGTATCTGACAAGCAGACTCTCTCTCTGCTTTCTGACCACCATGTGAGCTGCTTCCCTCTGCCACACGCTGCCATGATGCTCCGTTTCACCTCCAGCCCCAAGAAATGGAGCTGACCTTCTATGGATTGATCTCTCTGAAACTGTGAGCCCTCGAATAAACTCTTCCTCCTCTACAGTTGTACTGGTTGAGTCAGTTAGTCACAACAGTGAAAAAGCTGACTAAAACAAAGTGCAAAAGACAAAACCACCTTTAAACTTATAATTGTACATAGGTCAAAAGATACTATGTATGATTGAAGCCGGAACAAGGATATATTCAAACTCTAAAAACTTGCCATTGAAGACCTTCTCAGAAAGAATTACTGAAGAATGTGCACCAAGAGGGAGAAAAACTATTAGAGATAGTGTTGGCAATACTGTGGAGAAATGACATTATGGTTTAGAAGATATGATGTATCCCCCCAAAATTCATGTGTGAGACATTGCAAGAAAGCTTAGGGATGAAATGATTGGAGTATGAGAGTCTTAACTAATCAGTGCATTAATCCCCTGATAGACATTAATTGGGTGATAACTGCAGACAGGTAGAGTGTGGCTGGAGGAGGTGAATTGCTGGAGGCATGCTCTTGGGGTTTATAATTTGTCCATGATGAGGGGAGGAGTCTCTTCCTGTTTCCCAGTAGCCATGTTCAAAGCCTCTTTCCTCCACCACACTTTTCTGCCATGATGTTCTGTCTGATTTCAGGTCCAGAGCAGTGGAGGTGGCCATTGATGAAATGAAACCTCTGAAACCATGAACCCCCAATAAATGTTTCTTTTTCTAAAATTGTTCTTGTCAGGTCTTTTGTTCACAGTGGCAAAAAAAAGCTAACTAAAACAAATGGGTATACTCATACAATGCCTGTGGGAATATAAATTGAGACATTTTTCTAAAGGGCAATCTGGGGCTGTTAGTAAAATAAAAATACTTATCCTGACAATCAGCAATTTTACTTTAAAAAACACCCTCACATATGTAAACATTTTTGTTGCAGTATTATTTGTCAAGAAGAAAAATGGGCCTCAACAAAGAGTGGTTAGTTGTAAAGTGTTATATTCATGTCATGAAGTATTAAACATTAATTAGAAACAACAAAAATGATATATATGAATCAGTGTGGATCAGGCTTTTTGTTGACTGAATGGGCAGGTTGAAAAATGATACATATATTAAGTTCACTACTATTATTGTGTTGCTGTCTATTCATTTAGTTTTGTTAATATGTGCTTTTTATATTTAGGTGTTCCAATGTTGGATATATATATATATATATATATACACACACATATATATATATATAATTCTTATATGCTTTTGATCCCTTTAACATTATACAGTGACCATCTTTGTCTTTTGTGACCAATTTTGACTGAAAGTCTGTTTTGTGTGATATAAATATAGCCTCTCCTGCTCCCTTTGTTTACTATTACCTGTAATATCTTTCACTATCCTTTTACTTTTCACCTTATTTGTATCATTAAAGCTGACACGACTCTCTTATAGGCAGCAAATTATTTCAAATTGTTTTTTACAAAAAAAAATCTTGTCAGTCATTCTGTCAACTGTGGAATTTTATCCATTTACACTTAATATAACTATTCACGGGAAGGCTTTTATTATTGTTGTTTTGTTCATTGTTTTCTTCTGTGCAGTTCTAGTGTTTCTTTTTCCTTCTCTTTCTGTCTTCTCTTGTGATTTGCTGATTTATCTGTGATGGAGTGGTATGTCTGTATTCTTTTTTCTCCACCACTTATGTACTTTCAAGATATTTGAACTTTATGGTTACCAAGGGGCCTACATAAAGCATCTTATACTTATAAAATTCTGTTTTAACCTGATAATGACTTAGCTGCAGTCACATACAAAAACTGCACTTTTACTACGACTCTGTCTTATGATATTGCTGTCACACGTTGCATGTTTTTATATTGTGTGTCCACTAGCAAATCATTATAGCTATAGTTCGAAAGACATTTTTGTCCTTTAAATTTTGTTGTAGAGTTAAAAGTGATTTATGCACCACCATAACATATGAGTACAGATGTTTATTGACTTAAGATGGAGTTATATTTCTATAAAACCATTGTGAAATGAAAATATCATAAGTCAAAAATACATTTAATACACCTAACCTACTAAACATCACATCTTAGAAACATGGTAGATGCAGAATATTGGTTGTTTACATCTGTGATCACATGGTGGGTTTGTTGTCACTGTTCAGTGTCATGGGAGTGTTGCATTATGTACTGCTGACCAGTGAGAAGGTCAAAATTCATAACTTGAAGTACATTTTCTACTGAATGTGTGTCACTTTTGCACTATCAGAAAGTTTAAAAACCATAAGTTGAACCATTGTAAGTGGAAGACCATCAGTATTCTGAAACTGACTACACATTTACCTTGGGGTTTGGGCCATCATCCCAAAAGATACAACTCTGAACAGCATAATTCTGAATGTTAAAATCTGGAGAGAGAAAAAACTCAAAAATACAATGCTAGAAAAAATTATTTTAAAAATTCCTTAGAAGACATTTTTTAAACTTTTTAAAAAAAGGGATATTTGAGGAACACATAAAGACATGACAGAATGTTTCATAGAAGAGCACTTAACACAACAAAATAGACAAAAATAAAATATTTTTGCAGGCAGAGACACTCTCAAGAATATTAATGATAGCAATAGTCTCACTGGTGTAATGGTTATGAACAATTAATCATATTCATAAAGAAAACAGGTAAAAGAATGAGATCTATAAATGTATCTCAGTCTAGTTGGTAATTGTGTCCACCAGCTTTAATACTATCTGAAACACGGTAATGGACAAGTCTTTTGGTTATGGTTAAGTCTTTTGATGAGATCAATCAAACTCCATGATACTGGATAAAGCACCAGGCAGTGGTGAACCAGGTGGCACTCACCCCAGGCACCCCCAAAAGCAGAAAGGCAACTGAGTCTGTACCACACACATATGGTATCTCCTCCCTGAGCCAGCTGGGTGCATATTTAGATAGTGATGACAGCAGAGGCAGCAACTAAACCTTATTCACACCCTTCCCCAGCTCAGGGTGTAGATTCAGCCACATTGGAGGTTGGAGGAGCTGATGGTTGGGGTCAGGAGACAGTAACACTGACCAAAGCCGTGACTGGACAGACACCAACATCCTCCAAGGCCGGTAGGGCCAGCAAGTGCTTCAGTCCAGGGATTTCTATTCCCTACCAACCTCTAGTACCTCTTGCCTCCACCTGGAATAGTGTTGAGGTCTGCAACACCCCTGGAGCACCTGCCAGTTTTAGCATCATCTTCTGGTCTTCTCTTGGATGATGCTTGAGACATGTTTTAGCCATGTGGGTGAGCCCAACTATTCCCAGTTGATTCTGTCCTTTCCCCTCACAAAATTGGAGCCAATAAGAGGACTCATTTGCTTCCCAACATTAACTCACTGTGGGTCACTACCACATATGCAATTAGACCAAATACAGAAATCTTGGGAAATTTTATTGTTCACACATGAAGATAAACATAAGATAAAGCCATCACTTCGTTTGTTGGAGAAGTCTCAATGTTTTTACATATGGGCAGAATGTTTACATACAAAGTCAACTTTGTAATAAGGCACTTTTGTGGAGTTAAATTTCCTTAACAATGCATAAAACAAATTAGAACACTGTAAGTCTTTACACAATATTTATCTTTGGTATTAGAAATGATGAGATGAAATGTATAGCATAGAGAATTATAAAATCTAAAATGAAAAGGAAGAAACAAAAATGAAAAGGAAGAAACAAAAAAAACTGAAGAGAAAATTTGACATATAAAAGAGTATATTACCAGGATACATTATGGGCAATTGCAGAAAGGTTGTTGCTAAGAACCGGTCATCTTTTACAATCATTAACTATATTTTGAAGTCTTGCATCATGATGAATAGCTTCTTTTTCTTTCTTTCAGACCATGGAACCTTGGAAAACACATTCATATTAATTTGTTCTGTGTCCTGCTCTTTTTAAAACTCTGACATAATTTGAAATACAGTGGCATGAAGACTCCCTCTTGAATTTTCTCATCTTCTGTTCCATACTTCTATGTTGTGTGGGGCATACAGAAGCCATTCCTCATTTATTCAAAGATAGACCACAAATTTGGTGGAAACAATACTGGTAATCAAATACCATTGCGTAAGTGTCTTCTTATCCTACCCTGCACATAATTAATTTCAAAGTAGTCAGTAATTTTGCTGGATTATTCAGGCAAATATGACTTTAATTCATTAAGAGCTCCTGGAATTTCATCAACTGGAAGGAATACTAATACAGACAAATGACACATTTCGAAATGAAGATTTCTGTCATTGCTCTATCACATGGTTAATCCATTCATCTGAATTTCCTACCAAATGCACTGGGATGAGTGGAAAAAAAACAAAACTTTGTTGGTAACACATTGAAATTCATCTTTATAGGTCTTGATCATATCTAATTCTGACTGTGTAATTACAATTTGAGGATTCAATTGAAATGATTCAAAGTTCTTAAAATCTTCAAATAAGCATTTATAAAGGGCTTCACTTTTTGCAGTCATTAACATGGAAACAAATGAATAAATTTTAGAGTTTTCAGGTCCAAAAGGGACATAATTTGTATATCATATTTGATTAAAAAATAGCAAGAGGCGGTTTTGAATGTGCCATCCATTAGCCAAATGAAAAGGCACTACTGCTTTTTTAATGTTAGATTTAGTGTAAGCCTGTCTTCTTCAACAGACAAATCCCTAACCAAACCAGTTCACCATTTAATGTGTTCTATAACACTGGCGGAACCTCCATATCACCAAGTATTTTGTGGTTGGAAGGTTACTGAGCTTGTCAAATTCTTTTTATTCTCTGATTATGTGTGCAGGGGCAGAGGTAGAACATGATTGGATCATTTGGCAACTTTTCTGGTGCAACCAAAAATATCTTCATCCCTTCTCCAGAATTCAGCCTTCTACCTGCAATGGGAATTGCAGTGCCTTATGGATTTTCCTTGGTGGAATGAGTCTCGTTTCTCATTCTGCTTTCAAATCTTCTATTTTTTTGTTTTTTTGTTTTTTTGCCTTTGCCTTTTGACAATTCGGTTGCAATGTGTCTTGAGATGTTCCGATTTGGTTTGATCTTCCTGAAGTTCCTTTAAGCTTCATGACCCTAGATGTCCAAATGTTTCTCCAAAGATTTGGGAAACTTTTAGTTATTATTTCCTTAAATAAGTTTGCTGTCTCTTTCTCTCTTTCTTCTCTTTCTGGAACCCCCATTATTCATATATTGTTTGCTTGATAGTATCCTTATGGTTTCTTCACTCTGGTTAGTTGTTCTTTTTCTGCTGCTTCTATTTGACTAATTACAGATGTTCTCTCTTTAAGTTTGCTGTTTCTTTCTTCTGCATGTCTGAATCTGCTGTTGAAGCTTTACTTTGCACTTTTCAGTCCTATTGTATTCTTCAGCTTTAGGATTTGTATTTGATTCTTTTTTATGATTTTTATTTCCTTTGAATTTTGTTCATACATTGTTTTCCTGATTTCCGTTGGTTGTCTATGCTCTCTTTCATCCCATTTAACTTAAGGGATATCTTTGTGTTCTTTAACAGGCAACTCATGGCTCGACATTTCTGTAGGAATGATTGCTGGAGCTTTATAAGTTTTCTTTGGTGGTGCCAGTTCTCCTGTTTTTACTATTCCGGTAGTTTTAAGTTAGTGCATTGGAAGGCGCTAACACCTCTACTTATCTTTAAAGATTGCTTTCAGCAGATAACAAACCCTCTCCTATTGGATCTCTGGACTGATGGCCTCTAGTTGAGTGAAGTTGGGTCACATGGCCTTTCCTGAGACTACAGAATATCTGCAGTTGTTGGGCCTGTTACCAGGGGGCTGAGTGGGCATGGATCATCTGGTCTCTGGGAAGACTGAATGGCCTCTTGGACTTTGGTCAATAGGGACAACGGTCTGTGTCTGCTTCAGGCTTCCCTTCTGGGTCCACAGATTATGGGCCTGTTAGCTGTGACTCTCCTGTTAGCTGTGATCTGGCCTGTTAGCTGTTTCTTCCAGGGCTGCTGAATTGGCTCCAGTCAATCAGAACTGTTCCTGGACTGTGGCTGAGAGAGGAACCAAATGAGAGAGCTGCTTAAAGGCCCTCTGTTGAGACTGAGTTCTAGAGGGCTGGAAGGAGTGTGACTCTTCTGGGTTCCTGGGAAGGCAGAACGACTCTCAGACCACAGATGAGAGGGTCAAGAGGTGAGTTTCAGGGTCTTCTGAGGGAGTAAGGTTGGAAACCTACCTTCTAGGGCACGTAGAACATTTCTCCCTCCAGAACCCTGGGTCCCACAGCTCCCATAAGGACATTTTTGTCCATGTACAAGTACCAAATTCCTGCTACAATGGGGGAAACAATCAGTGGACTTCCTATTCTACCATCTTGCTGACCCAGACAATTGACCCTTATTGTGATTATTGATATTATTGGGCTTGAGTCTATAATGTTGCTTTTTGTATTCTATTTGTCACATCAGTTCTTTGTCCCCTTTGTTCTTATTTTTCTTTTTGTCCTCTTTTATATTAATTTGTATTGGAAATATTGCACTTACTGGTTTCTTTTTATTTCCTTTATTAGTTTATTAGTTATAATTATTTGTTTGTTTGCTTTGTGGATTAACTATCACTGTATAATTTGACCTAATATTACAACTAATTCATGCATGCCCTAAGAATCTTATAATAATGTGTTTCCATCTTCCTGCTCAGCATCATTTTACCAATGTGACAATAATTTTTCTTAATGTTATGAGCCTCAAATGCATTGGTATTGTTTTATTTAAGCAGTAAATTATTTTTTAAAGATTTAAATGATAATGAAGAAAATCTCATGTATTCGTCCATGGTCCATGTAGTTACAATTTCTAGTGCTTTTCATTCCTTTGTGTTGCATATTTCCATTTGGTATTATTTTCTTCTGTCTGAAGGACTTCCTTGAATGATTCATTTAATACGGGTCTGCTGGTGATGAATTTTCAAAATTTTGTAAATATGTATAAGTTTTTAATTTGTTCCTGTTTTTAAAAGTTATTTTCACTAGAAGCAGAAGAGTCTATGCAATTTTGAAAGTTAGGAAAAACATAATTAAAACAAGAGTTTACATATATGGAGTGCTTAGTGTAAGCCAAAAGTACTTTGAGTTAAGCCTTATTATTATTTGCAGTGCACAGATTTGAAGACTGAGACTCAGCGAGTTAGTAAGTTATCCAGTATCATACACCTAGCAAGTGGCAATGTTTGTGTGGTATTAGAATCTGTAATCTTAACCACAGTGTTCTGTTGTCTATTAAGATAGAGAGTATGTCAATAGACATTCCAGAAATTGCTTCATGCTTATATTTCTGATAAAAAACAATCAAGCCATCTGATAGTCATTTCAGACTCTTTCTGAGACAGTGGTTTCAACAGGAAACTCCTGGGGCTCTGTGAATCTACCCTGCTGCCCAGAGAACGTGAACAGCAAAGCTCCATCAAGTCAGTTCAAAGTCATTTCCCAGCATCTGAGCAAAGCAGCCCATTGGGAATTAGGAAGGGGACTTATGCTATATGAAAGAGCCTTCTCCAAATACCCCAGGGGTGTGGCCAAAATGGTAATAGAATGGAGGACACAAGATCTGGAGTTAAGTCTTGCTTTTCCTATTCTTCCTGGAGGTATATAACTTTACCAATAAGCTCACCTCCCAGAGCCGTAGTCCCCTTTTTTCTGATGTAATGATAACATCTTCTTAACCCATCTATCAGTGTTTCCCCATGAATCACAGAGTTATGAGCTGAACATTCTGGAAAATCTCAAAATCACTTTGTTATCTGCCATCTCCTCCAGTGAGTCTTCCTGACTGCTTCCTTCCTTACATGTCTCTAGCTAGAAGCACCATTCCAGATTTCCCCTTTGAGTTATTTATCTCTGTCCACCTTGTGTTATGATCATTTATATCTGGATCTTGTATTTCCTATCAAACTGTCAGCTCCTTGAGAAATGTACCTATAACTACCTCATTGCTGAATTCCCCATGGTGACTTGCACAATGCTTCACCTATTTAGGACTGCTTTTTAGTCCATGAATATATGCAGAATTGATAAAAAGAGTGTCTGAATGAATAATATCAGATATGATTTTGGCCTGGACATTCCAGAAAGACCCTGTTGGACCTAGGTGAATATCTCTACGAAATTGTCCCTGATAGATTTGTGTTATTTTCATCCTCATTGATTTGAGATATTTAAAAAATTTTAGCCACTCATATTGATGTGCTCCTGTGTGTCTGACTCAAAGCTGTATCTGAAATGTACTCCAGGTCTGATATGCTATGCTCAGAAAAGGTCAGGAACACCTTACCCATCTTGTTCACAGTTGATATCTCTTCCCTCCTATGGGTCATGCAGACTTCCCTGTGGATGATGGCATTTATCTTTTTATTAATATCCATGCCACGTCTCAGCAGTGGATGGGACAAATGCTAAAATGTCTCCACCTATCATCCCTCTGCTACTGTTCTAGTTGAATCTCTCACTGTGCTTTCTGGAAATTTCTGAGCCTTTCTGAACTGACTTGCCTTTTTCTAAGCTCCTCCTTCAAATCCATCTTTTACCATGCACACCAGAGATCCTTCTTAAACACAGATTGAGAAGCAGTAATGGATGAAGCCAGATGCAAGAGCTTGAAGCCTAACATATCTAGTGGTGAAGGGAGACTGCACATAGTCTAGGTGTTTGACCTAGGGGAAGTCTTCCCTCACTCAGCCCTGCTCCTCATTTGTTGGGAGACTCATGAGATGTCACAGGATAATCTCTTACTACTGTACCTGGTGCATGGTTTAGTAATTAAATGCTATTAATAATGACTTTATGACAATCAAGTTTATGTGGGTTTGAACAAGTCATATTTGGTCTTTGAAATTCAATTCCCCATTTGAAAAATAGACTAAGATCTCATTTGGCTCCAAGGGCTGATATTTCTATGAATCAAATAACACTTCAATGACATGAATTAAAATTTAGACCCTCCCCTAAAATGCCTACTTTTCTACATTATGATGTTACAGAAGCACCCCTGCCAATCTTGAACAGCCAGAAACTATAACCTGAATACCTTTTGTTTTTGCTCCCTCTTCTTTTAGGAGTTCTAGGACTGCTTGGATGAAAATTCCTCTTGCATCTTCAGGGAGAGAAAGTTGGAGTCCTAGCCCCTTGTGGTGGTGGTGTCTTGCTTTGTCAGAACTTATACCTCAAAGAAAGCATTAGCTGAGCTCCAATGCCCCCAACTCTGACTTGTTTTGATTCTCAAGAAGCATTTCCTGGTTATTGCTAATATACATTTATATGAAGGAGAGGCATCTGAAGGGGAGTGGGGTAAGGCTGATGGCACAGAGGGAGGCATGCTCTTTTTCCAAATGTCCTGTGAAAGCAGCATGGTGTAAGACAGGGAGCACTGGGCCTGAACCCAAGCTCCCTGAAAGGGTGGTGTTTTAGATAGATTTTCATGGCTGTGACAAAAATAGCTGACGAGAACAATGTAGAGGAGGAAAAGTTTATTTGGGGTTCATGGTTTCAGAGGTCTCAGTGCATAGGCAACTGATTCCATTGCTCTGGGCCCAAGGTAAGGCAGCACATCATGGTGGAAGGGCATGGCCAAGGGAAGCTGCTTCCCTTGCGGCAGTCAGGAAGGAGAGAGAGAGAGAGAGAGAGAGAGAGAGAGAGAGAGAGGGAGGAAGAGACCACGGGAAGAATGGTCCCCCCAGTGACCCACCTCCTTCCATCTACACACCACCTGCCTACAGTTACCACCAGTCAGTCCATTCAAAGTAGGATGAACTGATTAGGCCACAAAATTTATAATCTAATCAATCATTTACCTCTGACTATTCCTATATTAAAGGAGATTTTTGTGGGACACCTCATATCCAACTATAACAGGTAGACACAGCTCTAGTCCTGCTTAATATCTTAAGTGTCCCTTGTGACTGGCCTGAGCTGTTTCCTCATCTATAATGAAGAAACTACAGTCACTGCCCAGCCTGCTCTTTGACACTGCACAAATGTGAACAACTGCTACCATTACTTTTCTGAACATTTCAGCATTCTCCACAGAGATACAATGAAAACACTGGATATCACACACTGAACAATGAAATATACCAAAATAACTTTTTGTACCAAGTTAGAATTTAGAACAGAAATTATTTATAAAACAGGCATTTGCTACTGAGCATGTTTTGGTCTTCAATTAAATTTTTTTCAAACTCAGGCTCCATGGTGTAATGGTTCTGGAATTAGTAATAATAAAACATTAGTTACACTGGTGAGTAATGGTTTTATTTAAAACAGGATGAAAATGTTAACTCAGTGATGTCCAGTTCCAAATGTAAGCTCTCTAAGTGTGTATCCTTGTGAATGTCAGAAGTGTCATTACTGGTAACCATTAGGTTGGTGGTTGAAATTCATATAACAGCATATATTTGCTTAGTAGTTCTACTTGCTATTTTATCTGAGTCTCAAAATCCTTCTGGGAATGCTTGCCATACTTTTTTGCTGGCAGAGGAACTGAGGCTCAAATGAATTTGCTGAAAGTCAGAAAGCTTATAGGAAAAGACAGAGCCCAGGAAGTTAGGAAGCAGGGCCTGATGCCAACCTTAGCTGGTTTGGTTGCCATGAATGATGGGGGATCATACCTACTTCATGAAAATAGAATGTGGAAAGTACTTAGCATACAGCCAGGCGCTTACTTAAATGCCTAATAAAGCTTAGCTATTCTTACTAATTTTTTGCCTCATTTTCCAATACAACCCATGAGTGTTGACAAACACAGCCATAGGCAACCTCTAACTTACGCAGTCCCCATACCACCCAGGAACATTTCGCCCAGCAACCCAGTCTGGAACTGACCAAGTTGTCATGTCCCTCCCAGTTTGTGTGTCCTGGGTTTTGAGGTTTTTCTTCACTCTTCCTTTTCCTTCCTCCTGCCCTTAAAGATAACTTCAGCCTGACCCCTATCCTTACCTTTCTGTACTTGAGTCTCAAACTCACCTGGCTCACCTGAGCCTTTCAGGGGTGGAGTCTGTGTATGTGTGTGGGATAGTACATTGTGGGTCAGAAGCAAAAAAAGAGAAAAAGCTGATTCACTTCCTCCCTCTACCATTTCTCTCTGAGGTACTGTTTTAGTCAGCTTTTTTGCTGCTGTGACTAAAAGACCTGACCAGAACAATTGTAGAGGAGGAAAAGTTTATTTGAGGACTCACAGTTTCAGGGGTCTTAGTCCATAGAAGGCTGACTCCATTCCTTGGGGGCTCAAGGTGAGGCAGAACATCACAGTGGAAGAGTGTGGTGGAGGGAAGCAGCTCACATGATAATCAGAAAACAGAGAGAGGTCTCTATTCACCAGATACGAATATATATCCAAAGTCACACCCCAATTCCCACCTCCTCTAGACACACCCTACCCCTTCAGTTACCACTCAGTTAATCCCTATGAGGGATTATGATTGGGTTATGACTCTTACAACTCGGTCATTTCTCCTCTGAATCTTCATTGCATTGTCTCACACGTGAGCTTTTTGGGGACACCTTCCATCCAAGCCATAACAGGTACCCCAGCTCACTCTCTCCCTGGGCTTGAGTCCCCAGTTTCTTTGCCCAGAGCTCCTGCTCCCAACCCTAGGGCCAAGCTCCCTGGAAGTCTGCTTTCTCTCTGAGACCTGGGAAGGTTGCTGTACTCTGGGTTCAAGCAGTATTAGTACCATCTGCGAACTTGCCAGACAAGCAAATTCACACAGTCCCACTCCAGATCTGTGGAATGAGAACATTGCGGATGGGACCCAGCAATATGTATTTTTACAAGGTCCCCAGGCAATTCCAAGGCATACTCAAGTTTGAAAACGGCTGTTCTAAGGAAACAATATAAAAGGAAACAGAGGGCCCCAGCATTCCTCATTGCCTCTTGCCAAGCACCCGCAGGACCTTTCAAGTTTCTATCAAAGGCTGACTGTATGCTGGCTCTGGGGACTGGGAGCTGAGGCACAGGGAGGTGCCTGAATAGCTGAATTGTGCTTTGTGGAGAGGGAGGGAGAAGGGGGGCAAGGACATGATGTTTACTGAGCACCTAATGTGGGCCAGGCTCCTGGAATCTATTGTTCCTTTGATTTTTAAACTAATGATTTTATAAAGTAAATGTTATTAATTCCTTCATTATATATGGGGACTCTGAAGAGTTAGACTTTAAAGAAGATGAAGATAAGAGGGAAGGAATGATACATATGTTGGATCATAGATTGGACCACAGGTGGGATAGATCGTACATGAGGGAGGGGATGAGATCATCTTGTTGAACACTTTTATATTGCAGATGGGGAATCTGAGGGTCAGGGAAAGGCCTTGCCCAAGGTCACTTAGAAGGTCCATGTCTACAATTCCTAATCCAGTGCTCCACCTCTACCTTATTAATAAATAGTTGTTTGCCTTTTCAAAAAAATGTTTTTTAATTTTTCATGTTGAAGTATTTTTGGATTCAAGGAAAAGCTGCAAATATAATACAGAGTTCCCTTACATTTCCTCTCTTCTTCCTGTAATGGTAACATATTTCATATCATCGCATAATTAGTAAGAACTTGTGGACATTTAATTTTGAGGTAATCATAGATTTGCATTCAGTTATAAGAAAAAATGCAGAGTACTCCTGTGTGGTGTTGCACAAGTTTCCCCGATGAAGACATCTGATCTACAACTTCTGTATTTGGGTAAGTGCTTTGGTTTGTTCTTCTGATTCATCCTCACTCAAGAGAAAGTTCCCAAATCTCCTCTGAGGAAACAGAGAAGCCAGAAAATAAAGAGAAATGATAGTGAGGAGGGTTTTCTCAGGCAGGAAAATGGCATCTGCTTCTCCAGGGACCCCCACAAAGCCTCTGACTCCCAGCTCCTGCAGGTGACACCAGACACCTATGCTGGTGAGAGGAGGTGGGAAGGGAGCAGGGGCAGAGGTGCAGGAATGAACCCCTCCCCCAACTGAAACCTTGCCTTGGGAGGGTTCTTGAAGGTCAACCATCCAATTCTTCATCTGATGCTGAGTTTCAACCGATCTCCGCTGTACACCTTCAGTGCTGGGAACTCACCCTATCCGGACTTTGGACTTGAGAGTAGAACTGTGTTTCTGTGTTTGCTTCCGTACTCCTGCCCTCAACACAGTGCTCAGTGTGAACCCCCCGAGTGTGTGCATGAGTGAGTGAATTGATGAAGAAATGCATGCTGCCCTGCTTGAGAAGAAGCAGGCACTGACTTCCTCTGAAGGGATGGTGGGGTCCGACCTGGGATTCTGCAGTCAAGTGCAAGGCCAGCCTATTAGGGATAGAGCCCAGCCAGTCACCGCTCTGCAGGAGCCCTTAGAACTTGAGAGGAATCAGAGTGTTCCAGGGTAAGAAGGCTCTGGTGTGGGAAGATGACAACACTTTGAAATATTTTGGGTGCCAAGGCTGAGTGGCAGGCTCTCTTCACAGCCCTGACTTATTACATTGCTGAACAAGCTGGGGAAATTCAATTTATATGTTCCTGGGCTATTTACATAATTCTCAGCAAAATGCCATCATTGTGTAAGAGCCATTTGACGTCGATGGCTCTGCTAAACGTTTTTTCCATTCTTAAAAGAGTCCCTGAAGGAAAGCCAACTCCTCCATCTGTAGAAGGAGGCGGTAGGAGCAAAGGGTGCAGTTGTCTGGGGCTGGGTCTGCCAGGTGCTGCAGAATCCAGGGAGACTTTCAGTGAGGTTCAGGGGTGAGGTGCAAGATGGGCCAGGACAGGAGCACTGTGGGCCACCACCCAGCCTTGTGCCATGGGGGCTCTGCCAGTTCTGCTGTGGGACCTCCCTGAGGGGGAAACAGCTCAAAGGGTTGCTGAAGGGCAAGGGGGCACCGTGCAATGGGAAGATCGGGCTTCCAGGAAAAAGGGCACCTGGGCTTGCATTCTGCTTCCTCCCCATGGGCCTCGGTTTCCCCTTCTGCAAAGCCTGGGTCTGTATTCTGTTCCATGATCTTCATGGGTCCCAATAGTCTATTTATTTATTCTTGGACTTGCCAGGCATACACCTGTAATCCCAGAGGCTCAGGAGGCTGAGATAGGAGGATTGAGAGTTCAAAGCCAGCCTCAGCCATGGAGAGGTGCTAAGTAACTCAGTGAGACTCTGTCTCTAAAAAAAAAAAATACAAAATAGGGCTGGGATGTGGCTCAGTGGTCAAGTGCCCCTGAGTTCAATCCCCAGTACCAAAAAAAAAAAAAAAAAGTAAAAATATTTATTCTTGGACTCTTTTTTATCTTTCATTATGAATATTATGCAGCACTGCCTAGACAAATGTGATTCAAAAAATATTGTTACCACAGTCCTCAATAAGAGATATAATTAACAGACCAACTTAGTATATGTAACAGAAACTATGGTTTCATAAACCAATACTTACCCCTCCTAGAAGGACAGACATGTAGATCAGTGGAAAAGAAGAGAGTCCAGAAGGAAGCCCACACATTTATGGTGGGCTGATTTCCAACAAGGTGCCGGAGCAGTACAATAGGGAATGACAGTCTTTTTGAATGGTGGTGAGACAACTGGATATCCATATGTGAAAATAAATGCATATGTACATAAGTACATAAACTTAGACACTTCTCATGATGCACGAAAATTGATTAAAAATGCATTGCAGACTAAAGTCTAAAAGCTAAAAATAAGGAATGAATTATGTATACATGTAACAATAGGGATGATTCTCACAGACATTATGTTAAGCAAAAGAAGCCAAAAACAAAAGACTAAATATTTTATGGTTCCATTTATATGAAATTTCTAGAAAAGCAAAACAATAGAGACAAAAAGCAGATCAGAAGTTTGCTGGGATTGGAAGACTAAATAGGAGGCCGGGGGAGCTTTGTGGGGCAATGTAAGAGCCTGAAACTGTGGTGATGTTTGCATAGCTGTATCCATTTACTAAAATCTCTCAAATTGTACATGAAGAGTAGAAAAACTTAATGGTATGTAAATTATAGCTCAACAACATCTAACAACTAAAAAAAATTAAACCTAAAGGGTAAAGATAATAAATGATTTGTTCATTTGCACTGTGTGCTCTGGACACAATGAATTAGTTCCCAACCTCCTTTACTACTTTACTAGTCTGTCTTCACATCATTATGTATAGATGTCATTTGCAAAATGACTGGTCACTTAGAAACACTAAAAAAAAAAAAAAAAAGGAAAAAAAAAAAAGAAAAAGATAGAAAAAAAAAACAGACAAAACAAAACAAAATTTTTTGAGAAAAAAGAGGGTTACAAACCTCAGTAACCTTGTTTTTTTTTTTATTTTGTTTTGTTTTGTTTTGTTTTGTTTTGTTTTTTTGAGATGCATTCTCACCATGTGGTGCAGGCTGGCCTTGAACTCCTGGGCTCAAGTGATTGACCTCCTCCTGCCTCCCGTCTCCCGAGCAGCAAGACTACAGAGCCTGGTTCTCTACATTTTTACATACGATATCAACAAATGCCCCTGATAGACCATCATTAGCCGTGGTTTCAAGCATGTAAGTTTGTCATGTTCACTGAAGGCCCGATCTGATGGTCCTGAATGCCCATGGAGCACATTGAGGATGAGAACCAGGGGCCTGAAATCTAGTTCACCTGTCTCTTAATCAGCTGAGTGTCCCAAACCTAACGGGTGATCAGGATGATTCATGGAGCCCCGCCCAGACCTAGGCAATCAGAATCGCCCAATGTGATGGGGAGTGGGGGTCTTAAGT
>JAJEJO010002268.1:251658-355996 GCA_020662805.1 Glaucomys volans | reverse complement strand
TAGGCAATCAGAATCGCCCAATGTGATGGGGAGTGGGGGTCTTAAGTTTCTATTCTTACAAAGTTGGGGATGTGTCTGAGTCTCATTCCTGGTGGAATCAGTTCTGAGATCCAGTTCTGAGATCGATGACAAAAACCTAGTTTCCAATTGTGGCTAAAATACCTAGGCTAGCAAATAAGTGTCTCTTAAAAAAATGTACAAAGCAGAGTGTAGGCTGAGTTGTCTCCACAGTGACACGCTTGTCATTGCTTTGCTTTTGTCTCTTCAGAAAGGGAGGGAGGAACAGGGTGGGCTTGAATCTGCCAACTGAGAAGCCACATCAAGGACCTTGAATTCTTAGCTTTTACAAGCCTCATAATGCTTTCAGTCAATGGAGAACACCCTTCATTCATTCTTTCAGTTGTTGGCTGCTGTGAGGTCCAATCACCCTTCTGTATTTACACATACCAATTTTTTTAATTGTTGCCAATACAATTTCACCTTGCTTTTATTTTTTTCTTTTAATTTTTTTTTTTTTTTTACATTAGAGCTTTATAGTTACAAACAGTAGTTGGGCTCATCCCAACAAACTCACCCATGCATGGAAATTAATTTCAGTTCATTATCCCCTTTCCCTCCCGGCCCCCTCCCCTCTCCCATTCTCCTTCCTCTACTCTACTAGACTACCTTTTGCTCATCTATTAATTTATATTTGATTGGTTCTTTATGTTATCTTATCCTTATTTCTCCCTTTCCTTTATTTTACTCTAATATGTGAGTAAAACATTTGACCTTTGAGCCTCTGAGTTTGGTTAATTTCACCTAGCATGATATTCTTGATTTCTATCCATTTACCAGCAAATTTTTTTTATGGCCAAGTAACTCTATTATATATATTTATATTTATCTATTATATTTATATAAATTTATATATTTATCTATGAATATTTATATATATGCATGCATGCACACACACACACACACACACACACACCCCAATTTCTTAACACATTTATTTATTGACAGGCATTAGGCATTTGGGTTAATTCCATAGTTAGTTTAACTATTTCTTTCTTTCTTTTCTTTTTTTTTTTTTTTTGGTTCTAGGCATTGAATTCAGAGAGGCTTAAGCACTGAGCCACATCCTCAGCCCTTTTTAATGTTTTATTTAGAGACAGAGTTTCACTGAGTTACTTAGGGCCTCACTAAGTTGCTGAGGCTGGCTTTGAACTCACCATCCTCCTGCCTCAGCCTCCCGAGCTGTTGGGATTACAGGCATGCACCACTGTGCCTCTCAATTTTTGTGCCTCTTATTATTTTCACATGATAATTTTAAAATCAATGGCAGAGGAGGCTGAGGCAGGATGATTGCAAGTTCAAGGCCAGGCTCAACAACTTAACAAGGGACTAAGCTACTTAGTGACCCTGTCTCAAAATAAAAACTAAAAAGAACTGGGGCTGTGACTCAGTGGTAAATTGCCCCTGTGTTCAGTTCTCAGACAACAACAACAACAACAAACACCAGCTGTGGAATTTACAGTTACACCATGGAAGCCAATTTGACTAAGCCAGTTAGTAGTCTTCACTCCAGAGTCTTAGATATTTTTGAATCTTCACACAGTCATTTAACCAACCCACTATTTCCCCCAGATTCATATCAACTCAAATTCTACCCAGAGAGCTTTGGTAGTCTGGACATTTGTGTTTTCTCCACCTTTACTCAACCTGCTAACCCACTTCCACTCCCACCTTCCCTGTTCTACCCACCTGCCTCAGGGAAGAAGGGTCCCCTCCTCCCTTGGGGCTCTGGACCTCTTCCCCACTCTGGTCCTCAGGAGCCTCCCTTCTCCAGCCCTGCACCCCGAGTTCTGCATGTGCTGTGTGTCGTCGGCCTGCTCATCCTCCACGGCACAGAAAGATGTTCATCTTTCCTGTCTGAAACACAAAACCCTTCTCCAGCACGGCATCTCCTGCCCCATCCAGGCCCGTCTTCCCATTTTCTCCCCAGTCAAGCACCTGTAGAGAGGATCCTCTCCTAAGTGTTGATATCTCTCTTCTCTGGTTGGTTCCTACTCCCTCTTGTCTGGCTTTTGTCCCAGGCAACATTAAGGACACTGTGGTTACCCAAAATCTAATCAACCCATTTTCTGTTCATACCAATTTAACTTTTTTTTAAAATTTTTTTTAATGTTTTTGTGGTGCTGGGGATTGAACCCAGGGCCTTGTGCTTGGGAGGCAAGCACTCTACCACCTGAGCTATATCCCCAGCCCCTAATTTAACTTTTTCGTGGACTCTTTTCTCCTTCTTAAAGCAGTCTTTCTTCAGTTTGGGGCACAGCTTGTCCCTTTCCTTCCACACCTCTGACCGTTTCTCTTTGGCCCTTTCCCTCCCCCTCCCTGACCCACTGCCTTCCGTCCTGGCTCTCCGCTCTCACTCTTCTCAGTGGTTCTCTAAGAACCCTCTGTATAAGAAGCACCAAAGAGCTTCCTGAGTGATGGTGGCATATGCCTGGGCCCTTGTCCAGATCCTTGGTGTCAGAAGCCCTGGTGGGGCCTAGGAATCTGCATCATCAGCCACCTTTCCAGGAGACACCACAGACTTCCTCATGGGCCATGTTCTTCAGTGTTTCCCGGCCCATCATCTCCACTGTTGCCTGCACCCCACCTCAATGCTGTCTTCTTTATTTTTTTTTCTGGATAAGTTATTTATCAAATATATGCTTTTCAAAGATTTTCTTCCCAATCTGTGATTCATCTTTTTTTTTCCATTAATGATGTCTTTACGTGTGTGTGTGTATGTGTGTATATGTGTGTATATAAATTTGTTCTTCTTTTTGGTTATACATGACAGTAGAATGTATTATGGCATATTATACATATACAAAGTATAGCTTCCCATTCTTGTGGTTGAGCATGATGTAGAGTTATGAGGGTCATATATTCATATATGAACATAAAAAGTTATGTCTGATTCCTTCTACTGTCTTTCCCATTCCCATCTACCTTCCTTACCCCCATTCTCCCTGTCCAATTTGGTGAATCTCCACTCCCTCCAGCATTGTGAGTAGGCATCCATATAGCAGAGAGAACATTTGGACTTGGTCTTTTGGGGATTGGCTTGTTTCACTTAACTTGATAGTGTCCAGTTCCATCCATTTACTGGCAAATACCATAATTTCATTCCTGTTTATGGTTGAGTAGTATTCCATTGTGTATATATACCACATTTTCTTTATTCATTCATCTGTTGAAGGACACCTTGTTGATTCCTTAGCTTAGCTATTGTGAATTGGGTTGCTATAAACATTGATGTGGCTGTGTTACTATAGTATGCTGATTTTAAGTCTTTTGTGTCTATATCAAGGAGTGGGATAACTTGGTCAAATGGTGGTTCCATTCCAAGTTTTCTAAGGAATCTCCATATTGCTTTCCAGAGTTGGTTTGCAGTCCCACCATCATTACTGTGTTCTTTAAAATCCTTCACAGGGATCTGATCCCTAAGCTCCATATTCTGGCATAAAATACCTTTTGTGATTTGACCCTTGGATTGCCTCTTGAACTCTCTAATGTAGTCTGCACTCCAGGTACACACTTAACATGCCTGTCCACTCACACCTTTGAGTCTGGCTGATCCTATTGCCAAAATGCCCTCCACCAAGTTTCATGTAAACTCACCTTTAAATCTCAGAAACTGTTGTCAGCTTCACAACTTGGGCCTAGTGTGTTCTCTTTGCCCTAGGGCACCCATGTAAGGCTTTCCTCAGTACTGGGTCTCCTACCAGTGATGAGTGCAGCGTGATGTGATCACATCTCATTCCCTCCAGGCTCTTAGCATAGAATGGGAAGGCAGGTGTGGCAAGGGTGCTGTTGGCTCAAAGGCATGCTCTCCTGGGTGATGGGTGGTCCTCGCTCCTTGGTGCATGGGTGTGAGGCTCAGGACAGGCCCTGGGGTACAGAGTGTGAATGCTCTCTGGATCAAGTGTCTCTTGTTAAATGAAAGTCAGTACTGATTACCTGGTGGGGAGGAAATGCAGAGGACTGCACAGAGGAGGGACAGTCAACCCAGACCTTGGCGTCAGATGGAAATTTTCTGTACTGGGGAAGGGACAAAGTGATAAGAGAAGGTCAAATGTGGAGACAGTGTGCAGAGTTGAAAGAGTTCCAGAATAAGAGGGAAGGCCTAAGCCCACCAGGCTCTGTCATTGGAAAGTAGTGTGATGCGCTGGTTACACAAGGCCTGAGCCCTGACTCACAGGTAGGAAAAGGTGGGACTCCAGCTTCAGTTTGGGAATTCTTGAAAAGATCAGAACACAAGTTGGTGAAAGGTGCAGTAATAAGTAGTGGCCACCAGATTGCAGCAGAGTATTTCAGTACAAGCTTGGGCCTTTGTCTCCATTACTTACACCTCTTCCTGGCTAGTCCACTAGAATTTGGAGGCCGATGGGTGCCACCAACTTCACCCTAATCTCTTTGGAATATACAGGTAGGCTTTCTCATTTAAAAAATATATTTTGGTGGACTCAATGAAACTAGTCACTTCTTGTCTTTTGAAAGGCAAACTTAAAAGCAGTCCCTTTATACCTACAGGTACGTTTTGGAATCTGTCTCAGTATTCACATCCTGAAGCGCTGGTTCAGATGCCATGTGCTGGACACGTGAGGGAGAAGCTCTGCTCTGATCTCTGTGGGACCACCTCCCTATTCTTCCCTCTCTCAGGAACAGGTATTGATCACAGGAAACTGTATCGGCTGCCTTGCAAGGACCCACCTCCCATCCCTGGAGCTCTGAGCAAAACTGGGAAGTTGGGGGACCTAAAAAGGTCATTCTAGATTTCTAGATTGTCATGAAGCTTGATTTGAAAAAGAGACCTTTCTGAGGATCTGAAGAACCTTATGGATCCTCCTTTCCAGAATGTTCATCATCAGCATTTATTTTAGCGTTTTCTCAGAGCATCTGTTCAGGAACCCAGTCTATAGATGACTTGGGGTTTTTCTCAGTCCTTAAGAAACCAGTGTTTTGTAATCATGTTTCATGACCAGCTATGTATAGCAGCAGCGAGAGCTTCCTAATTTGTAGTAAGACTAGACTCTTAGTTACCACCTCTGGCGAAGAAGTAGTGGAGGTGGTAAGTCCCACTATTTAGGTGATGGTATCCAAATAGTGAGGCATCCTTTGGATCCTGGCTTTTCTCAGGCCTGAAGAGAGGCTGCATTCTGAAGTTCTGCTGCAGGGGAGGCTAAAGAGCCACACAGGTCTCCAGCCTGCCTGCTGGGATTGTGCCCTGGCTTCAGGAAAGGAAATGGGCTTCCTGCCAGGTCTGAGTCCACATCTCTGTGCTGAGTCTGATTTGTGGATCTTTCCTTGTCCAGGAAGCCCCAGAGAATGCCTGCTGCTTTGCTCTGCACTGTGCAGCTGCTCTGGACACTCATGCCTGTAGGATTCTTTGCATTCTGAAGCTAGTAACCTGGAAGCATGATAGGACAAGAAGTAGCAATGACCTTGAGATTAAGAGTCTCAGTCTGGTCCTGGCTGCCATTTATTCACTGTGGGACTCTGGGCCACTGATATGGGGATTATGACTCCTATCTCTTTTCGTAAAGTTTCTTTATATAACAAATATACATCGAGTGTCTTTTATGTGCCACCCAATGCCCCGGCATGGTGGATACATGAAGAAAACAGACATGATGGAGCTGGCAGTCCAGGGTTGTTAGAGAATCAAATCAGGAAGCACATCTGAACACCTTCTCTTAACTAAGAAGTACTCTACTGACACACTCTTCCTTTTGTTTTTGTTTGAATGGTTTTATGGACGTTTGTGGCAGAAAGCACAGACTCAGTGTTACAAATGTCACAAATATGGGGACGGTATCTCCAAACAGAGCTGCTGGATCTTGACCCTGGTCCACAGAAAACCATGGCCATCTGCTTTCTTCCTTTGCAGTCTTTCTCTGGGAAGATAACTTGGTGGCACTGGGACCATCATTGTTCAAATAGAACACAAAGTCCTCCGCTGTGGTCTGGGTAGAAAAGCGTGATCACACAGAGAACACAGGCAATATGGTGGTGCTGGTCTGGCTTCCCAGGGCATCTTTTGAGTCTCATTCCACGGGTTTCTCCCTCCAATCCCGCTGCCCTCACCATGTCTGCTTGCTGGGTCTCCAGCTTCATGCCGGGACCCAGCTGGAGTCCCACTCCTTACCTCTTCTTTTCTCTAGCATAGTTGATTAAGTAGGATGTAAAATGATGGAAACAGAAAGTTATAAACTGTACAAAATGAGACATGTTTCTAGAGAACAGGATTTTGACCATGAATTTCAGAAAATTCAGTGAGGAGTTCTGAATTCCCTTTTCCAAAAATCTCTGTTCCCCATCTGGCTTTTCATCTTCCACCCCAGTCCCCTACCTCACTGTGCAATGTGGCGATGAGGTCTTATCTTGTTGTAAGGGTCAAGTAGCCCTGCATGACCAGGTAGCCCTGCTACCTTATTCAAGGACAAATTCCAACTCATCTAAAACAAAGCCTCTTTTCTCTCTAAACCCTCTTCCGCAGTCCAAGTGTTTGAGATGTGCTGAGATCACAGCTGGTTTCAACCTTCTGCCTTTCCCCTCGCAGTTCTGGCATTCATCCCCTCCTTGGCCACCTTTGTAGAGGATTGATCACATTAATTTTTTGTGTCTCCCTGCATCTGTGCCCTCTGGTTTTATCTCTCACTTGCTTTTTAGGGTTGTCTATGAGACTTATGCTGGGCAATTATGTAACACTAGAAAACTAATGCCAAGAGTCTTTAAAAAGCATTTGGTTTCTCTCTTGGACCTCTGCCACTGCCATGAGATCATACTTGGGCTAGGCTGCTGGAGAGATGATGGACATGTAAAAGAAAGCTGACCAGAGTCCCCAGCAGCCTACCAATCACAGGCACATAAAGTGAGCCCAGTCAAGCCTGGTCAAGTTCAGCTCAGAGTCCAGCAGAACCAGCCAAGGTGACCTGTAGATTTCTGAAAAACACTAGATGGTTAGTTCCAGTGTGACTTACTATGCAGCAGTACCTAGCTGATGTAAATTTTCTCAGGTCATTATCTGATCTTTCTTAGGTTAGAGTAATGGCAATTCATTGTGAGTTCAACATTACTCATCTCCTAACCTCCAAGCTGTAGTCTCCTGATCCAGCCTCCACTCTGCTGTCAGACTGAACTGAATTATTTGCTGAAGAGGGCAGAGTCATAGAGAAGCAAAGTGATATGTCCATAAAGATTCAGTGCAGCCCCTGTCAACTTCAAAACTGGAAAATTTTCTCTAAATTTTATGTTTGAGGCTCTTTCCCTGCACTGAAGATCTGCTCCCTGGTCAGAATCACTCATCCTATTTCACATTCTGAAGTGATAGAAATTCACTTCCATACCAGGTTTCCTGATAGAAAATAACTATTTTCTCTTCATAGAGGAACATTTCAAAGCTTCAAGTACCTTTTCTAAAAAGTTAAAATGACTGGCAGGCCATCACCAAACAGCACCAAGTTTCCCAGTTAAGGTTTCATATCTGCTTCCAGGGAAGCACAGAGCAGCAGCGATTCCCAGTGACTACTTCTCCTGTTGCCCAGCCCCTTCTTCCTTTGCTTCCCTTTGCTCTGTTTGCAGAAGGACCTGGGGCCCTCTTAGTCTGAGAGGAAGGTGGGTCCCTACATCCTGAGATGGCTGTCCTCAACCTATTCAACAATGCATTTGAGACCCCCTTGCCTGACATTCTCATGGACCTTCCCAGGGTTATGAACACTTCCAGCTTGAAGCATTAATTCCATATCTTTTGCTTCTTTGAGAGGGCAAATAGGATGAGGATGAGGGTGAAATTATTAAGGAACAACCTTGACTGCACCTTGACTTAGCAGAAAATGCTTTGTAGCGTAGCACCCTTCTGACTATTGGCTGCAACACTGCTCTTGTTCAGGCTCTCCAGAGTCACAGTCTGGAGCCTCTGGCTCTCTTCTGGCCAGGGCACTCATTTGGGCCCTCCTGGGCACTGGCAACAGCCCCGCTTTTATTATGTATGCCTTGCTTCCCCACAGTGTCCTGAGTCTCCCAGGCAAATGGATGACCCCAAGCAATCTAGTCAAAGTTTCCATGAGTCCTGCTGCTTCACGTGGTTCTAACTTTCCATAATTAGAGGCTGTGTAGGTAAAGTGAATGAATACTAGTAATGACGAGCTGGGGGACCCCAAATTCCCACTCATAACCTTTTTTCATCTTCAAGAGTTCCCTCCTCTGGATTGTCTCTGCCTCTGGGTTACAGCTATAAGTGAACACCTGCCCAGAAAACTCCAGGCTGGAGGAGAGGGTTCCTTCACATCCTGAGTGTTTAGAAGTAGAAAATATTGCCCCTAGTCTTTCCCCAACTCCTCTCTCTTAAAATACCCAGTCCTCTTACTGGGTGGCTTTATATGGACATGGGGCTTCAGACCAGACCTCATGTGAGGGGCGATGTTCACCTAGGAGAGAGTGTGGGCATGAAGAGTGCACCAACTTTGGTGTTCTGTGAAAATTATTTAAAAAACTCATTTTCCTGGACAGAGTGAAAAAACAAGGAAGGGAAGAATTAATGAGTGAGGATCTGAGGATGGATCCTTCTCTTATTTCTAAAACAATGGGAAAACGTGTCTGGAATGAAGGGCCGCCACGTTCATGTGCAAACCAACAGTGCGACCTGCAGAGCTGACACCAACAGCGTCCCGAGGTCCTGAGAGCTGCTCGGATGGCTCCCTCCAGCTTAGCTTTCCCAGTTCTTCCAGGAGCTCAGCCCCTAAACCATGCTGTTGTTTTTGACCCCTTGTGGCACAGGTCCAGCCAGTCATGAAATTCGGATGGACTTCACTCCCGTGACACTTCTTGAATCTTCTTGAATCTGACCATTTCTCCCCTTTTCCACTCCATGCTGACATTGGAGTCAGCATCATCTCAGCAGGATGATTGTGATGGCCTCCTCACCCTCCTCCCCACTTTCGTCTTTGCACCCTGCACTCTGTTTTAAAATCACAGCCAGACAGGCCCTGCAAAATGTATGCAATGCTAAGTCAGTTCCCTTGTAAACCTTTCCACCAAAAATTATTAAAAAATTATTTGGATTGTCTGCTGAGCATTAGAACGATCGAACAGGCTGTGCTGAATCTGCCTGCTCTTTGTTTAGTACCATTAACTGCTAGTAGTTCTTAGGTTTGTACTTAATTCTCTTATTTACTTTTAATGACTAAAAAATCCTGGAAATGAGGTAAGAGCAGAAATAGACTGAGATTTCTTTGAGGTTATTAATTTTTATTTCCTCCTAGCTAAATTGGGCCTGTGGTTCTCCTGAGAAGCAGAGGAGTGATTTTAGCAGAGCCCTGCCAGAGTAGATCCAAGGGATCCATCCAAGGCTGGCACAAGAGAGCAGTTTGACAGAAACTGAAAGAGCCCAGCAAAGTCAACGGGAAATAAATGAGTCTTGGACAAGCTTCATTAACCTGCCAGTATCCCCAGACCTCCTCCGGACTCATCCATTGTCTTCCTTCCTGGGGTGTCTTCCACCAAGGTCTTAGATCTTTATGCTGCAAAATCTGATCTGAAAACGGTGGTAATGCTGATGATGGCTGATGATTTTTAACCATTTATTTGGTGTCAGACCCTTTTCTAAATATTTTATATTCACTCACTTGCTTATTCACTCATTCAGCATGTATTTATGAAATACTTATTACATACTTAAGGAAGTGAAACAGAAACACAAGTCCTGCACTCTGAAACAGGGAAACAGAACATGCATAATAACCATAGTGAATAAATATGTCACGTTAGGAGGTGATGGGGCCAGGGAAGAGGACAGGAGCCCTTGAGAGCAGAGATTGCAATATAGAAAAATTAATCGGGTAGAACTTATTGAGGAAATGAAATTTGGGTCGAGATGGAATGGTAAGAAAGTGATCCCTATGGACACCTGGGGGCATGGTGTCTTGGACAGAGGGACCCACCAGTGCAAACATGTTGAAGTGACAGCAACTTGGGTACTGTAGGACCAGGGAAGAGCCCTGTGACTGGAGTGAAGGCAGGAGAGAGGTAGGGAGGTCAAAGGTCAGGAGAGAAGAACATGTGGGAAGACACTGTGAGGCCTGAATTTCTCTCCAAGTGGAGGAGGACCAAGGAGGGACCGACTGGAGGCCCCTAGAGGAAGCTGACCTCATGTGACTCATGTTTTATGGGCTCTGTCTAACTGCTGTGTTGAGAATAGACAGCAAGATGCCAGGGTTGAGGTAGGGAGGCCAGTTCAGAGCACATCACAATAATTCAGGGGAGAGATGACGATAGCTCAGCAGCACAGAGGTTGAGAACGGTTTCGATTTGAGATGCATTTAAGTGTCGAGTCAGCAGGGCATCTGAGACATGACAGAAGACAAAAAGCGGAAAATGATACCAGAGTTTGGCCTGACCACCTGGAAGAATGGAGCTTCTCTTTACTGAGGTGGAGAAGAATGCTGGAGGAAGAGGGGGAGCTCTATTCAGGGCTTGCTAAGTTTGTCCCATGAGAGGGGACAGCTGGCCATGTTGGTATGGAGTTCTGGGAAGACACCCATCTGAAGGTATAAATTTAGGATTCTTTGGCACAAAGATGGTGGTTAAAGCCTTGAACCTGGATGAGCTCACCAAGGAAATGTGTACAAAGAAGGACCAAACCCAGGGCCCTAGGCCCTCCGACACCATCAGTCTGAGAAAAGATGAGCCACCAGCCCAGGAGAATGAGAGGAAGCAGACAGAGAAGAAGGACCAAGACAGGAGGCTACCATCTCCTTCTCAGAAGCCAAGGAAGGAAGTGCCTCCAGGCAATGATCCTCGTGGTCCAATATCACTGGTGGCTCTGTAGAGCAAGACTGAGAATGGACCATGTGTTTAGCCACCGGGAAATCATGGACTTGGAAAAGAACCCTTTCTGTGGAGTGATGAGCATAAACGACTCATTTGAGTACATTTAAGGGAAACCATGAGCAGAAAAAATGGAGGCAGGGAGTACTTCAACACAAGCGTGTTTTGCAGCAGCGTTGCAGAGAGAAGAGGTGGTACAAAGCAGAAGCAGGGGCCAAAGAAGGGAATTAACATCCTGTGTGTATGCTGATGAGAATGACTCTGTAGAAGGGGAAAACCAGCACTGCAAGAGGAAAAGGAGCGTGCACTGGGATGGCTGGACTGATGAGGAGTATGAAGGGGCAAAGGCTAGTCACTAAGGTGACCGAAGGCAGGGTTGGTTTTGCAGTTATCCACTAGGCTGTCATACAAAGTACCCAAATTGGGTGGCTTGAGTAATACCCACTTATTGTTTCACAGTTCTGGAGGCTAAAAGTCTAAGATCAGATGTCAGTCGGGCTGGCCTTTCTTTGCTGTGAGGGAGAATCCATACAATGCTTCTTCACTGGCTTCTGGTGGCCTGCTGGCCATCATCTCTGTTCCTCAGCTGGCAGGCTCCCCACTCAGATCTCAGCCTTCGTCCTTACAGCTGATCTCCCTGGGCGCCTGTCTGTGAATACATTTCCTCCTTTTTAAAAGGACTAGTCATACCGAATTAGGGGTCCACCTTATTCCAGTATGGCTTCATCTTAACTAATTACATCTACCAATTTCCAAATAAGGTTACATTCTGAGGTGTTTGTGTGTGGGTGGGGGGGCGTTTAAGACTTTAATATATGAAAAGAAAAAGCTTTAACATATGAATTTTTGGAGGATGCAAGTCAATCCGTAACAACTTTGGATAAGAAACGAACTATTCATCATTAGTAATGGGAAGGAAGATAGAGTATTGGTTTGAAAATGCTGGCACGTTTATAGATATATTTGTGAGAATCCGTAAAAATGCTCTTTTGATTACTTTCATTTTCTCAGAGATGTGAAAAGCAAGGTCGTTAGCTGAAGGTGTGAGCGATGGCAGATGGAGAAGAAGCGAAGTTGTGAAATTGTTTCTAGCAGGTGGGAGAAGGAACAGACGAAGGAAATACTACAGGCAGCTGGGCAGCCTTCAGGGCACAGCACTGGGTTTTATATCTGAAGCAGTTTGTGTGGTCATGAATTTCTTTCCAGCTCACTCAGCAGCCCAGGGCAGGGAGTGATGATTAAGAAGGTCGGTGGTTTTGCAAAGTGAGAGCAGCCCTGGGGTGGGGGTGGGGGAAGGAGAGAGAAGGGAGCTGAGAGTAAGCACTGGGAAGCCCTAGTGATAGTTTCTGGATATAAAATTGGGGAATTGGGAGGAAAGGCCCCTATGCTGAGGAGTTTGATCACTCTGATTTTATGGATGAGAAGTTTAGTCATCCTGAGGTTCAGTCAGTAGCAGAAGCAGAATCCAAACTCAGGCAGTGAGGGTCAGAGACTATGCTGGTTATGCCCTAGGGACATAGGGTGGGAAAGATGAGAGGACAGAGACAGAAAGTAGGGACATCTGGTTGGACCTGGGAGGCTCTTCCCATCAGCAATGCCTTCCTGTTCCCTGTTATGGAACATTCCACAACGCCAGTGACTCCTCCCTTTGAAGAAGGACCTTTTTTCTCTTTACTTTACCAATCTCACATCCTCCCTGTCTTTTTTCCCATAAAGGCATACAATGTTGCACTGTTGGCAGTCTTTTGTATTTATTTTTCATACTCCATAATCATCGTCATTTTCTGATGTCAATAATTATTTCTACTTTCAAGATAAGATAACGAGACTTAGAATGCTGAAGAGATGAACCCAAAGATTGGTCAATATTGGACCTAGACTTCAAATCTTAACTTTTAAATTTATTTATTTTTAATATGTATAATTCATTTTTTTATTAGAGCATTATAGTTACACATAGTAGTTGGGTTCTTTTTGACAAAATCATACATGCAAAGAATTTGATTTCAGTCCCCACTTCCCTACCTTTTCCTTCCCTCATCCTTTCCCCTATCATCCTTCCTCTGTTCTACTGATCTTCCTTTTGCTTGCTTATGTATGTGTGTATTTATTTATTTATTTATGATACTTTCTACATATACATAAAGGTGAAATACCCTTTGGTACATTAGTTTATTCATATAACATGATTTTGTTAAATTCATTCCATATTTTCTCCCTTTCCCTTTCCTTCTTCCCTCTGTCTTGTTCTCCACTGATCTTCCTCATATATTTATGATCTCTGACCCCTCCCTGCCTAACTTCTTTACCTTATTTTGCTCTAGCTTCCACCAATGAGAGACACATTCAATTCTTGATTTTCTGAGTCTGGCTTATTGTACTTAATAGGATATTTTCCATTCCATCCATTTACCAGCAGATGCTATTATTTCATTCTTCTTTATTGCCCAGGAAAGCTCCATTTTGCATGCATATCACACATTCTTGATCCATTAATCTATTAATCTATTGATGAGCAGCTGGGCTGATTTAATAATTTGGCTATTGTGAATTGTGTTGCTATAAACAGTGAAGTGATTTTATCAGTAGAGTATTCTGATTTTAGTTCTTTTGGATATGTACCAAGGACTGGGATAGCTGGGTCACATGGTAGTTTCATTCCTAGATTTTTGAGGAATCTCCACCCTGCTTTCCAGGGTGGTTGTACTAATTTGCAGTCCACCAGCAATGTGTCAGTGTATCTTTTCCCCCACACCCTCACTAGCACTTAATAATATTTATAAATATATATGTATATTTCTCAATGCAATCCCCATCAGAATGCCGATGACATTCTTCACAGACTATGAAAAAACAGTCCTGAAATTTATTTGGAAGAAGCAAAGACCCCAAATAGCCAAGGCAATTCTTAGCAAGAACAGTGATGCAGAAGGCATCACAATATCCAATCTCAAATTATACTATAGAATTACAGTAGTAAAAACAGCCTGGTGTTGGCATTAAAATCGACATGAAGACCAAAGGAACAGAATAGAAGTTACAGACACACACCCATAGGCTGACAGGCATCTGATACTTGATAAAGGTGCCAAAAATATATATTGTAGAAAAAATAGCCTTTAAACAAATGGTGCTGGGGAAACCGGATACTCAAATGCAGAAGATGAAACTAGATCCCTATTTCTTACATTACCAAAATGTCAAATCAAAATGGATAAAAGACCTTGGAATTAGACCGGAAACCTTGCAACTAGAAGAAAACAGGGTTAACCCTCTGTCACATAGGTGCAGACAGTGACTCCTCAATAAACCTTTAACTTTAAATTCAATGCTATTTCAGTCTTCAGAAACACTTCCCTTTAAAAATAGTGCTTTCCTGAATTTGAAACAGGGTGAATTTGAGAATAGATGCATCTTTGACCTGAAGGAGTCACAAACTGAGGTGAGCAACTTTTCTGGGATTCTGCAGAATAAATTCAAGCAATGATTATGGTGTTAGAATAACCTCTCACATACTCACATGCATTTCATTCTTGATTCTAGATACATCATGGAGTAAATCTCTATTTAGTAGAAGAAATGCTGGCTAAATGACTGAGTTAAGAAGTACAGCATTTTTTGCATCATGTTTTGTACAATAGGTCAAGTTGTCTTATTTGTTCTAGGGACTATCTTTCAATATCAACAAAAATGTTTCTGAAAATTTGGTAAATATCCCTAGTAAGTTCATTCAATTGAACATTCAGTTATTTCATTAAACTTTCATTGAACCCTTGGTATGTGCTTAGAATTGTTTTAGGAGTTACATCTTTGCAGTTCATAACCCATCAGGTAAGATAGACCCATAAACAAATAGCCTGTATATGCTACAGGAGAGAGGGTTGCTAAGAAGCACTGAGGTGGGCTCAAACAACTACCCAGGAAGAAGGCTGACTTCATTTTGGAGGTGATATTTAAACATCCTAGAGGAGATTTCTAGACTGTGCAGGGGAATAATTGCATAGCCTTCATAGCTCTCTTCCCCAGAATGGTCTTGGCAGGACCTCCGTATCTGCAATGGCAATCCACACAGCACACTAATACTTAAGACAATCAAAAAGCAGAATGATTTCCTCAGCTCAGAGAAGCCATGAAATTCAGGAGACAGACACAGACCAAAGTGATTATGGGCAGAAAAGGGCATGAGCAGTCAGAATAGAGAGATCATCTGGACTTATTGTAGGAGACAGTAAGTCTACCCAGGTTTGTAGTCAATCCTGCATTTCTCCAACTCCTAGAAAAAAAATCAAAATCTTCCTGATTCAGAGACTACAGAACACTGGTTTTGGGGTGACTTGGGCAAGGACCTGTTCACTGATAATTGTTGGCCCACCATTTTTCCTTCCTGAGCCACAATTCAGAAATTATGAAACTAATATTAAGATAGGATAGATAGTACAATTGGTAGGCAGTCAGTGTAATGGGCCTGATAAAGCCTTTTTTTTTTTTTTTTTTTTTTTTTTTTAATATGAAGAAGCATTCCACAAATTCCAGTCAAACCTTTGTTCCAGAGCAGCGGGGAAAATGGGAGCAGAGGCAGACCTGAATGGAGGCTGCAGGCAAGTTCAAACTTCAGTGCTTCAAAAGGGCACAGGCAATCGGAAGGTCAGGGCTGAACCAATATCCTTAACACTTTCCCAATCTCTATCTAGCATACGTTTTGATCTGGTGCCATTATTCACCCCAGACTAGCACATCTAAATGGAAAGTGCTACCAGACCCCTCTCATTCTAGGAGAGTTCTGCTTCCTTTCTTCTCAGTGGAATAAATCCTACTCTTTTACATTCACCCTTCATTGTTTGTGGATTTCATTCTTCAAATTCATGAGACAAGAACCTGGAAAGAAATTCACAAGACCTGTAACTTACACAGACTCTATCCACTGACAAAAGCAGAGAATCTGGTTTTGTCTCAAATTCTGGTTTCAATATTACTAATTATCTCTGGCAATAGGCTTTTGGATTTTTCAATATTTTACTTTACTTTTTTTGTGCTTTCCAAATTTTCTACAATGAAAATTCTTTACTTAACTTCAACATATAAATTTATTAATTAAATAAATTTAATTTTAATAAAATTTAATTTTACAAAAGTAAAATAAAGGGATTGAAATAAATGGCTCCTAAATCAATTTCAATTCAACATTTTATTTTCAAGAAAGAAAGAGTGGAGACAGAAGAAATAAGTGGAGAATGTACAACTTTTGGTGACAGTAATATACTCTGTCAAGAATGCTTTTTTGAAGTAATTCTGTTTTATTTAGTGTCAGGTCTTGTCACCCTAGAATAAGGAGAAGTAATACAGCAAAATGTTTAAAGATCCTTTTGACTTTGAGTTGATGGTTGGGTTCTCATCTGTTTCTGAGTCTAGTACTAGCAAAATTTGAAAGGAGGCCCAATTCCTCTTCAGATGAGCTTTGACAGGATACTTAGCCAGACCAAGGAGATGTCAAGACCCACTAGTGCTGCCAGCCCTCACCTCCAGCTGCCTTCACTGTGCTGACCCAAACTGCTGACCCAAGTGCCCTCCTACAGGACAGTGCCTTTGAGTGCTGTGGCTAGAGGCAGGGCAGGACCGGTGATCCCCCCACCCCCAGAGTAACCAGGATCCTCGTGCCCAGAAGTCTGGCCACAGACACAACTCATTTCCTAGAGGACATTTTATTTCTGTAACAGGACTAGAGTCAGATTTTGGTAATGGAAAAACTCTTTCAGATGACTTTGAAAGCAGCCTCTAATACAGATTTGAGTGTATTACCAAGAATTGCTGAATATTTAAGAAAACATATCATGAAAGAAAGGAATGAAACTTAGCCAGCAAAAAAAAGAAGCATGTTAACAGAGAGAAAATTCAATAAATAAAATACAGAAAATAAAATTAATTTTAACATATATGAAATAAGAAAACAGGCTGTTATGTAAAAATCGATCTTAGAAATGAAAAAAAATTGTTAAAGAAGAAATCAGTAAATGAGTTGCAGAGCACTCTGAACAGGAGCGAAGAGAAAGTTAGTGTCTGTAAGACTGAGCAGAGCACCCTGATGAAACTTGGAACAGACGGACCAAGAGGGAGCACATGGAGAAAATAAGAGCCTTGGAGCACAAAGTGCCAGCGTTCTTTATATGAAGAGTCAAACATGGATAGAATAGACAAACTGAAAGGGAGAAAAATCAGATGTAATAATATAAGAGAATAGCCTGGAGCTGGAGCTTTTAGCCTGAAAGAGCTCACCAAGTTTCTGAGAATAGGTGAAAAAAAATATCAACCCTAGACATATTTTAATGAAATTTTGGAAAACCAAGAAAACAATTTAAAAGTTTCCAGAAAAAAAAAAAAACACAACTATATATAAAAGAGAAAGAATCTTAACAATGTACTACAAGCTTTTGATTGTGAATAATAGTTACTGGAGACATTGGAATTACGTCTTCAATGTTCTGAGTAGAGCTGACTTTGACCCTAGAATTCTGTACTTACTTAAATGATCATTGAAATGTAAGGTCCCCAAAACGCATTATAGACATACAAAGCCTGCACAAAAGCTCTCATGAGAATTTCTGAAAAATTTAGTCTGTCAAAATGAAAAAGGAATACAAGGGGAAATCAGCAGAGACAGTCTTGAGTAAATCACACACACACACAGACACACACACACACACTCAATAAAATTGAAATAAATGCTGACTATTAAAAAATAAATATTATGCTAGATCCCAAATATAAAATATTCCCTTTGTAGGATGTAGGAAATGAACAATTTTATTGTTAAAAATGGGGAAGAATATATATACAGTTTAATTTCAGATTATACAAAAATGGTTAATGTATTGTTTGGACTGCATCAAGAAGTACAAACTGCTTTTGGAGTTTGAGAGGAAAATGAGCAAAATATGTACAAAAGAATTTTAAAACTCCTTCATTAAAAAAGAACTAGCATTCTTGGTTACTCTCTTAATTATTGAATTACTTCTTATGCCTTTTGGGTGACTGTCTAAGAAGAATGGCGACCATGGATCTCCAGCTTTGCTGCACTCTAGCATGCACCTTGGTAATGTTTACAACGCTCAGTGCTCAGCCCCTCCCCTATTAATTAAGAATCTGGGGGAGGGGGCATGCATCATCAGTTTTTAAAACCCCCAAGTGAATCCAGTGTGCAGCAGAGTTTGCTAACCAGAAGGACTGACAACAGGTATTTAAAGGAAGAAAAGTCTCAAGTGAGACTAGATGGCAGTGACCACGTCCCTGAACTCTCAGTCATTTGCTTTTGTGAGTGTTGCTGTGGAGGAGCTCAGTGGTCTCCGCTGGAGTTGAGGAGTGCAGATTCTGTAAGATCAGTCTCAGAAAAGATGGAATCCGTTGACTCCCTTTTAAAATCTCCCCCATGGGACCCATATGAGTGTAGAGCTGACTTTCTCCTGGTTGCCAGAGCTCGTCACCCTGCTGCCTTGTTCTGCAGTTGCAGCCAAACAGTGGTCCTTTCTCTTAGGAACTTGCTAGGCATTTGCCCACAGTCAAAGATAAAAAAGCCCCTTATTGGGCTGCAATAGTGGTTAGGGCCCTTGCTGAGTGCTGTGGCTGGTCTGGTGCCCAATCTTGCCCCATCTGAAATAGCTTCTCCCATCCTGACTATTCAGGGTGGACTAGCTTCTTTTGGAAGATCTCACTTCTTTGAACTCTTAGTCTTTTTTTTTTTTTTGCTTTCTATTATACTTAACACTTACTGTCTTGGCTCGGAAGTAGATATTAACTTCCTATCTGGCCTTTCTTTTTAAATGCTTCAAATGCTTATTTAGTCCAAGTCCAACATGTTGAAGAACATTTAAACCTGCAATCTCTGAGCGCATTCCTACCAGAATCTACCAATGTGTGGGTCTGAAGTCTGGATCTCCTGAATCCTTAAACTCCTCCCTTTCTTGTTGGTAGTCACATCCCATCAGGTGACCCAGTTATAATTTTCTTTCTTTTTTTTCTCCCCAATAATTTTCTTTTGACATAATGGATTCCACAGGGCTTTGATGGCACTGGTGCTGTTCACCCTCCAGGACTCATCAGCTTCCTAAAAACACCCCTCTCTTTGTCCTGCAGTTCAGTCCAATCCCCAGCTCCATCTCCAGGGCTCTGCATCTTCACTGCTGAAGGAACATATGCTCAGCCGAGTTCTCTGCTCACTGTGAAGTCTTCCTGGACCCACTGTAGAGTCGAGTCCCTCTAAGGCAATAGTCGTCACTCTGGGTTGTTATGACATTTCTTACGTGTCTGTTTCTCTAGCTAGACCTCAAGGAACTAGAAAGCAGAGGACAGGTCTCTGCCTTCATCCATGACTAGCATAGGGGAGATAAAAAAAACATTCATCAGATGAATGAAATCATCTAAGACTAACTGACCTTGCAAAACGAAGGTCTTGAGCTGGCTAAAACTCAGAATTTACTCGAGAGCTTGTTAAAATGTTTATTCCCAGGCTTCTGCCCAGAAGACTGATTCAGCAGGACCAATCTGCGCTTTCAAAAGCCTCCCTATTTCAATGTCATTTATCTGCCTTGACCTCAGGGGACCTTGGGAATTCTTCCTTGGGAAGGTTCCTGCTTTTTCTCTTCTCCCAGGGCTTACAGTTCAGAACAACATGACTGGTCCTCAGATCTGTTCAGCCCCTCCCTCTCTAGGAAGGGCAAAGAGGCCAGCTGCGTCTCCTATGTCCCATCCCTTCATGAAGAAGGGTCTTCACGGCCTGAAGCCCTCAGGACTGTGCCCTGAGCCAGGTAGTCTTGTGCTCAGTCATGAAGCCCAACCTCACAGTAGATTTGCATTTTGACTAACTCCTAAATCCAAGAGGATTTGAGGAAAATAGAGCCACACTTTGAAATTGGGGTCCTGTCATCTCATTACTTTCTGATGTCATTGACAACCCTAGGATGAGCCCTCTGCCTTTCAGCCTCAATCTTTTCCTAAATGAATATTGATGCTGTGTTTACCTTTAGTTAATATTCATTGCAATAAAGGAATTACGCTCATTCACTTATAATTATATCCTTTTTGCATAAACAGGCTTTTAATAACAGACCTTCCAGGGTAGAAAAACAAGTGCTCTGCCCCCAGCCTTGTCTGATGCCAGGAAAACAGCCTCTGCTGTGGATAAAGGGGATTTCAGTTGTTACTTGGTGCAGAGGAAGGAGCTGTGGGTGGAAAGTTAACCCTTCTAACTTGTAGATCCAGCTCTGCTGAAGTACTGTGGGTTCTTGGGTTAATTCCTTTCCCTCTTATACCTGGGTCTTTGTATCTGAAAAATGATTCCAGCAGAACAATGGCTGCCTATTGGGATCACCCAGAGGAATTATTTAAAAAGGCCAAAGGAGGCCACATTCCAGACCAATTAAGTAAAAATCTCAGTGTGTAGGGCTCAGGCCCCAGTATTTTAAGAAATATCCCTAGATAGAACTCTTTTGGGAATTCCAGAGTTGCTCACTGTTCATCTGGACATAATTCTTACCAGACTTCTGGTTTCTGGTAGCTCCTGCTTGGGATGCAGAGCAGGATGCACAGGACCCAGATAAGGCTGGCATGAGCCTCAAGTACCAGCTCAGCTCTACTCTGTGCTCCCCAGTGCTGAGGGCTCACCTCCTGGGGTCAAGAGGGAATAATGTTCACTGAGCATCTTCTATGTGCAGGGGAAACTCAACATTTCATCTGTTGGTCATCAGATATGTATCACAAGTCTACCAGGTGCCAGGCATGGGGGATTTAATAGTGGGAAACAAGGCAGTTTCAGGCCTCATGGAACTGGTGATCTGGAGAAAGACCTTAAGCAGATAATTAACAATTACACAAGTTTGAGGAGTTACAAAGGAAAAGTTGATGATACTATCAGAGCACAAAATTGTGGTGATAGCATGATGCAGAGGGAAATCTCCATTATGAAGCAATGTTTAAGACCTAAGACTGGAGGACAAGAGGTTAGTTTGCTAATAGACGGTGAAGAGGAATGGAACCAGAAAATGTTCTTACATGACAGATGTTGTCACTCATGTTCCACAGATGAGTAAACTGAGGCCCAGAGAGGCCCAGAGCCTTTTCTGAAGTCCAAAGCAACCACTCTGGTTCTGACTTTTCAGAATATTAGAAACCACTGAAATCACATGGAGGGGACAGTACTGGCCACAGTGACCTTGGCTGGGTAAGAACCAAGTATGTGTGGGGAAGGAATGAAGTCACAGGCCTGGAGAAGCTAGTCTGCTGGCAGAAAATGCCACCTGCTTTTTCAGGCCACAAGGCACACATGCAGTTCCTACAATGGAAGTGCATCATGGTGTCCAACAGGAATCTAGGAAGGGAGTGGGCTTCTCTGTGAGGCCAGTGGCATGACAAAAGGAGGCACCTACAACAGGTGATGTGTGTATCAGCCAGCACGTGGTCCAGAGCAGGACAACCTTTTAGCTAATTGCAGATCTCCTCTTAATAGTATGGGATTCAGATTCTGAAAAGAGCAAGACAATGCCCTACAAGTAGGGCGGGGTAAGGCCACTATGTCGCTCCTCCAGGAATGAGGTGAGTGTCACATCTTGACATTGGCCAGGGTTAGATGTGAGCCTGACACAGCAGGTCAGAGGCAATTCAGCAGCAGTTCAGCATCAGGGACCTTGAAGAGATCCAGAGTTTTAGCCTGAGGCTGTTTAAATGCCTCTACCTGAGGACTTATAGGGCTGGAGGCTGTGGTCAGCTATCTCTTGAGGGTGGCTCCAGCTGTTGGGGGAGCAGATGTGCAGAGGTGGGAGATAGTCAGGACCTTACTGTCCATTTCTACAGTTCTCAGTGGGTACAAGAGTCTAAATTAGAAATTTCCTTAAAATCAACTTCAAAATATCTAGGGTGGAGCTTGGTTATTTTTATTAAGCTTGTGTATATTTCTGGTTAAGGATCCCTGGTCTAAACCAACTTTTTGGTTTTCAGATGATGATACTGAAGCATAGAAGTGACTTGCCCAAGTTCATACAACTATTAGAGGCAGAAATGGGACTAGAATCCCATTTTCTTTATTCCCAATACAAAGCACATAAATGTTCATGTTATGGGCTGGAGATATAGCTCAGTTGGTAGAGTACCTGCCTCACAAGCACAAAGCCCTGGATTCAAACCCCAGCACCACCAGAAAAAAAAAAATGCTCATGTTAGGAAATTGCCTGAACTGCCACAATAGCTCCTCAAATGAATCTATCTTTTACAAGGTGCCTTCTTGCCCCAGCCATCATCTGATCTTCACAACCAGGGATGAGTGATAGAGGCTGGTACCGTGAATGATTTCCAAAGTCATATGACTAGGCTGGAACAAGAATTGATTCCTCTTTCCTAGTCCCTTCACCTTTTTCCTGCTTCGAACGCCATATTACAAAACTATTGCCCAGACTTTTCCCCTGGGAGGCAAGACCTGACCTTTCCCAACTTGGATGGTCTAATGGCCTCCAATCCATTTCCTGTACATATCACCAACCAGCCTCTAATGGAGTGTAGCTGTAAGACTAAAGGGGACCCTGGTAATTAGTGGTCCAGAGGCATGAATGACATTTGGACAACTGGCTGACTGGTTACAGTGCATTTGGCACCCCAAGGGCTCCAGGAACTGAAGCCAAAGTGCCAAGCACATCAAGCTCAAGTGTCACTGAGGTCTGAGCTCAGCTGAGCATTTGCTGCTCCCTTAGCATTTGCAAAATGTCCTGCCCACTCTTTTCCCCTCGCATCCTCCCTTGGCCATTTTCAGGAGCAGATGAGCTGAGGTTACATACAGCTGATCCCAGACTTGCTGGTTAATTATCTTGGCCTGTAATTAGTGTTTCCTTTTCCTTGCTCCTTGCCAACTCCTGCAGTTAATGCATCATTTCTCTCCCTGCAGAAATTCCTTTGGGAGGACTCCAAAGAGTCTGTGGAATAAAAATTTCTGGTGATGGCAAACCTTTGGAGATGATCCATCTGTTCGCTGTCCCATCACCCCAAGCCAAGTCCCTTGGTACCATGCCTGATCCCTCTCTCCTTCAAACTGTGCATCAGTCACCAAGGCTTGCCAAGTACCCTCCTGGACATTCCTTAAATGTGTCTCTGTCTCTCCATCTTTTGTGCCCTCTGATTTGCTTGGGTCTCATTCTCTTTCATTTGGATTCTTATAGAATCCTCCTGATAGACCTTCCTGTCCTGGTCCTACAGGCATCTCCTCTATAATACAGACAGAAGAATCTTTCCAAGCTGCCATTTTGGCCGTGTCACTGTCCCACCTAAATCCCAACTATCTTTGCTTGGCTTATCACATCAGTTCAGCCTGCTTCTTTTTCAGCCTCCCCTTCCACTTGGATTTTATGCTCTACTAATTTGGAGCTGTTGTACTTCCCTCTCTTTCCCTCCCATATACATCCAAATACATATGTACATGTGCACACACATGCCTACCGCATGTGCAGGCACACACACGTGTTGCTCCATGATCAGGAAGTCAGAAGACAGGGTGTGAAGGGCATCTGATTGCCTTAGACGGACACCAGGTGAATCATCATGATAAAAGGCAGAACTTGTTCTATGCAGAGACAGGACTAGAAGCTTTATGTTCATTTCTTTTCTGCTCTGGGCTCAGTCTGCATCGGTGGCCCTCAAATGACATTCAAATTCCAAGATTCTGTAAATCTTAGATACAAAACCCAGTTCTGCCATTTCCAGAAATACTTTTCCATTCAGAAAAATCCCCAGCCTCTCTGAACAATTGTGCCCCACCCCCTAGATACACACACACACACACACACACCAACACACACACACACACACACACCCCCCAACACAATCTCTACTAGACCTTTAGTATTTTAACATGCACTACTTCATTCTCAAATTGCTTCCAATACTCCATGGAATCATGCTTGCATTCATTTAACTGCAGGAGCTTTAGGGAAAGAAGAATGGAGAAGTAATTTGAATGGTGTGGGGATGCCACCTGGCCTTTTACTTGGGAAGCAGAGACCCTGGACAGTCTTCATGTGTGCAGGGGGTGACAGGCTGCCATATCCTCACTGAGATTCACTCTCTGGGTGCCATTAGGCATCCTGAATTATATGGTTGCTAAATGCAAGCCAGAAACTTCATCTGAGTCATTGCCATAAAACAGAAAAAAACAGAAATGATTCCCAGATCTGGAGGGCTGACCATTGGCTGTGGCTCACTGAGAAATGTCAGTTTCCACTGTGGGGCCTTCCTTTGAGAGTGGAAAGGGAAATCTTGCAGATGCTGAGGGTGCTAAGATGCAGTTCTACTCTATGAGGTCTCCTACCACTTCTAGAGTAAATCACATTGTTACAGGGATGGGGCTTCCCTGGAAACTGATGTTGCACAAATCTTCTCCCCGTCCTTGTCCCCACTTCACCCCCTGGTTCTTGCAATCAGGTCAGAAAGATTTCAGACATTGTTGCTCAGAGTTACAGGCATAAATGAGAAGGGATGGAAAAGGGGAAAGGGACACTCTCCAAGAGAGAGTTGGCTTTCCCACAGAGGAGAGGGACAGTGCTCCCCTCCTGCCCTGCAGTTTTATTGAGGGCAGAGAAGTTTCCAGAGTCCTGCTCAATTGCCTACCTGTGGTGAGGCTCCACAATCTGCTCCTTCAGAGGTGAGGGTTCCAACTATAGCAAGACCTTTTTTAGGTTCACTCCAGAGTTCTACTTATTCAGGGATGAGAAACATGTGGTAAAGAAAACATAGCAGTTGATTTCTATTTCTGTCAAAGTCCAGGTTTTCTTTTAACTTTTTTAATTTTTTTTTTTTATTTTTGGGACAGGTTCTCACTAAGTTGCTTAGGGACTTACTAAATTGCTGTGAGTATGGCCTTGAACTTGCGATCCTCCTGCCTCAGCCTCCTGAGCTGCTGGGATTACAGGCTTGTATCCCCATACCCAAAGTCCAGGTTTTCAAGATCTCCCAAGCCAGTGTTGTGGTTTGGGCCCATGTGTTGAAGACTTGGTCCCCCGCCTATGGTACTATTGGGAAGTGGTGGAAACTTTTAAGAGGTGGGGCCTGTTGGGAGGAGTCTGGTCACTGGGGGTCTGCCTTTGAAGGGGATATTGTGACCCCAACCCCAACCTGTCTCTTGGCTTCCTGGGTGCCAACAGGGTAGCAGTTTTCTTTGCCACATGCTCCCCGTCATGCTATGCTACCTGTCAACAGCCCAAAAGCAACAAGGCCAAGCAACCCTGGACTGAAGCATCCCAAACTATGAGCCAAAATAAGCATTCCTCTTTTCAAATTGGTTATTTCAGGTATTTTGTTACGACAACTTTAATGAATGGAAAATATAGCCATAATATAAAAGATACATTGAATCTTTTTAGTAACAAGAAAATCTTTCAGGAATTGGATATCTTTGCCTCCTAAGCTTGGCATGTAACATCCTCATGATCTAGTATCTGTAGCTATTACATATCTTCCCCAAACTACAGTCAGACATTTTATCAATTCCATCATTTCTAAGGTATGTGTCTTCAAGAAAGATAGTAGATGTCTCTGTGCCTGTTTTCTCAATCAAATGGAGTAATTATTTCAAGAGCTTTGCACAGCTCCTAGCATGCAGTGAGCAGGTGATGAATGTGTTAGTTCTGTGTCCCATGAACATGCCCATGCTTAGAGATTCCCAGGTAAGTTCTTGGCTTACCTCTATCCTGGCACATCAGTGTTCTTCCCATTTCTCAAAACTGAGCTCGAATATTGTTCAGGAAAATTTCCCTGATTCTCTAGTAAGGAACAATCTCCCTGTGTTCTACCCTCCCTTTACTGAATCTCCTACTTCTTATCATAGTTACTTTCTACTTTGTCATAGTTTGTTGGCACCTGAGACTGTAAATACTTTAGGGAAAAAACATGTCACCAGTTCTTTTCTGGATCTGCTCAATGTACCTCAGTATATGAAGAATTATTAGTTAGTGTTGGTTGAATTAATGAGTCTAGTAACGCAAACAAGGCTCATTAGTTTTCAGATTATATTGGCTAGGATAACTGTCAAAGATGTGATTTTTGCCCAGGTTTCACTTGAGCCTGGGTGGATGAATTTTCTTGATCACTTGTAGCCTATAAACTTATCAATTTATACCACATCTAGTCACAGACAGGAGAATTGGAAGTCTCAGTCTGTGAAGCAGTCGGAGCAGATGGGCCTGGAGGCCACGGTGAGCGAATTTGTCAAGTTTTGCTAATTAAATTTGGGATCCATCACTCCCTCAGCCTGCCAGGGTGATGCCAATGGGCTGCCGCTGGTTATTGATTGAAGAATTCCCATCGTAATTTTTTTCTGTCATTAGTGAAAAAGAAGTCTGTGTGTGTTAGCCTCCTACCGAGACCATCCTTTACCTCAATTTACAACATATATTTGCTCCTGCTTGACTTCAAATGTATTGAGTTGAGATTAACTTCAGGAAATTTTGGTTTCCAGGCCTATGACGCTTCTGAGCACTAGATGAATCACAGACTTTCAGAAAATTGAAACGGGACTCTGAGATTAATGATTCTAATGCCTCATCCATAAATGTCCCCCAGCGTCCCTAGGAGGTTATGCAACTTCCTCATGAATACTTACAGTGGCAGGGAGTTTTATTACTATTTGAAGCAGTGCATTTCTTTTTTATTATAACCCTAGTTTTTGTTGATACTAATAGTAACATTAGCTTTCATTCTTGTGGTGATTTGTCCCAACATCCTGGGATCTACCTGCACTGGGTGTGTGAATGCTTGCTTCTGGGAGGTTAGGAGTGAGCCTGAGAGGAGCCTGGCTTCCGGCAGCCTGCAGTCACAGCCACAGAGGAACTTGAGTGCCAACAGCAGCTCTCCGGGTGGAGCCCTGGGTTGCTGCAGGGCCCTATTCTTTTCTGGTGCTCATTTTTCTTCTCAATTTGCCTGCAGATATTTTTGGACCCAGTGGTTTTCCCCATTCCTCAATTCAGGAGTCCCAGCATGTCTGCCCCATTGCTGTTAACCCATCTGAAGAGGGACCAGCACCTGAAATCCCCAAAGCCTGGCCTTGACAATGTTGAGGACACTTACACAGCTGACAGTGCTGGAAGGTGCCCGCCTCAGTTCATAAGAATGGAAATTACACACACACACCCACCCACCCACACAAATGTAAAATATTATGAAATAAGTACTGAGGATCTGAGAGAATGAGAAGTCCAAAAGAAGGGATTAATATTGACACATTAAAATGAAGTGGGTTGGGCAAAGAGGAGAGCAAAAAAGAGAACTCTAAAAAATTCTCAATGAGATTTCAGAAGATAATGCATTGATGATAATTGGAAAGAACTCCAAAAAAACAGAAAAAATATTTAAAAATTTATTTCTGAAATTAAGCAATTTAAGAAGTAGAAAGATATGAAGGGGCTGAAATGAAATTATTGATCTAAAATATATACTTAAAACATTCTTCAGAATATAAAGGGGGAAAAAAGACAAATTAATGAAAATATTAGTGAAAATAAAGAGAAATGGAGGATAAACTCAGGACATATAGTTGAAAAAAGACATGTACCTCTGAGCCCGGCATGGTGTTGCACATGGTAATCCCAACTACTTGGGAGGCTGAGGCAAAAGATCAAGTTCAGACTCAGCAATTTAGTAAGACCCTGTCTCAAAATAGAAGATTATAAAGGCTGCAGATGTAGCTCAGTAGGAGGGTGTCCCTGGTTCAATCCCTAGTACTGCCCCCCCACCCTGCACCCCCACAAAAGACAAGTAGCTCTGGAGAAGAAAAAGGAAAGAATGAAGAAATAGTAATTTTTAAAAGTTAAATTTCTGGAAGCGAATAATTATTAACATTTGGAGATTGAAAATAAAAAACTATGCTGACAATTAAAATGACCCAAATGTTTTTGTCTTGAATTTTAATTTTCAGGAATAAAAAGCACATTTTACAAGTTTTCAGAGAGAGGCTAGGTTACTTTCAAAGGAAAGAGTATGATTTTGGAGTCAGGGTTGTTATTTACACAACACAGGAAGCTAGAAGACTTTGGGAAATATTTAAAGAATAACAATGGAAAAGAACTGATTCCAGAATCTTACACAACCTAGGACTGCAATGTTCAAAAAATATGAACATGTGAATGTTTTACAAAGAATGTGAAGCATACCTTCTAAATTAGAATTTAATCAGGTAAAAGATACCAGAATGAGGAAAAATATTGATCCTCAAGGATTCAGTAAATCTCATTTTTCAATATAAATCAAGTTTCTTAGAATAGAAGAGGAAACAAGAAGATGAGTATTGAGTAACTCAGAATAAAAATTCCAAACATTTTAGGAGGCAGAAGGAGAACAGAGAAGGGGCACGTATTGTAAGAGTCTCCTTAATAAGGAGATTCAATATCAACACAGTGGTTTACCTTTTTAACTTTTGCATTTTAAATAGGTTTAAGTATTCTGTTAAATGTTAAAAATGAACCATTAGTAAAATAGAAAGGCACAGTAGAATTAACAATCCACCAGAAAAAATGAAATAAGAAAAGCAAATCAGGGTGGTGCATACCTGTAATTCCAGCAGCTCAGGAGGCTAAGGCAGGAGGATCTCGAGTTCAAAGCCAACCTCAGCAAAGGTGAGGCACTAAGCAACCCAGTGAGACCCTGCCTCTAAATAAAATACAAAATAGGGCTGGGGACGAGGCTCAGTGGTCACGTGCCCCTGAGTTCAATCCCTGGTACTCCCACTCCCCCCAAAAAATGCAAAACAGATTAAGTGGGAAAAGGAAAAAAATAAATTATAAGAAATTATATAAATGGAAAATATAAAATAAAGAGCTCAGGCTCAATATGATTTTGGTGAGTAATTCTACCAAACATTTAAGGAAGAAAAAAATGCCAATCTTACACAAACTATCCTAGATAATTGAAAGAGGAAGTACTTTCTAATTTGCTTCTAAGGGTGACATAATCTTGACACCAACATATGAGAAGTATGGCATGAAACAGAAAATGACTTATAGATATATAGTCCTAAAATGGAACTACGAGGTTACCTAAGTAGGAAGTTCCTAAAATAGTAATGCACAGGCTCCAGCAATATTTGAAAAAGGATGATGCATCCCAATCAAGGTGACCTCGTTTTGAGTGTATTAAAATGAAGAAAATTCTGTTCATTCAAAGATATTATTAAAAGAGTAGAAAAGACAAGCTGTTGAATGGGAGATGATTTTTATACTAGACTCACTTCCAGAAAATATAATTTAAAAAACAATTAGAAAATGGCAGACTACCTGAGAGTTGTCAAGAGTGCTGAACAGTCATTACACAAAAGAGTAAATTTAGGGGGAAATTAACTTGCAATAATGATAATAATCTCAGTAGTAATCCAAGGAATGCAAAACTAAAATCACAGAAAGAAAATCTCTGCATAGACCCCAGAATAGTTGTGACTGACAGGACTAATCATACTTCCTATTGGAGAGAATGTGAATCAGTAGAAACTCATGCATGCTTATGAGTTGTAAACAGGCACAATCTTTGTACAATAGTTTATTAAATCTCAAATTTGATGATACCCACCATTCCTCAATGATTCTACCTATTGTTTCAGAGTCACTGGAAATTTGTTTAAAAGTGTTCACGGCAGCATTCTGTGAAGCAACTCCAAAATAGAAATTACCCAAATGGCAGGTAACAGAGGAAGAGGAACATAACTGTATGTTTAAACACTGGAAGCATCATAAACAGCAACCTCAAAAGCTGTAACTACAGACGGTATAAATAAATCTTTAAAACATGATTTTGAGCAAAATATTGACAAAAGAATTTATACTGATTTGTAGTGCAAACTTTAGAAACAGACAAATCTAAACAATCGCTTAAGGAATGCACACTTAGGTGGTTAAAATATGAAGAAGAGAAAGGAGGCAATATAAAAATCAGAGTAGTACGGTTTGAGGGTAAGGTTGAGAAGAAGTAGTTTTTGGAGATCGGTTGGCACCCTACATCCTAGCACCAGACTGGGAAGTGGTCAGATGAGTGTACTTTACATTATACATTTGTTTTATGCATCTTTTTCTATGTGTTACATTTCATGATAAAATGTTCACCATATATCAATAAAATACAAAACAAATGAATAAAACCCCCCATTTTTTTTGCACCTGGCTTATTTATGTCTTGGCTAAAGTGAATGGTGTTACAGTGAACATGGAAGTGTAGGTGTCTCTTAAATGTAATGCTTTTCTCTCCTTTGGATATATACTAATGGTGAGATTGCTAGATCATGCAGTTCTATTTTTAGTTCCTTGAGAAACATCCATATGGTTTTCCATAATGGCTGAACTAATTTACATTTCCACCAACAGCGTACAAGGATTTTTTTTTCTACAACCTCACGTGTACTTATCTTCATCTATTCAATAAAACCAGGTGTGAAGTGATATCTTGTAGTTTTCATTGCATTTTCCTGATAATTAGTGATGTTGAGCACTTATTCATATAACAATCAGACATTTGCATGGCTTCTTTGAGAAGAAAAGGACCACTTTTAAGTTAGGGTTTGTTTTAATCAGTTTTTTTTTTTTTTTTTTTTTGATGCTGCAACTAAAAGACTTGACCAGAACAACAATAGTGGAGGAAAAGTTTATTTGGGGGCTCACAGTTTCAGAGGTATCAGTCCATAGACAGCTGGTTTCATTCCTCTAGGTTTGCGGAACATCATGGCAGAAGACTGTGGCGGATGGAGGTGGCTCCCATGATGACCAGGAAGCAGACAGAGACTCTATTTGTCAGATACTAAATATATACCCCAAAGGCACGCCACACACCCTTTCTGCCTTCAGTCACCACTCACTTAATCCCACTGGGAATTAAGTCACTGATTGGATAAAGGCTCTCATAACCCAACCATTTCTCCTCTAAACCTTCTTGTATTGTCTCACACATGAGTTTTTGGGGACACCCGCATCCAAACCATAACAGGCTTTTTTTCCCCCTTGCTATTAAGTTCCTTATATGTTTTGAATATTGACCTCTTATTAGATATATGGTTTGCAAATATTTTGTCCCGATCTGTAGGTTGTCTCTTCACTCTGTTGATTGGTACCTTTGATGTGTAACTTTGTAGTGTGATCCAATTCCATTCATCTATTTTTGCTTTTGTTGCTAGGACTTTTAGGGTCATATAAAACAAATGTTTGCCAAGACCAATGAAAGGGAGTTTTCCCCATGTTTTCTTCTAGTAGTTTTATCGTTTCAGATCTTATGCTTAAGACAGTAATCCTTTCCTATTTTTGTACATTGGATGAGATGAAGATACAATTTCATTCTTCTGCATGTGGACATCCAAGCTTCCCAACATCATTTATTAATGAGATTGTCCTTGCCCCCATTTAATGTGAAATCTATAAAAGTGGAAATCATAGAAGTAGAGAATAGAAGAGTAGTTAAGGGAGGTCAGGATGAGGGTGAGGGGTAAAGGAGAAATGCACTCAAAGGGTGCAAAGTTTTAGCTAGACAAGAAAGAATAAGGGGCATCTGTTGAACAGTGTGGTGACCATAGTAAAAAACAATACAGCGTCTGCTTGAAAATTGCTAAGAGAATAGATTTTACATGTTCTCACCACAAAAAAGTGATAAATACATAAGGTGATGGCTAGGTTAATTAGCTAGATTTAATCTTTTCATAATGTATACATATATCAAAACATCACATTGCACCCCATTAATATATACAATAAAATAAATAAATATACATGCATATAGGAAAGAAAAAATAACTTAAAAATCAAAACAAAACAAAAATATATCAAAGGTGGCAATGTAATATCAGATAAAGTAAATATTGAGGCTAAGGATAAAAATGGAAAAACAGTAGTGGTGGATGCCTGCAGTCCCAGATACAGAACTATAGATTTTTAACACCCATCTTAGAATTTGACCAAACAGACAGAAATCTTATAAAAACAAACATGTTATGGTTTGGATCTTAAATAACCTGCAAAAGTTTTGGTGCTAAAGTTGGTCCCCAGCTGACAGTGCTATTGGGAGGTGATGGAGCCTTAAGTAGTGGGACCTAGTTGGTGGGAGTGTCATTGGGGGCAAGTTTGAAGGGTAAATAGGAACTCCACACCTTCCTCCCTCCCTCTCTCTGCTTCCTGAATGCCATGAGGTGAGAAGCTCTGCTCATCACATGCTCCCAGCCATGATGCTCTGCCTCACCACAGGCCCAGAAACAAGAGCGCCAAATGACCATGGACTGGGACCTTTGAAACTGTGGGCCAAAATAAACCTTTCTTTCTTTTGAATCATTTCTCCAAGGTATTTGGTCACAGTGACAGAAAGCTGTCTTTCCCAGTAAAACCACATAATAAGTTGGATGAATTTACAGATACTCTAGTACTTGGTACTTCGTGCACAATCTGCAGTCTCATATCCCCATATAAGTAGGAGAAAAGCATGATGTACTTGTCATGAAGAAAATTCTAATAATATATTTTGAAACTTTAAAAACTTATGGACTAAATTCTGGGGGCATTACACAATCAGGCTGGAACCATAGAAATGCCAGATTGAAGCTGAAACCTTGGAAAATTTTGAAACAAATGAAACTTCAAAATTTCTCTAAAGAGAATAAAAATCAAATCAAAACTACAGTCTGAGATTATCTAAAAGTCAACAAAAATGAGGATAGTGTATAGAAAAAATTGTGGGCTGATGCCAAAAAGTATTTTAAAGATCATTCACAGATTTAAATGTGAAAGGCCAAAAATAGCAATCAAGCTTTCATAGTCAAGGCTGTAGAAAAGTTAACAAAACTAGTTAAGCATATATAATCACATAATTAATAAAATAAGAGCGGAAATTAACTCAGAATGCTAAAAACATGATCATAGAACTAATGGGTAAAAGATGATTTTTTAAAAATATAAATAAAATAAGCAAATTTCTAGGAATTTGGACTTTGAATAAAAGGAGAAAATAAAAATAAAAAGTATAACTAAATTAAAAAGTTTAAGTGAAATGTGCAACTTTTTAGAAAAATTGATTAATTGATAACCAAAGTTGATTAAGGGCCCTCCAGTTCTCTTTACCCTGCATATGTGCACATGGGGTGGCCATGGTGATGCTATGGCTTCCTGGAACTTTCCAGGGCTGAGAAGTTCAGCTAGGAATAAGACCCCACTTTGACTCCATAATTTCAGTTGTTCTTCAGTTCAGCTTTGCCAGTAATAAAGAGTGCACTGTATTTTAATTTATTCCTTGGTCCTGTGTCTAAAGATGGGTGGAAGGAGATGAGGGTAATTAGCTTTCCAAGATATCCCAGAGTAATGAAATGAAAACCTTCCAATACCTTTTTCTCTGACCTGACACTAAAACTTGATAAGAAAAGCAGCAAAAAATAAGATAGAAGTAATTCTAGTTTAAGAGTGTGATAGTAATTGTGTCAAATAGACTTATAAAGGGGGTTCATATTTGTTCTTATTACCAAAAAATATGGGAGTATGTCCTTTGGTGTACTAGGAATAAGCCCTTAATCTTTGCCTTTGTTCTTGCTTTCTTTTCTTTTTTTTTTTTTTTTTTTTTCCTTTTTTGGAGGTGCTGGGAATTGAACCCAGGGCCTTGTTCTTGCGAGGTAAGCACTCTGCCAACTAAACTATACCCCCATGCCTGTTCTTGTTTTCTTTTCCAGCATACTTTTACCTGGTTCTGGAAAGCTGTCTACCTAAAGGGATAAGACATTCTGTCAGCTTGGAACTCTAGCAAACCAGAGCATCTCTCTACCAATAATTCCAGCCCAAGTCCTAAGAAGGGGATCTCACTAATTGGCTTGGCTTCCATTCCCAGCATGAAGCCATTCATTTCCTGTGGCCAGGAAATCTAGTGCTCAACTGATTAGGAGTGAATTTGGTGTCCACCCCTAGAGTGTGGTTCAATATTAGGAAATTCGTGAATGTAAATCAGAACATTATTTTAAAAAGAAAAACCATGCAGGGGAAAAGTCCTGGACTTGATTCAGCATCTGCTTCAATATTCCTCTAACATATATTTCTTGAGTACCAATGACATGCTAGATCCTTTCGTAGTTTGGATATTGGTAAATAAAAATGAGCAATCTCCCTATGTGGTAGAAGTTGCATATTAATGATTAAATTGTATGCAAAATTGCAAAAATATGAACCATCCGAAATATGGTAAAAGGATATCAGATCTAACAAAAAATATTATACTAAACACCAAAGTACTAAAGACATCCCTGTTAAAAAAAAAAGAGTTTTTATTCTCATTATCTTTCTTAGCACATTTTAAATAAGATTTCTGGGAAGTGCTGATATGTGTACCAAGTTTGTATTGTTAAGAATTTTTTCCCTCTTGCAACTGAAAATGACTTGATAGCTTTTTCAGACTTGAATATATTTCCTTTCAACTCTGCAAATGTCACCTCATTTTCTTCAGGCATTTAATAGTAAGAATGATCTGAAACCCATTTAATTTTTGTTTCCTTATAGGTAAGCCATTTCTCCCATTCCTACGTGAGTACAGGTAGACTCTTCCACTACCCATCCATATATTTTTTTTTAAATCACCAAAGTATATGCATGGATAGAAGTCTATTAATTAATTTTTTATTGATTTTCATGAAACTCTTTCAAAGTGAAATATGTCTTCTTTTCTTCCTGCTTTTAATATTTTTCTCCTCAATTTGTTCTTTTTTCTTTCACATTTTATTTCACACCTAACTGGGATTCTCTGCATTTTTGCTACATCTTTTGGTTGTTGTTCAGTTGCTTACTACCTCTCCCTTTCCTTTGATTTTGGAGGACCTTGTTGAATTCATTCTTTCCTGCTTTCCTTTTCCTCCATATCCAGTGTCCCTTGTCTGTATTTTGGTGGTGGCATTCTTTGTTTTCAGACAGTCCTTCCCTTATAAAACTACAAGATATTGTTCCAAGAAATATTTACATGCCTCAGAATACAAATTAAATGTCTTTTCTTTAGCTATTTTATGTAATGGACAGATGTTGCTCTGATTCCAGAAGTCTAACCTTCCCAGTATCAAATGTTGAGCCTGAAATTCTCAATAAATATTTGTGGACCATTTAAACGCTTTGGTTTAAACAATGAGAGACTGACAGGGCTTGGATTTACAGTGGCTTTCCTCTGCCAGTCTGCATTCCTGAGGCCTGGAAGGGTGGGAAGGGGTGGGAGGCAATGATGGTATCGGTTTCCCTTTCTTATGTTCTGTGCAATCTGAGCCTCAACTGGGTGATGGCCTTATTTTCCTGCCCTCAGGGTTCTCTACCACCAGCTCGTATGTCCTGGGACAGGCTCCAGTGTGCTGGTATGTCCTTTATGTTGCAAGGATCAGGAAACAATTCAAACAGGCTCAGATAATAAAGGAAAACCATGTGTTCAGTTAACTGAGATAAGCTGAGCTCTACAAGGGTTTTCCCACAGCCAATGATGTTGTCACGCACTGCACAAGTCTCCTTTGATCTCCTTTCTCTGCATCCAGGATGTTAGATTTAACCCAAAGATTAACTTTCCTAAGGAGACAATATAGTTGCCTCAGTTCCAGAGTTCCTCTCGGGACACCACATGACCTGGCAGCTGACTGGTTCAGACTGGAGGACTCAAACTTCTTATACTTGAAGGGGAGTAAAGTTTCACTAATTGACTTAGACCCATTTTGGCACCACTGCTGCCTCCCAGGGTTGAAAGAGGACCAATTCACTTGTGCCCTACCACTCACACAGCTGTCCTGGGGGAAAGGCTACATGGATGGTAGGAGGAGGGAGTCATCCACAATACACTCCAGCTTTTGATGTCCCTCTTGGTTTGTCCTCAGAGTTGCAGGCAAGTTCCAGAAGTGGTATAAATACAGTGGGGGAGATTTTTTCTTAGCTTTGCGAATCTATTCCATTAATCACAGTTTACTAAAATTGTGTAATCCAATTTTGAGAGCGAGTTTGAGTTTTGGGCAAGTCACTTAGCTGTTGGTTGGATCAGAGTTCACTTTGAGGCTCTCTTAATCCCAATCAGTAGTGGGGAGTAAGTAGTCCAAGAGAAGCTTGTAGAATGACACTGAAATTTGATATTGAAAAAGGATCATTGGATTCATTTACTCATGTGAGAACTACTCTTTTTTTATTTTTAGTGCATTGCAGTTATGATAATAATGGAATTTATTTTGACACATTCATAAATGTGTACACTGTTTTCCCTATTTTAATCCCCAGTGTTACCCCTTCTCTCCCTTTTTCTCCCCCTCTAGTTCCCTTCCTCTACTCTATTAGTCTTCCTTCTATCTATTGGTTCATGGTAGTTATATGTAAAATTGGAAAGCACTGTGATGTATTCACACATGCCCATAGCATAATTTGGTCAACTTCATTCCCCAGTTCTTCTTTCCCTTCCCTCCCACTTCCCCCTTGGTCTCCTGCATCTATTCTACTGTTCTCCCTTCTATTTTCACAAGATTCCCACTTCATTATTGCTTTTGTCTGTTTAGCTTCCACATAAGAGAGAAAGCATTCGACCCTTGATTTTCTGAGTCTGAGTTATTTCACTTAGCATGATGTTTCCCAATTTCACCCATTTACCAGCATACAACATAATTGCATTCTTCTTTATGGCTAACTAGAACTCCAGTGTGTGTGTGTGTGTGTGTGTGTGTGTGTGTGTGATATACGTCACATTTTCTTTATCATTCGTTCATTGATGGATATCTAGGCTGGTTCCATAGTTTGGATATTGTGAATTGTGCTGCTATAAACATTGCTATGATGCGTCACTATAATATGCTAAATTTAGATATTTTGGATAAATATCAAGGAGGGGGATTGCTGGGTCATATAATCTTTCTATCCCATATCCCTTTTGAGGATCTCCATACCACTTTCGAAGGTGGTTGTGCTAATTTGTAATCCCACCACCAATGTGTATGTGTACCTTTTCCACCATATCCTCACCACCAGTTATCATTATTTGTATTCCCACCATTATGACTGGGGTGAGATGAGATCTCAGTGTAGTTTTGATTTGCATCTCTCTGATTGCTGAGAATATTGAACATTTTTTTCATGTATTTGTTGCCTAATTGTATTTATTTTGAGAAATGTCTTTTTAGACTTTTTTCTCTTTTATTGAGTGGGTTATTAGTTTTTTTGGTGTTGAGTTTTTTGAGTTTCTTATATTCTGGATACCAATCCATTGTTGGAAGAGTAGCTGGCAAAGATTTCCTCCCTTTCTGTCAGCTTTCTCTTCACATTCTTTTCTCCTTTGCTGTGCAGAAGTTTTTAAATATAATGCTATCCTACTTATTTGTTTTTAATTTCTTAAGTTTTAAGGCCTTATTGAAGCATTTGATGCCTACCCCAATGTGTTAGATGTCTACTTCTGTTTTCTGTTTTGTTTTTTATTTGTTCATTTTAGATATACATGACAGTAGAGTTTATTTTGACGTATTATACATAAACGGAGTATAACTTCCCATTCTTGTGGTTGTACATGATATGGAGTTTTACTGGTGGTGCGTTCATATATAAACACAGAAAAGTTATGTCCAGTGCATTCTACTGTTTTTCCAATTCCCACCCTCCCTTCTCTTCATTCCCCTTTGTCTAATCCAATGAACTTCTTCCACCTTCCCCTCTTATTGTGAATTAGCATCCACATATAGGAGAGAATATTGGCCTTTGGTTTTTTGGGATTGGCTTATTTCACTTGGTATGATAGTCTCTAGTTCCATCCATATATTGGCAAATACCAAAAGTTTATTTCACTTAATGGCTGAATAATATTCCATCGTGTATATATACTACATTTCCTTTATCCATTCATCTGTTAGGCACCTTGGCTGGTTACATAGTGTAGCTATTGTGAATTGAGCTGCTATAAACATTGATGTGGCTGTGTCACTATAGCATGCTGATTTTAAGTCCTTTGGGGATATGCTGATGAGTGGGATAACTGGGTCAAATGGTGGTTCCATTCCATGTTTTCTTACATCTATGTTTTCTTCTAGCAATTTTACTGTTACTGGACTAATTCCTAGATCTCTGACCCATCTTGAGTTGATTTTTATGCAGGATAAGAGATAGGGATTTAGCTTCATTCTTCTACATATGGATATTGAATTTTATTATTTGTTAAAGAGGCTATCTTGGGCTGGAGTTGTGACTCAGTTGTAGACTGCTCACCTAGCATGTGGGATGCACTAGGTTCAACCCTCAGCACCACATAAAAATAAATAAATAAAATAAAGGTATTGTGTCCATCTACAAGTAAAAATATATTTAAAATAAGAGGCTATCTTTTCTTCAGAGTATGATTTTGGCACCTTTTTGTCAGGGATCAGATGACTAATTTATTTCAGTTTGTTTCTGTGCCTTCTAGTCTTCCAGTGTTTTTTGTATCTGTTTTGATGCCAATAACATTTTGTTTTTGTTATTATAGCTCTAATTTGACATCAGGTATTGTGATGCCTCCAGCATCATTTTTTGTTGCTCAGTATTGCTTTGGCTATTCTAGGTCTTTTATTATCACAAATGAATTTTAGGACCAATTTTTCCAGTTCTGTGAAGAATGTTGTTAGTATTTTGATAGGGATTACATTGAACCTGTATAAAATTTTTGGTAATATGGCTATTTTGACAAAGTTAATTCTTCCTATTTAAGAATACAAAAGTTCTTTCCATCTTCAAACTCATCTTTAATTTCTTTCTTTAGTATTCTATAGGTCTGATACTTCCTTTGTTGGATTTATTCCCAAGTATAAGTTTTTTTTCAAGGCTAATGTGAATGGAATAGTTTTCTTGATTTCTTTCTTGGCAGACTCATCATTAGAGTATTGGAGAGCTACTGATTTTCACGTGTTGATCTTGTATACTGAAAGTTTGCTGAATTTATCAGCTCTAGGGCCTGGAGAGTTTCTTAGGTCTTCTAAGTATAGGATCATGTCATCAGAAAACAGAGACAGTTTTACTTCTTTTTCTATTTGTATCACTTTAATTTCCTTCTTGCCTGATTTCTCTGGCTAAATTTCATGAAATATATTGAATAGGAGTGGTGAGAATGGATATCCTTGTCTTATTCCTGATTTTAGAGGAAATGTTTTCAGTTTTTCTCCATTTAGTAGGATGTTGGCTATGGGTTTGTCATATATAGCCTTAATGGTATTGAAATATGTTCCTTTTGTCCCTAGTTTCTCCAGCATTTTTAAACTAATGGATACTGGATTTTGTCAAATGCTTTTTCTGCATCGATTGAGATGATCATGGGATTTTTGACCTCGATTCTATTTATGTGCTGAAGTACATTTATTAATTTACATATATTGAACTAAATTTGCATCCCTAGGATGAGTCCAACTTGATCATGGTGCATTATCTTCTTAATGTGGTTTTGAATGTGGCTTGCAAGTATTTCATTAAGAATTTTTGGATTTGTTCATTGGGGATATTGGTCTGTAGTTTTCATTCTTTGATGGTTTTGAAATTAAACCAATTGATACTGGCTTCCTACAGTATTTTCAAAGAGTTTTTCCTTTTTTCTATTTCATAGAATCATTTGAGAAGGATTGACATTAGTTCTTTAAAAGTCTGTTAGAACTCAGCTGAAGATCCATCTTGTCCTGGGCTTTTCTTTGTTGAAAGGCTTCTTATTACTACTTCAATTTAATTGCTTGATATTGGTCTCTTAGGTTTTTTTTATATCCTCTTGCTTCAATTTAGGTAGGCCATATGTATCTAGAAATCTGTCAATATCTTCTAGGTTTCCCAATTTGGAATATAAGGTTTCAAAATAGTCTCTTAAGATCTTTTGAACTTCAGCAGTGTCAGTGCCAATATCTCCTTTTTCATCTCTCATTTTGTTGATGTAGGTCTTCTCTCTTTTTGCTAGTTTGGCTAAGGGATTTTCAATTTTGTCCATCTTCTCAAAGAACCAATTCTTGTTACACTGATCCTTTGTATTAATTTTTATTCTCCATTTCATTAATTTCAGTTCAGATATTAATTATGTCCTATCTTCTACAGATTTTGGAATTATTTTGTTCTTTTTCTCTAGGGCCTTGAGATACAGCATTTGATTATTTATTTTTGATCTTTCTGCTTTCTTTTTCTTTTATTTTCTTTCTTTCTTTTCTTTTTCTTTCCTTTTTTGTGTAGATACTTAATGCTACAAACTTTTCTCTTAGAATTGCCTTCAGTGTCCCAGAGATTTTTGATATGTTATATCAATATTCTCATTTGTTTCTAGGAATTTTTAGATTTTTCCTCTATTTCTCATTTAAATGAGTATTAGTTAATCTTCATGTATTTGTGTGGTTTCTATATATATATATTTGCTCTTTATAACTAATTTCATTCCATAATTATCTAATGAGATGCATGGTATTATATTAATTATTTTGTTTTTGCTAAGTTACATTATGACCGAGAACTTGGTTGATCTTGGGAGAGATTCCATGAGCTGCTGAAAATAAAGTGAATTTAGTTGTTTTTGGTGAAATATTCTACCAATGTGTGCTAGGTTCTTTTGATTTATAAATTATTTAGGTTGGAAGTATCTTCATTGATTTTATGTTGGAATGACCTATTGGTGAGGCAGATGTGTTGAAATCACCCACCATTATTGTATTGGGTTCTATCTGGGATTTAATGTCAAGAAGTGTTTGTTTTATGTATATTAAGTGCACTGACATTTGAGGCATAAATATTTATTATTATTATGTCTTTTTGTTGGATTGTTCCCTTTACCAGTATGCAGTGACCTTCTTTATCTCTTCTGGTTTATTTTTGCCTGAAATCTGCCTTGTCAGATATGAGAATAATTGTCTAAAAACAAGAATAATCTGCTTGTTTTTAGACTCCGTTTGCTTGGAATATTTTCTTCCATCCTTTTACTTTCAGTTGCTGAATGTCTTTGCCTATGAGATAAGTCTCTTGCAAATAGCACTTTGTTAACAAAAATAAGTCTTATATCCCAGAAGCTTGGGAGGCTGAGGCAGGAGGATCACAAGTTCAAAGCCAACCTCAGCAAAAGTATGGTGCTAAGCAACTCAGTGAGACCCTGATTCTAAATAAAATAAAAAATAATAATAATAATAATCATCTTTCTACACTGCATCAGTCAACAAGAAATAAGAAAGAATCTACTTTCTTGTTTTCCTATTCAAGGTAGCCATGTTTGTTCTTTGATCTCCACAATAATGGACTCAGTTGCAGAAACTACACTGCTTTTTTCTTCCATAGTCATGAACCTCTGGACTGCTGTGTTGTGGGGTGCAATTTTAAGAAGTAACCTATCATCAATGAGTCCAAATCTGAGAGTCTTTATTAGCTGGTTGACTGATTGTCTCACACAATGCCTGAAATGGCTATGGGAGAACAACCCAACCACAGGGTTGTCAGAGTTTTTTATACCAAAAGTCAGTACATCAATCATAAGTGTCTGTTGCTATGATTCCAAACTACAAACTAACATCATGAGATCTAAGATCATAAGCAGAAGGGGAAGTGGGTCAAAATGACCTTACTTGGGTACAAGTTAAAGAATGGTCACTAACATCTCTAACATCTAGACGATCACTGTTGACATGGTACATTGTCTAAGAAAAATAGGAATCAAAAAGAGAACAATTTTACATTATATAAGAATTGTAATTTTGTGTTGCCAAACCTGCTATGCTAAGCAACTGTTGATAGGTACAGAGGCGGGGTGTTCCCACAGGAGAACATGTAGTTTCCTACACTACATGACATGGAGTCTCAGGGTAAAATAGAGTCTGTTTAATCATTGCCTGTATAGCCTGGCCTATAACATTTCTATGGAGTTAAATATCTCAACCCATCACAATGGGCTAAAGCACATGATCAGAAGAGAACAGTGGGAATGGGAAGAGAGAAATTCAGTTATTAAGTCCACATGAAGAGGGTTAGTGGGGAATCTCAGAGAGATGATCCTGTGTACACTTAAGGTAAAAAACAGAGGCAAGGTGATGATGATACAGATAGGTGGTATGAGAGACTGAGAGCAGGTCCCTGTTATAGCTTTGATACCCTGGGAAAAGGTGAGGCTCCATCTCTGGAAAGTCTGATCAGAGCCAAGTGAGGCCTAGATCCGAGAAATCCACAATACCAGACACATTATCCAAGCAGTAGCCCAGTCTTTTTTTATGTAGATAGCAAAAAATTTATTAAAATTCTTAAATGTACCAGAAGATGTGTCAGTTTTTGAAGGTATTAATACAAATACATTGACTCTTCAAAAATTTTAAACTGGAGATGCTCAACTTATAACATGATTACATCCCAATCATCTCATCATAAGTTGAAAATATCATAGGTCAAAACTGCATTTAATACACCTAACCCAAATCATTATAGCTTAGCCTATCCCACCATAAACATGCTTAGCACAATTACATTAGTCTACAGTTAGACGAAATCATCTCAAAGTATTTTATAATAAAGTGTTGAATATTTAATTTATTGAATATAATACTGAAAGTGAAAACAGTATGGTTGCATGGTAATCATCATTAATGTATGGTTAATGCACATTAAAGTACAGTTTCTATAGAATGCCTATTGACTTTGTACTGCCATAAAGTAAAAAAGTTATAAATCAAGGCATTGTAAGTCAGGACCATCTAGAGTGAGAAAGACAGCATTATATTATCTGGTGCTTTGGCAAAAATATGCATAGGAGGACACTATTTTAACAACTCAAAAGTTCTGACCTTACAAGCTTACTTGCAATGATTGGGGGAGAGACGAAGAATGGGGACAAAGTAGAAAAGAGGATTAAGAAAGTTTTCACTGAGGAGGAACCCAATTATTAACATAAATCAGGGCAAGATGACATTTAGTTTGGCCTGTCAAAGCCCTCCATTAATGTGCCTTTGTTTCTAGAGCTGAGGGTAGAGAGTGTGGGTTGGCAGCATGCCAGGGACAACTGTATAATGAAGGTAAGGGCAGTGTATGAATGAAAGAAAACACATGCAGAATTTCCGTAAGATAGAAACAAACCTTAGGAATACTGTTAAGCAGTAAAAAGGAATAAAATAGTGACACACACTATAAGATGCATGGACCCTGAAAACATTCTAAGTGAAAAAATAAGACAGTCAAGAAACAAATATTATGATTCCACTTATATGAAATATCCAGAAGAAGCAAATCTATGGAAACCAAAAGCAGATTTGTGACTGCCTAAGGCTGGGGGAGTTGGAAGAAAACAGGGACTGACTGCTCATGGATTATGGGTTTTTTTCCCAAGTGACAAAATGTTCTAAAATTGATTTTGGGCATGGTTATACCCCAAACCACTGACTTACACACTTTAAACAGATGAATTGTATGCTCTGTGAATTACATCTCAATAAAGATGCTTTAAATATAAAAAATGAATAAAATAAAAGAAATAAAAATGGTGCATTAGTTGAATAAAAATGGTGCATTAGTTGAATGAGAGAAATTGATTATGGCTAGAATTTCAAGCAGACAGGGTGATGTAGCAAGAGATTGGTTTAAAGCAGTGGCTTTCAACTGAGGCTAATTTTGCCCTTGGGGGCCTCTTTGGCAATGTCTGATAACATTTTTGGCTACTGGGGTGGTGATGCTACTGGCACCCAGTGGGTGAGGCCAGGATATTATTAAACATACTACAATGCATAGGCGTTTGAATTTGGAAAGATTGGTGCTACACATGAGCATCAGGTGTATAATACAGTCACCTGTGGGAATGTGTGGAATACGTAAGGAAAGTGTGGCATGAGATAAGAAGGCAACACTGTAGTGAAAATTAATAGGCATAGAAAAAAATAAATGCCAAAGAAAACTAGCCAGAAACTTGGGGAGAAAAACAAACCCATCAAGTCATAAAGTCAAAGAAAGATAGTTTTATAGTGACCTGCATTATATGATCCTGTGTAGGGATTAGTGTGCAGGAGGAGAATCAGCAGCTCAGCAACAAGGAGGTTGAGGCAGCCATGGTGAGCAGGCTCCAGTGGTGTTTGGGCTGAAAGTCAGAAGGAGTACGTTGGCGTGTAAATGGAAGCTGAGAAGGTAGAGGCAGTGCACGTGGACAACCTGTGAGAAAAGAGGCTGTGACCTGTAGAAAGGAGAGTAGCTGGAGGAGGATTCGGGATCAAGGTTATAAGCTTTTTGAGACAACAAAGACTTCAACATGTTTAAACCCTGAGAGGAAGCAGCCAGCAGGGGAGAAAAAAAGTGGAAATACAGAAAAGGGTAAATTAATTAAAATGTCCAGGGTTTAGAGAAGGACTGAAATCATTGCCCCTGTCAAGTTAAAGGTGACTCTACTGTCAAAGCAGGGGCAGAGGAGGGAAGGGTGGGTGCAGATCAAGGGGAATATACAGGTTTGCTCCATGCAGCTGAGAAAATGCTCATTTGAAGAGTCCAGGTAAGATCTGCTGAGAGGGAGTCAGGAAAACAGCGGAGATGCAGTTTGTGGAGCATGGACTCAGTTATAGCAAAGGAAGAGAAAATGAATGAGAGAGATTTTGTTAGTGTAGGTAGATTAGCTAGATATGAGCAGGAATGGGAGAAGAGGGAGATGGGAGAGGGGAGCAACTATAAAAAGGTCCCTGACCAATAATCGACCTGGAGGTACCAGACTCCAGCACACATCACATTCCTAAAGTCACACATGCACCCACAAGCTGCTCCAAGGGTCAGTCCACCATTATATGACTGCCACCAGTGGAATAAGGCCAGGAAGGCAAAGTAACCAGATATGCAGGTGCATGCCCTTGATTTTCACCCAGTGAAGGCATAGGACTTTCCCCAAATGGACGGCACCTGCACAGAGCACTGGGCCCAAAGAGTATGTGTAAGGTTCCCTCCACTACCAGTTCTCACCTTCGATCTTGACAAAAGCCAAAAATCCTAATCCTTTGAGCATATTTCAGCTCCTAGCCCATCTGCTCACCACCACCACTCTCTGGTGCGTATCTTACTTTCCTCTGCCTTTTTCTCACCTTACTATAAAGCTGCCCCAAATACTATCTATTTCTGCCTCACTGTATCTTTCTGTTTCTGCACCAGGGTAATTGCTGCATCTTAGACAATTATATCCAAGGATCAAGTATCACAATGCTCCAAAGTTGATTCTCAACCAGTGGTAACAAGGTTTGGTCAATATGGAAAGCTCTTTTGAGATTGGGGAACATGAATGTGCAATGGCATCATGTGTGTGTGTGTGTGTGTGTGTGTGTGTGTGCTCTCAACAGTATTCTGCAGGTACTTACGTAAGAGAATAAAGCAGGAAGTAAATTCATCTTAGGATCAGATTTTTATAGTTGGGTTGGACTAAGCCTAAAGTTAGACCACATTACCTAAACTGGAGAGAAAAGGAGGTAAAGACTTCAGGGAGCTGGTGGAAGAGGAGGTCAGGGGCTGATGAGGTCTAACAAGAAGCTTGGTGGGAGTAGCTGAATGTGTTTAGGAAGATGAAAGACCAAGTACATGACAAGATCAAGTATGTGGCCACAGGACTGAGTGACTTAAATGAGTGGAGTGAAGGTCACTGAAAATGAACAGAATCAGGATTAGAAAATGGATTTTCTTCACCAAAGTTGACTTGTCTTGAAGAATAGAAGTAGATAATGTCTCTTAAGATAAATGCAGATTTTAAGTAATGTTTTTGTTTCAATTCTGAATTGTTTCATCCAGAAAACAAGACCCAATAGTACTTGTTACACTTCAAATCTGTCTAGCACTTGCACTTAAGAAAATCACACAGAGAAGAATGGAAACATTTCAAATGAATACAAATCATTGTGTACTGATTGACATGAAAGTTAGCCTAGACTTTGTGATAATGTGCAAACAAACACCCACTTACCCCACTTATGTTAGGAATTTGACTTGTTTCAGGCTAAGCAGGACTGTGCTAATTTTTCCCATATTTTATTTTCAATTTGGAGGAAGGGGAAGATACACCCCAAGATTTTCATAGATCTGGGATTGGAAGAAAGAGGCCTTAAAGCTGTTTCCTCCAACTGATACTTGGCATTGAAATATTCAGTGTCCTCACTTGGCCACTACTACCCCATTCCTGCAAAGCTTAGATTGAATCTAGGTCTTTAATTCTTAATCTGGCCTTTTTATGCTACATCAAAATTCCTGGGATGCAGGGCTGGGGATGGAGCTAAGTGGTAGGACATTTTCTTAACATGCTGGGTTCTACCCCCAGCATGGTATATATGTACACACACACACACACACACACACACACACCTATATGACACAAGAGAAAGGAAGCTGGTGGTTGTGATCATCCACACCAGCTTTGCTTAGCCTTGAGTGAGTTTTATTCAGTTACCCTTTAGGTTGAGAGGATTACTCTTCCAATAGCTTCTCTCTCCTGCATGGAATTTAGCACTTTGGAGATGTCGGGGATTAAATTGCTTCTTCTTGCAAATGAAAGGTGTTTTCAAGAAGCTGTATTTCTGTGACTCTTTCATTCCTCCAGGTAAGTAGTCTCACTTCCTTGCACACTCCTCCATATTATTTCCTCTTTTTGGATGCACACATGTCCTCCTTGTCCTCCTCCAGCTTTCTCTGAGGGAAAACTGAGCTCTAGTGTAAGGTAGGCCTCCTGCCTTCCAGAGAACCACGCTCAAGGTCATTATTCGGCTGTGCCCTTGACACAAGCTGGTGCTTGTCCCAAAACAAAACAGCACAACCATGGATATAGTAGGATAGGACTGTTCATCCCTCACACAGATCCAGAGACCTGTTCCACCCCCAGAATACCAGAACTAGAACTGAGGAGGGAGGCCAGCTAATCTAGTGTTTTATTATGCAGAAAGGGAAGCTGAGGCAGAGGACAAACCAATTTGTCCAGATCAAGGCACAAACTGGATTTAAATCCAGGTCCTTTCATGCCTGATCTGGTTCTGTTTATCAAATTCTCTGGGATAGTATCTCATTTTCTTCTCCCCATGTATTTACGTCTGAATAATTTTTCAGCTCAGTTCTATATATTTTCTCTCTGAATATTCATGTCTCAAACCTCAGGAGCTTAACAAGAACAAAAATTGAATCCAAAAATTAATCTGCACAGGGTGACCTGGATTATAACAAAGCAGGAGAAAACACACACAAAAATAAAACCTTAGAGTGTTCACAGCCTTATGACATTCATCAGACTGCAATCAAAACTGGACAAGACAGAGCATTATAAATCCTGGGGCTGTGAGGGAAAAACAAGGAGACAAAATAGTGTGACCACATTGCTGCCCCAAGCAACATCCATCACCTGTGATCGCCCAGACGTGGTTTCTTCAGAGTGTGTCACGAGCACAGCAGGCTGTGCTCTGAAGCAGTAACCCTCGTTGATCCCTCTCTACGTACTTGACATATGTGACTGACACCCGGCAATTAAATATCACAGGCCCTACCTATCCCTTCTTCATAAAATAAGGTTAAAAGGTATCTGAAGTTTTAAAAATGAAAACAGAGGGGGACCTCTGATGAAGAGTCTGCAGGGACACAGGGAGAAAAGACATCTTTTCTTCTAAGAATGGAAGAGTGTACCACATAGTGATACATAAAACAGGCTGTGAAAATGACCTGTTAAGATGAACTTGGGAGAAATCAATAACTTCAATGGAAGATTCCAGGTCAAATTCTGAAAACACTCAGCATGAATCTTGTGAACAGTACTTGGGGAAACAAATCTGAACCTCTGCAAAACGTCTGCACTGAAGCCAAGATCCGGAGTCCTTTAATATACTCACCAAGCTAGCTACTCCTGGGTGGGCTGCTTGGGCCTGCTTGTTTTCTGGGGTCTCAGCTGCCCTTTGCACAGGTTTTGATTTCTCTCTGATTTCAGGTGGGGCTACAGGGGTCTCATTGAGACCTGAGCTGCATTCTTACACCAGATCAAGGTTGAGGAGGTAAAAAGTTTACCACTTTTGGGTGAAATTGTTGGCACTGATGTGTAATGTCTCCTCAGTTTTACTCTGTAATGACCTTGAATGATCTGTCTTCATTTTTTATTGCTCTCCTCCTTCACTTTCAATGTGGTCTGTTGTTAATTAAATTCATGCATTTTGACTGTGGCTGTCTCTTGGATTCTATCCATCAGAGAGCTAACTACTTTCTGCTGCCAGGTCAACTCACCCATAATGACTAGATGAATGAAGGCTGACCTTGCTTTACAGAATTTCACTGTAGGAAAAAAAAAGAAGGACACAGGTAGAAGTTAAAATACCTTGCTTTAATCCTGTCTCTGCCTCCATATTGTTAGATCTTGGCAAGTCACTCCCATTTTCTGAGTCATAGGATTTTTTATTTCTAGTGATTTGCATTCAGGAGTGTATTTTAGTATCATTCTTGAAGCTTTTAAAAATACGTAGCCCCACCCCAGACCTGTGGAATCAGAATTTCCAGAGGTAGTTCTGATCATTTTACAAAGCTTCATTGGATGCACCCACTCTGAAACCTTCTTTAATGAGAGTCATAGCCACTGCGGTATTAAAAGGACCACGTAGATTTGGGGAGAAAGGTGCATTCTAAGAGACAAAGGGCTCTAAATTTTAGTTCTTCATTTTATCTTTTGCTTTTTCCCCTCTCCAATACAAAGACACAGACACTTTCTTATCTAAATATCTCTCTCCTTTCCATATGTGTGCCTTTATGTTTCCTTCACTCATTAAATATTGAGTTAAAATGTTTTACTCCATCCAAATGCCATTATTTCAAGTTTTTTAATATTTTCTTTTTTTGAAATAATAGTATCTAATAATTTGTCATCATGATCCATCTCTAAATCATATTATATATACTATTAAATATAATACAGTTGGTATTGTTATTTCTATATTAGAGGAACAACATTAATGTTCAAAGAGGTTAAGCAACTCAGAGAGTGTTGATGATAGAATTTATACCTTTGACTTCTAATTTTAAGTCCATTGCTTTTTCTCCTGAGTTACTGCAGCCATAGGATCTAGTTTTATGTATAATTCAAATATCAATCATTATAAAGCCAGCAAGAAAGAAATGGGACTTACAGGACTTTTAAAATCTCTCCTATAACTTAAAGGCTTAATGACTCCAATTATGTTTGGACAATTTGATGACTGATTAAATTCTTTATTTCTCCCTTAGATATTATAAACTGGGTAGAGAATTACTCTGAACTCTGTGGGACCTGACTCCTCCAGAGGAAATAACAGGCAGCCCGACTCTTGAGCCAGGGCAGGCCTTCTCCTGGTCACTACTAGCTTGGTGGACTTTGTTCTCATTATTATCAGAAAGGAAGTCACCCTTGAGGTGGGGTGGGGTGGTTCTTGTCCGCCATGTTGAGGGCAGAAGTGGCTGGCATTGAGTATTTCCCTTTGTAAGGTTAGACTTTGATAAAACTCAGTTTGTCATGCTCTGGTGAAATAGATTCCCATGAGGATAGGCCATGGAAGGAGAGCAGAGAGAGCTCTTGGTGGGCGTAAAAATGGTTCTATTTCTCCTCTCCTATCAGAAGCTACAAGACATTTCTTGGTCTTCACAGTGAGATCCTTGTGGGGTTTGTGGAGGGAAAACTCATGAAAGTAGACCCTCTTAATTCTCAGCCTTGTCTTCACTGTGCCTCTAGCAATTCTGCAATCACAATATAAAGAGTTCCTACCAAATCAGTGCCAGTTCCAGCCATAGACTTCTCTTCCCTGATTTCAATTCTGGGAAGCTGTGGTTCTCATTGAGAAGATTGTGCATTCCTTAGTTTGTATTTCAGAGTCTTCATCTATCCCAATGAATCTTAAATTTGACCTATCAATGTTGTCCCAGATTTCTTAAATATTCTTTCATGGTCTCTTAACATCTTTTCTTTATATTTGACTTTATTTCAAGATTACATACTTTGTCTTCAAGACCTGAAAAATCTATCTTCAAAGTAGCCTATTGGTGATGCTTCCCATTGAATTTTTAATTTGGTTTATTGATTCTTTTATTTAGAGGATTTCTGTTTGGTTCTTTTTCAGAATCTCTCTCTTTATTTAAGGGATCTTTTACTATCTGTATTTTTTTTCGGGTTGAAAGGACATTTATTTTGTCCATGGTTTTCTGGATTTGACAGTCTGTGAGGCATCTCAAAGACATGGAAAGTCAAAACAGAGGATGTACATTATGGACTGTACTTTCTACACATTAGACTCATTTGTCAGTAACTATCAGTTATACAAATGACATTGTGGACATTTGCCTCATAAATTTCCATATTCCACAAGTCAATCTTTTTTTTTTTTTAGTGAACAAATCAGAAGGTATGGCAATTTTATATTTTGAACAAATGTGTTCAGAATCTTCTAGAATTCTTTTTTCTTAGGTGTGGCCATTTTAAATTTTCTATACCAGTTGAAGAATCTATCTAGGGTACTTTACTGAGCTACATTTTGTCTCTGATTTTACTCCTTACATATTCCTTCATCTCATAGAACAGTGTCACTATAAACTTTCTAAATTCCTTCTCTGATATTTCCTCCAATGTGGTGTTAATAAAGTCTGTTGAAGTCTTATGGGTGTTTGGGATGACTTGTTCCCTTTTTTTCATATTTTTTATATGCCTACCCATCTATTTGTATAGCTCTGACTTCTTCTTTTGAGCAAAGGACTACTTTGTGAGCTTCTTGCTCTTAAAAGCTCTGGGTTGGGTGAATGTCCAGATAAAGAGATTTTAAGTCAATGTGTGACCTTTGCTGATCCCAATATCCACATCACTTGAAGAGATGACACTGAGCCTTATTTACTACAATCATTTCAGAGCCAAGCCTTATTATTTTCAATCTTTAAAGAGAAAAAAAAATCTTGTTGCAATTGTTCTCCTTGGTCCCTCAAATTTAGGTATAAACCTATCATAAAATGCTGACTAGGTAAAAAATTAGTTGTTAAATTTAATAAACTTACTATAACCTTGTGTGAGGGCTAAAAGAGGGGAGGAAGAAAGATTGGACAAAAAGGAGAAGGAAAAAGAGACAGAAAGAAGAGACAGAGTGAGAGAGAAAAAGAGAGAGAAAAGATATAACAGAATAAATTGCATCCAGGAGAAAGGAGAAATAGATGAATGTTGGGTATTTGAGGAGGTAGCAGGTAACAGAAGGTTACAAGTATAAACAAGAGCTAGGAAAACAAAGTTAGGAAGATTGATGCCAACTAATCCATTAAACCATTAGATGAAATACACTCAAATGGGTTGAAGGTACAGAGTTGGCTATTGGGTTAACAATCATTGTTCAAATTAAAGTGTTATTTGCATGATCAAAGTTGATACTGGGGTTGTTTATAGTAAACCATCTCAGGGTGAAGAACATTCTTGTTGAATCTTGGTTTGGATTTCATTGGGGTTTGGACATTTAGCAGATGTCAATCAGTCCTTGGCTGGGGATCACTCCCAATTTCCAGGTGCACAGGAACCAGTTCCCTAGTTGCTCTGCATCTCCTACCAGCAGCTATCAGCTCAGGGCCCTGCAGTTGACTGCTTGGAGTGTGCAGTGTTGTGGCTTGGCTATTTCTATTGGGTGCAGTAGTTCAGGATGCAGGTTCGGAAGTGCCCCTGTGTTTGCTGTGGGTCACCATGTACCTATTCTCCTCTATAGGATCCTTTTCAAGGTACGAAGACCTTGGTGGCTGTCTGTGAGTGCAGGGACTCTGGTTGTGGGTTTTCCACCAGTGTTCTGTGGTGCAGAAGTGTTCTTCTAGCTGACACTACTCTGAGGTACTGTAGTGAAGTATCAGGTGATTCACCTGGACTCTAGTTTCCACTGCCCCAGGTTGTGAGTGGTAGGTGTTGAATCCCTCAGTTTACTAAGTGTAATTCAAGGTCCCAAAAGTATCCAAATGATGCCCTTTCACTCATCAGTTGTGATCCTGTGTCAGGCTGTGCACCAGTTAAAGCTGAGGTCAGCTTCTTCCTGCCGTATAGACTCTTGTAATTTTCCTCCAGTTCTCAATGTCCTTAAATGCTCAGGAAGCTTCCCTCTGGTATGGCCCCACTATCCCAGGGCTGTCCCTAGGCTTCCCAAGTTGCCTCCCCCTAATTTCAGTAGTCAGGGTCTGGCGAATCCACTTTTTCTTGTTGGAATCAAAGCTGCTTCATTGCTGTCTCTGAGTTGAGCAAGTAGAAACTGCACAGAGCTTTCCACCCTTGCATGGGTCACAGGGGCTGAGCAGGGTTAGGTGCACTTCCTGGCACAGGTCCCACCAGCTTGCTCCCTTCCCCTTGTTCTTGGTGAAGGGGAGGGAGAAGAGGTTTCAGTTATTTGGGACTAGTAGTGCTCTTTCTAGAAGTTCTTTCTGGCTGGATTCTCTCTCTCTCTCTCTCTCTCTCTCTCTCTCTCTCTCTCTCTCTGTTGTTGCTGGGAATTGAACCCAGGGCCACCTGCATGCCAGGCAAGCACTTTACCATTGAGCTACATTCTCAGTCCCTGGGCAGATTCCTAAGAGATCCCACAGCAGAGGATTTTCCTCTTGTTTAATTTGTAGCTGTTTGGGCATGGGGAGATGCCCTGCTGATTTACAGGGGTGAGTGGTCAGATGAGGGCTCCACAAGATGATTGCAGACCCCTAGATCAGTTTTCTTTTCATGATTTGGTTTTAAGCTATTTGTGCTTTTTTAAAAAAGTATTGGTTCTTTTTAGTTAAACATGACAGTATTATCAATCTTGATATAACTATACAAGCATGGAATATATCTTATTCTAATTATGACCTTATTCTTGGGGATGTACATGATGGTGGGATTCACTGTGGTGTATTCATATATGCAAATAGAAAAACTATCATGCTAAGTGAAATGAGCCAATCCGCCAAAACCAAAGGTCAGATGTGTTCACTGATATGTGGAAATCAGCCCACAATGAGGGCAGGGGAAGAAAGGAAGTTCAATAGATTGTGCAATTTTAAGGACTCTACTGTTGCTCTTATGTTTTTACATTGTGTCTGTCTTTCCAAATGTTTTCAAGTGGGTGAGCTTAAGAGAATTTCCACTCCCCATTTCTCTCTCTGTTGCCCCTTCTTATCCATAGGTTTGGGTTTAGGGAACCCTGAGTTTATTTTCTACTCTGGTAACCTATCTTCCAGTCTCTCCAGGTCTTGAACTTTATAATATTGAGTCTTAGAACATTTATTTTGTCCCCCACCTCTCAATCCTGCTTTTCCTTCACTACCTCCTTTCTGTGTTGTGAGGTCAGGACTTGCAGCTTAGCCAACTTCCGCCATCTTCCTGTCTCAGCTGTAATTCTCCGTATCCATTTTTCTCCAATTTTCAGGGCAGCAGTTTGCCCTGTGACCTCAATTCTCTAATGGGTCTAAGAAGAGATATTGATTTCTAGTTTGTTCAGCTTTTCTTCTATTGTGTGGGTGGGAGTGAAGCCTTCTATATTCCTTATAAGTCAAACTGGAAATTCCCTTTTTTCCTCCATAAAAAAGGAAATAAAGAAAAACAAAATAAGTTGTTCTTTCTTGTTTATATTTTTTTAAAGGCAGAGTCTATGACAAGGAGTCTTGGTACAAGCAGTTTGAGAGGCAATCCCCTAGTGGCAGAGTAAGCAATTGATAAAGTGAGCCAGGGGCAAAAGAAAGCTCATTAAAGGGTATATTAGGCCTGCTTGTTTCCAAACACTGGCCTGGAGTTGAGGTGATTACAGACCCTGCTCCTGTGCCGGGCATGTGTTCATCACAGCCTTGGAACAGAGTTTAAAGAGTTCTGACTTTGGCTTTTTAGACCAGCTGTGCTGAAAACAAGAAAGTGGCTATCATGAACAAAATTCAAGGCTCTGATTACAGTGGCTGTTATGTTTTAGATCTGGAATGTCCACCAAAGTGTCAGGTGTTAAAGCTTTAGTCCCCAAGACGGCAACCTTCAGGAGTGGGACTTTGGGGAAGTGATTGGATCACGAGGGCTCTGACCTCATCAGTGGATTAATCCACTGCAGTTTTAATAATTTAATGGGAGCAGCTTTCCTAATGCACACCCTTCCACCATGATGTTCTGCCTCGCCTCAGGCTGACCCAAAGTAATGGAGCCAGCTGACCATGAACCAAAACCTTTGAAACTATGAACCAAAATAATTTTTCCTCTTTTAGGTTCTTTGTGCCAGGTATTTTGGTCACAGTGACAAAAATTTAACACAGAAACCTCAGTCAGCTGGTCATCTCTGGATTGGTCACCTCTCCTCTCTGGGTCTCAGCTTTATTCAGATACACAGAAGATTTTTCTACCAATATCCACATGGTTGTCTATAGGGGCAGACCCCAGCATCCCAGTGATGGATCTCAAGAGGCCTGAAGTCAAGTAGATTTTTGTAGAAATTATGAAGCAAATTGTCCCTTTGAAATATTATATGTTTTTATCTTAATTCTTTTGCATAGATTTATTTTAGGATGATATTTGTTCTCTTGGTTTTTTCTTTTTTGTTTGTTTTGTTTTTGCATACTTATCCTCAGGGCCTGAGCAGTACTGGCTCTGGATGTCACACCTTCTTTCCCTTCTTCACTTTCACAGGGTGTTTGGCCATGAGAACAGGGGTTGAGCTTATGTCCTGGAGAAGGAACTGGCCTTGCCCAAGGAGGTGCACAGAGTGGGACAGGGGTAGATAATGTGGTATGATAGGAATACATATTTGGCTCAGTCTGGATTCCTAAGGAATATTGTGCTTTCTGAATACTAGGCATATTATACTTTTTTCTCCCCATACTTTAATTTTTAAAATATGCATCCACGATTTTATCTTGTATTTTCAATGTGTTTAAGAAAAATGTTATGGTAACTTCACAGAAGCATGCAACATAGCAACAACAAGAAGAACAAACACTTCTATTTGCTAGTGCTGTCGGCTACTTTTAAATCACTCAATCCTCACAGCGGTCCCACGAGGTAGGTAAGATTTTTATCCCCATTTTTATATAGGGAAACTGAATCGTAGAACAGTTCATGGCCTTGGCCAAGGCCACCAAGGTGGTAAGTAGTGTAAGTAGGGCTCAGCACAGGTAGTCTGGCTCCAGATCTGTGTTCTTAACTCATGGAATAAACTCACGAAAGTGACATGGGGAAAATGAGAGACAGCTGGAAAGGAGGAAAAATCCCCAAGAGAAGAAAAGCACTGATCAGTTCTGAAAGAAGGAGTAGAAAAATTGATTCTCAGAAGTTCAAAGCTGAAATGAGTTGACAGGAGGCCTGTCATTTTGGCTAGAATGAGCCTTGTCTGAAAGTTCGGACAGAGACTGGGGATGATATGTATTTGTTAAATATGTTATTTTTTTAAAGCCCACTCTCTATCTCTGCTTTTCCTTTATTTCTGTCACACATAGTTGTGACTATCCATAATGTAGAGTGAAGGGGCAGTGGTGAAGACTAAAAGCAGCCCCTTCCACTACATTTCAGGATGGTATGATTTCACCATCTTCCCTCCTCTCTAGTCTGACCTGGTGCTGAGTGACAGTCCTAAATGGTGCAGTCGACCATCCTAGCATGTGCCCAGTGGCCTCAGGGAGTGCGGTCTATAGAGGAGCAGTGTAAAGATGCTCACTCAGATTCCCCCAAACAGCTCCCTGTGCTTCCTCCTAGTTCCTTCACCATCGGCAGCTCATACCCTCTTTTTGAATGCATACATTTTTCTAAGATTTAGTGTAGGATCAAAGAAATTTGGGTCTTGGCTCTGCCACCTATTAAACAGGTCCTCTCAGGGTCAGGGAGGTGAAGGTTCACGTTAGCCATTATAAAGACAACAGGAAGCCCGAGTTCAAAACTCATTTCCCACTATCCCAAAGAGCTGAACCATGTTCCCATTCAATCATTGTAGATATTTTTCCTGTAGCTCTTCTATAAATACCTACAGAATTTATGCCAGTCAAAGATATTTTTTAAATGTAAATAATATGATTCCTGCCTTACAGACCCCCTCTCTCATTTTTGTTTTTTTCTTAACCAATCTGAATCTCGCCATGCATTTCTACTCCCAAACTAGAAGAACTTTAGAAACAAAGGATCATGTCCATAAGTGCCATAAGCCGAGCCTCCATTTCCTCTTTGATCTCCATCAAACCTTATCATTCAGGTCTGGTCTCCTCTCTTCCCAAGCCTACAATGTCTTAGTGTTAAACTTCGTGCCTAGCCCTGGTCAAATCAGATGTATCTTAGCTTCAGTTTCTCAACTTGTAAAATAAAATAGCAACTGTAGTTGGACCACAGCAGGAATGACAAGAATCTCCCAAGCAATTGGTAATGGCTTCCTAGAACTCTATGAAGTGAGGGATTCTCAAAGTCATACCCAGGCCTGAAAGAAAGGTGTAGGCACTGATTACTAATACCTGTTTTGAAAAAGCAGGGGAGGGTATCACTTGTCATCTTGGGATTAGATGCTGTTGTAGACTCATTCCAGCTCTGAACCACTGAGAATCTAGATTTTTCTATGCCTTCCTTTTCCAAAATAGATCTGTGCTTTTCTTCCTTTGGGGATCTTTTCTGTTTTATAGCAATCTCTGAGAAGTTCTTTAATCTATGTTACAGTCACCAATAGTTGAAAAAAGTCTGGAGGCAACCATGATCACCTTGTATGCCTTGGGTGAGTCAGTTTTCCTCAATGAGTCTCAACAAAATGATCTTTTCCAAGTACTGAGTTTCATGATTCCATTAGCTTGAAGTTACAATGCCCAGATATAAAATGTACTTAGAGTGGTGTAAGTGTATCATGGGGTTGCAAAAGGTTCTGTAATTTCCTTTTTCTCTTTTCTGCTTTTTCATCTTTTCCTTCTTGGTGAGGGGAAGGTAATGGGCTTGCTCTGGTCCTTACATTACAAATCCTACTCTTAATCTCCTCCCTCTCTTCAGCCTCCATGTCAAAGACCAGGCCAACCAGGAGAAATTGTGAATGCCATCAGGAACACACAAAACAGTGGCAGAAGGAAATCATGAAGGAGTGCAGGGGATCAGTCCATATTTTGAGAAAAACAAAACATTGAAGGATCCAATGGTCAGGATACTCTCTGAAGGCATATTCTGAATATTAAGAATGAAAAGAGTGGAAAAGGTGGGGAAAGGTTTATTTTGGGGTGGGGCAAAGGAGCCCACTCATAGCTGGGGACTGTATTGACTTTACATTGCTGTGTGACCTTGGACAGGAGACCTCATTCCTCTGGTTCTCTCTTCTTTTCTTTCTTTCTTTTTTTCTCTCTCTCTTTCCTTCTTTCTTTCTTTTAAAGACCATCGGAGACCACCAGGGAGCTGTCTCTGATGCAAAAGCAAGAGGGCCTTTAGTGCAAGCTGGAGCTCAGACTCTCAGCGTTCAATGATGCAGTAGGTACTGGCTGAGAGCCCCCAGGCTTGATTCAATGGGATTTTTATAAGCTCCACACTAGATTGGGAAATTTGAACAAAGCAAGGTATACGATTGGCTGATCTTTCAACATACATGGTTTGGCATGCTTCCATTGGCTTAGGGTACCCAGGTCTTAACATATTGACACATATGGTTTGGAATGTTAGGCATTGGCTTGTCAGCTCCCGATTGGTTGTTTGCCAAAGGCCAGTCCTAATCTTGACTTATGTGGTCATGGCCGGGGTTCGGCTCCCTTTTCATTGAAGGGGAAAAGAAAGCAAACTGATTCCTAAGGATTTTTAAACTGATATTCTATACAGAATGGATCCAATTCCAAGTTCACAGAGTTTTCTGTATTGATTGCTTTCTCTAGGTGCCCTCAGTTCCAAAGTTTACAAAAGCAGAGTTTGTACAGAGCAGAGTACCTTGGTAGGGGTTGGGGAGGATGATTTTGTCTCCCAAAGTGGTCACAGTAAAGCCAAGAAGGTCCCAGAACACAGGCTGTCTTGGACACAGAAGTAGTAGGGCTCTGAAGGACAAAGTGTCCTGCTTGTCCTATCTCCCCCATTAGACTATAAACTCCAAGGAGATAAAAGCTTTTTGCACTTTCAGACTCTTTGAGTCAGACATGACTTTAAAGCTCTTCTAGTCTAATTTTTCATCCTCTAAATGGGGATTCTCTTAATCCTCCTACTGAAAGAAGTCTTCTACACCTGCTTGAATACTGCCCAGACTGGTAATTTACATGTGAAAGTAGAGGTGAATAATCCCTTTCAGGCAGCCTGGTCCCCAAAATTTAGGAAATCTTGCCAGACCTAATTGCTAAGTCAGGTTTCCAAGATGGCTTCTCCGGCACTGGCTGCAACCTGGAATCTGAAACACTATTCTTGGCTTCTTCTCTGGTAGTGAAGCGGGTGAAGATTCTATAGGGTTTGGAATCACACAGACCTGCATTCTGGTCTCCCTATAACAGAGGTCACTTTATGCTTTGACAGTAGCCCTTGCTGCTCTGCAACTGAACTTATATTTAAAACAGACATGTTTCTTTCTCTTCCTCTCTCTCTCCTCCTCTAATCTGTCCCCCTCCCTAATATGTGGGAAACAGGATTACCTTTCTTCCCCATCCTAGGCAGAGTTATCTGTTCACAACCACTACAGGAACAAAGTAAGTCAGATTTGGGGATGGCACAAGAAGATCTAAGAAATGTGTCTCCCAAATTAACAAGTGAATTACAACTCCCAACAGAGAACACCTGGAATGCAGCCTTTGGTTCACCTGTTTAAAAAAAAAAAACCCTGTTCCCTCTGATGGGCACAATCATAGCCTCTGGCATAGGAGTCCCCTGAGTTTCTCCTTTGCTAGCCAAAGAATAAAATTTCTTTTTCCTTTTCCTCAAACTGTGTCCTTGTTATTGGATTGGCACTGGGGACAAAAACTGAGCTTTTGGAATCATAAATTTTAGTTTCACTGGAGGTGATGTTACTGAAAGCTAACAAAAAAGAGGGGCAGGGAAATCAAGGCACAGGTTTCTTTGTTATACATCCCAAAAAGATTCTCCAGTGCCATCAGGAGAGAGAGAGTCAGCCCCACCCTATTCCCTCCCGTGCCCTATAGCCCCGCCCTAATCCCTTCCTGTGCCCTATAAATGCTGGCAACGAAAGAACCAACGCGTGATTTTCCCAGCACACCGCTTTTAGGTGTAAGGGTGGTCATCACTGGCCAGCTAAAATAAAGGCTTCTTTTGGCTTTACGTGATTGGCTTGGATGATTTTATTTTCTTTGGGCACAACATTTGGAGGCCCCAGCGAGATTTTATTTCTCCAAGCCCTCACGCCTAAATTGGCCTCCTGTGATGGTTGCCTGGGAGCCCCCACCCTGAGTAGAGGGGAGCTCCTGAGAGATGTGCCTCAGCCTCACTCTTGGGGGGACCTCAGCCCATCTTTAGGATGCTCTTCTGGATGAAGCTATCTGGTATCCTGTATGGGTGAGTCAGCTATCTGTATTTGGGGGACAAGGTAAGACTGGACGCAGTCGCTTACACCAGTCCCAGGTCAGGGCAAGATGTCACTCCTGTCCCCTGGTAGGCCTCCTTGTGAGGCCTGGTCTGGTGGACCTCTTTCAGGGGGTCCAATCTGGTGGGCCTCCTTCAGGGGGTCCAGTCTGGTGGACCTCCTCTGGGGGTCCTGACACCTGGGGCCAGTCCGCTCAGCAGCTGCCTGGGACTGGGTTCACTTGGCCGCCACGTGGTTGAGGCGTAGCTCCAGCCTGGGGCCAGGTCCACTAGGCCCGTTGTGTGGCTGCCTGGTAGCTGCCACCTGGGGGCAAGTCTGCTCAGCTGCCGCATGTGGCTTGGGCCTAGTCAGGTAGGCCTCTGTGCGGGGTCCAGTAGGACCTCCGTGTGGGCCCAGTCTGGTAGGCCGCATGGGGACTAATCTGGTTGGTTGACGTTTCTTTCTGTATTTGTCTTGTCTGGTTCATGGCCATTTGTGTTTTCTGTGTTTTGTTTTGCTTTCTATGTAGCATCTCTCTCCAGGACAGTCTACCATGGGACAGAATCAGTCAACCGCATGCCCCACTGTTCTAACTTGTTTTTTAGATAATTTTCAGGACTTCCAAGAACGTGCCACTGACTACAGAACTTTTATTAATGGATGTAACTTAAGAAAGTTTTGTAAATCAGAAGGGCCCACTTTCGAGGTTGATTGGGGCTCTCAGGGCTTTGGGCAGCCAAACCATCTGGACCGGGTGCCTTACATTCAAATTTGGATTATGGCTTAAGCATTGCCTTTCAGATTCTGCATCCTCTAGTTTGGGAACTAGGAGCGGCTGCACCAGTTTGATGGCAAAGGCCAGACAAGACTTAAATGCAGCTCATGCTGCTACCAATCCCTCAAGACTCAGGTAACTCTGCCAAAAGCCATTTCCAAATCCAGGAGCCCAAGGAGGGAGAAGATGGCTCAGGGGCACCCACCCTCTCGCCCTCCCGAGGGGGAGGAGGAACCAGGTCCAAACCCCCCCCCCCAGTGTTACAGCACCCCCACTGCGAATTGTTTTACAATATGCAAATGACATGTGCCTCCACCCAGGAGGAATAACAAAAGCCCCTTACAGAGCTCTTAAGCATTCAAACCCTATCCTGATAAAAATGGTTAAAGTGCCTGAGACATCAGGTTTCTGCTGGATCCAAATCTCAAGTGGAACTTATATTGAAATGACAATAGAGGAAGCAAAAAGCCCAGTAGCCCAATTTCCAACCCAAGGAAAAAAACCCAAAAGAGTGTTTTATTTGAGAATAACTAAAGGCCAATTTACTTGTTGAGCTCATAACTTTTGGTCAGTCCTATTTTTTATTCAACTTAGATTTTTGAACATCTTGTTACATTGCAATGGAGATAAAAACCTACAAGGCCTTTGTTTAAGTGTATATTGTGTCCAAAATTCATGTACATGCTATTAGAGATTAACATAGAGAGTGCTAAAAGAAAAAATGGATCCAGGTATATTTGATTCACGGGATTAAAAAGGTTCAATTTAAATTCAGTAAATAAATGAAGGTAAAATATATCTAACCTCACAAGTTTCTAGGTGATCAATTAAAAAAATGTTGATGTCTATAAAATGTGCAGTATCAATTTTTTTTTAAGACTTCTCCACAGGAAAGAGATGGCAAATACTATTCAAAATACTTGTCTGATCTTGGTTATTACAGTAAAATAAGTAAATTAGAGTTAATATATTACACCTTAAATTCCATGGGGTAACATGCTGTTTTCATGGATTGGTAAATAAAGGGATTTGGAATTGTTTTGTATCATCCCTGAGAGCAAGGTTAATAAGAGTGAAATTCTAATAATTTATCTAAATTCAGAAATTTCATAGGAGTTGTTTTAGAATACGAACAAGGAAGGAGTCAACAGATGGGAAAGGGAAAGTGGAAAGTTCTAGGTATGAAAATATATTCAGCAAAAGGAAAAGGAAAATATTTCTGGGTAAGAAAATCTGTGTGTAGGTAAAGGGCAAATTCCAACAAGTTTTTGTGTAACTAAGTAGTTATATGTATGTGAGACCATCAATTAGAAACTGTTTGAAGTTTTCGCCTAAGGTCAAATGTTAATGGGCTAATATAAATCAAAGTGTAATCAATATGTTAAAATGACACGAATTTCTTTAAGTTTTATTCTTTATTATGGTTAAATAACTGGTAGGGTATTGTACTATGTTGCAGAGCCTAGGGTTTTTTCTTGAAAAACTAGGTTTGGCTGCTCTTTGTATATTTATGTGTCCATGTCTTCTGGGTACACAGGTCTTTAGAGCAGGGAATTTGTCGGGCTGCTGTTCTCCAGGTTAGACTTGTCTGTGTTGGTAGTTTCAGGCTTGTGGGAAGGCCAATTTTATTGGGGACTTATTTTTATCATTTAATATTCTATAACAGAATTTGTTACTTTTTACACTGAGATCAAAATAAATGCAAATGTATTTAAAGTTAGTGAGAGCCTGATTTGTTTAAAGGTTAATATCATGAAACATAAAAAATATTTGAACACTTTGCCACACAAAAGGAAAGTTAAAAACTCTCAGCTTTTCCTCGATTTGTTTTAAATGCAATATATTGTGTTAACAACTATTCACATAGATTCAGGAAACAATACATATAAACTGTGTAAAATGATGTCCTAAGAGGAGGCAAAAATAACTTCAAACCTGGAACACTCTGCCTAAGATTGTAAAATGCCCTGCCTTACCTGAAATAAGGGTCTGCTTCCCACCCTGCTACAAGTCAGAATGTTTCCAAAATAAGTCAGCTTTCAGTTCATTTAAAGTTATATTCAAAAGATTGTTTTTTGTTGTAAAATTACTGTGATATCAAATAGGAAATATAATATATAACTCAGGCGGGATTTAGGATGACTATTACACAAACTAGATATGTTTTTACTGTTGTTAATTATTTTGTATTTTCCTTGTAAGCTCTATAGCTGATGCCAGATTAATGTTTTGAAGAAGTATACTAAGTCATCACCTATGAAATGAGATAATAACTGGTGAAACTGGCTTGCTGGATGTTTAAGATCAAACTTAAGGATTGAGATTAAAACAAAGGGGCCAAGAAAACCAGTTTTGGTTCTTGTCCTCAGAGTCAGCCTGCAACCAGGGAATGAGAGAGCTTCTCTAAGGAAATTTGCAACTCTGGGTAAACACTGCTGCCTTCGCTGCTGCCAGAACTCAGAGTTTTTGTCCATGCAGACAGTGGGCAAAAGACACCGCCTGGTTTCTATGTTGCACAGAGGGCATCACTGTGTCCAGAGTCGAGGAAACACCGGCTGCCATCGGCCTCCAGGTTGTGGGATCCGCCACAGCCAGAGCACAAGAGCCACTGGGGCCCAGATGCCCCTGCCACCAGAGCTTGGAGTCATCCAGGACAGAACCCAATCTGAGTGGACACTTCTCAATAACCCATGCATTCCAGGCTTGTCCCCCAGAGTTGGAGATGCAGCAGAGATTGCTGAGAACAAGGAGGTGCAACAGTGGGCCAGATAGGCTTGGCCCCTGCCCTCCTGGGGCTGATGGGACTGAGCAAGGACCAGCTTCCCTTTGCCATGAATGGAAGCAAAGAGCTGTCAGCTGTCCACAAGGCAGAAGCCACTGCCTTGGAGCTTCTGGAATCCAGGAGGAGCACTGCTGCCTGCCCCAGAATGCAGAGGCTGCTGGAATGAAGGAGCTGCTGAAATGCAGGAGCTTCCACCACCCAAGCACAGGAACAAAGCTAAGAAGCTACTCTCAAATTCCCCACAAGTGACCCTGTGAGAACTCAGCTGACTCTTAAGAGACAGGAACAAGTCAATTTGACCTGCTTGATCTTAAACACCTAGCAAAACAGTTAAAACCAAACCATAGACATTCTTGTGCATTTAAAAGAAACAATAGTTTAATGTAACTTAAGATGTACTTGTGTTAGCCCCTAGAATAGGACTGGAGGCTACAAAGGAGAGATTCTTAGCCAAATGTACCTGATAACTCAAGTTCCCAAATAAAGGCCTCAACCTCTCCAGCCTTTGATAGGCCTTGTTATGGGAACAACTTCTCAGTTCTTCCACCTGGTGAGAGATTGACTTAATCTCATTTTGGTACTTATGTCATTTTGTTTCTCTCTCATAGAAGCACCCACCCCAGATGACTTTACAACCTGCTCTTCCCAAGCAGACTTCTGCTCCTCATTGACCAGATTTCTAAAAGGAACTTCAAACTGCTTCCCCAGACTCCACCCCCTTCCAGCTCGAAGCAGCAAGAGCGGTTGGCACCCCCTCTCCTTAAAAAGTTCCTAATTAAGGACAGGCAGTTAGTGTAGAATAAGAAATCTGGTCAAATTGAGGATTGGAACCCATCAGAGTCTGGGAAGTTGGAAACTGAAAAACCACTAGTTTCCTAAACAAGGATTTGTTAGTGTGGATAAGACCAGTGGGGAATGTTATACTTCCCCAAAAGATTCTCCAGTGCCATCAGGAGAGAGAGAGTCAGCCCCACCCTAATCCCTTCCTGGGCCCTATAAATGCTGGCAACAAAAGAACTAACAGGCAATTTTCCTGACTTTTAGGTGTAAGGGTGGTCATTGCTGGCCAGCTAAAATAAAGGCTTCTTTTGACTTTCATGATTGGCTTGGATGATTTTATTGTCCTCGGGTACAACATCTTCTCTTTATATATGTATTGTGTAAATTAAATGTACAAATAACATTCTCACCCAAAGAGCAACAACTTCATTTGCAAGTGCCTCCCAGAAAAAAACAAATAAAGTCTTCTCTGCTGGAGGTTGGATGAAAGTGAATAAGGCCATTTGAACCAAAGGGACCCTAAGAAAGGTGAGCAATCCTTAACCAAGATTTTGCTTAAGGAGGAAATAACTTGCCCCAGAAAGAAAAATAAATAAATACCTGCTTAATACAAGCATCACTGGGGATTCATTCTCTTCTAGATAAAATTTTAAAACATGAATTGAGCCAGCTTTGCCAGACACCCCAAATATATGTGACTAGAGATATGTATACATCTAAAAGCTTAGGGGAGCACTTTATCAAGCTGGTGCTCTCCCAACTAAAGTGGTCTGTTTGCAGTAATCAGGAGTGGGAGAACTCAAACTTTATTTTATGCCAGCTGGCCCAGAGGAGATCAGACTCCAAATCTGAGCCCATCACCAGTTTTTCACATTTACAGGCTGTCTAGTGTCAGAAGTTTTCTAGTCTAAAGAATACATGGTCATGCATGGGGACTTCAAGGGGGAAGCAGGTTTACAGAAGCAGAGTGTGATAAGGGGAAGAACAAGCCTGGGTCTGGAGCTTCCCCAGGGGCATTTACACTTCAAAGGAAAGTAGTTAGATCCTGGGGGGAGTCATTTACAATCCAAAGGGTAGGAGTGGCTGGTGTTAATCAGATTCCCTGAGGAGAGCTGACTAGAAAGGAGAGCAGAACTCTCCCCCCACCCCCCCAAATTCTCACTACAGAGTGTCTGGGTGTATTTTGCACCAGGTTTGGGTTAGTTACAGTCTGTAGTGGTCACTTCCTTTAGATTTATTTAGAAATGGCTGTTTTTTTTTTCTTTTTTTTTGCGTGTGGTGGATTGAACCCACGGCCTTGTGCTTGACAGGCAAGCACTCTAAGAACTGAGCTATATCCCCAGCCCCAAGAAATGGCAAATTTAACTGGGGATTTATTTATGGCATTTAATGTTCTATAACTGGATAAAAGTAACCTGTTATCAATAAGACATGCAGAGAATTTTGTGTTACTCTTTTTACTGGGATGGGAATTTTTATGTATTTTTGTAAGGTAATAAGGAGAGTTTGATCTGTTCAAGTTAAGACCTCTCTCTTAGCCTTTCTGTTTGATTCATGTTTCAGGTGTAATGTTGTATTATGTTAACTGACATTCAGATAAATTCAGGAAACAGTATATGAGAACTTTGTATTTAAGAGAGAGGCAAAGATCAGCTTCAGAAATAAAACACCACCTAGAATTTGTCTAGAGCCCCACCTCACCTCACCACATGTTAGGATGGCTAGACTTAAGCTCAGTTAAAGCTATGCTCAAAAGGTAGATTTTTGTTGTAAATATTACTGCAATCTCAAAACTAAGCAAGAGATATAATATATAAACTTTACATCAAAAATGCAAAGAACCCAATCAATAAATGGTGTAAGGAACTGGGCAGACACTTCACAGAAGAAGATAAACAAGAGATCAACAAATGTATGAAAGAGTTCATCATCTCTAGTAATTAGAGAAATGCAAATCAAAGCCACCCATCCAATTAGAAGGACTATTATCAAGAACACAAGCAATAATAGGTGTTGACGGGGATGTGGGGAAAAAGGCACACTCATGCATTGCTGGTGAAGTTGCAAATTGGTGCAGCCACTCTGGAAAGCAGTATGGAGATTCCTCAGAAAACATGGAATGGACACACCATTTGACCCAGCTATCCCACTCCTCAGTTTATACCCAGAGGACTTAAAATTAGCACACTACAGTAACACAGTCGCATCAGTGTTTATAGCAGCTCAATTCACAATAGCTAGACTGTGGAACCAACCTAGATGCCCTTCAACAGATGAATGGATAAAGAAGATGTGAGATTATATATATATATATATATACATATATATGTGTGTGTGTGTATATATATATATATATATCACATACAATGGAATACTACTACAAGAACAAAAAATGAAAATGAGACCAAATGTATAAAAAGCAAAAGGGAGGACTTGTGAGAAATAGAAAGTCCAGTGGTCCATTTTCAGAATATAATAATTAGCCTTAATTGGGCTATAAGATCCAATCATAGCCATTTCAACTATAGCCTTCCTCTTTGCCCGCCCCTATTTTAAAATTAGCCAATCTCTTAGATTCTAACCCCAAGCTCCTCCTCTCAGAGCAAGGGACAGTACTCTGTTAGGGATAAAAACAGGCAGACTGCCAGTCCAAGCATGCTTGCAGCCAGGTTCAGTAGCACATCCTTCTGGCAGAAGCAAATCTGCCTTGCTGAGCTACTCTCAGGCATGTGTTTGATCATTATAGCACCCGGTATTTCTAACACCATAAAAAACACTTTCTCATCCAGAACATTTCTTTTACCTTCCAATTTTCCAATTAAAATATATTTTCTTACCTATAACTTTCTTATATCTCTTTTCTAGTTTTAGATCCTTCCTTAAATTATTATTCTGAAACAATTTTTATAAGTGCTATCTATGCATATAATTTACACAACAAATTTCATCTTTGGAGAGGAATTGGACAATCTGGCATATACAAAAATTGTACCTTAATCTTTTTTTCCTCCCAGGTGGCATTCAAGTAGTGGGAGCACAGGATATTGTTCAGCCTGATCCGTCACCCTTATTATTATCATAATGCTGTCAACTTTAAGTGAGTTCCCCACTTTCAATTGTACCCAGAGGCTTTTGGGGGGGCTTTTTCTTACAGTAGGCATATTGATATTTAACGGAGGAAATATCTCTCCTTTTCTTTGGGCTTCCTTGAGGATCCCTTTGTAGAGGTTGCCAAAAAAAATACAGGTTGGCTTTAATTTCTGTTCCTCCCAGGCATTATATACCATAAAGACCCTACCAACTCGCTGTGAGGGGTTCAGGTCAGTTTGTGCCCTCTGGACATTGAAGCTTATTTTTTTTTCTTATGTCCAGGGCACTCTGTCCAATGAAGGTCACATGGACCATACAGAAATTTTTAGGAACCTCTCTCTGCAGAAATCAGTAGATCCAAGACACAGGTGCCTGTGTACATGGGGCTCCAGGAGGCCCTTATGTGGACAACAGGCAAGAGTCACCCAGAAGTGTCGCCTGTCCAAATGGGGCATCCTGTCAGATCCATAAAAGGGGAGACCATTTTTGTTTCCAGATTATAATCGAATAGTGCTAGAACCCATTTCTATATCTTTTGAGATGAGTAGCATTTACCCCCTGAATAAGATAGGATAGTTAATGGTCAGACAATTAGGGTAATGGGCCCCAAGATCACCCCTATGAGGTTAGCCTGTAGAAACATTCTGAACATTCTGGTCCACTCCTTTGTCCCAGGGCAGCAGGAAAATGAAAGTGGGTATGAACCCAAATGGAGGTTACAGAGAAGTTTAGACTCAAGAACTAAAAGGACACAATTAGAAAGTCATGGACCAAGACAATAACAGGTATGTTCCCAATACCTGTGCAGTATAGATTCCAACCAGTAGACTCAACACTTTTTAGTACCTGTTCAGCATGGACTCTGATCAATGTCCCTACCCAGAGTAGTACGCCTAAGTGGAAAAACCTTCTGCCAGGTTCCTCCTCACATTTTGGGAGTTCCATCTTTCCTCTTCTCTTTCAAATCTTAGTCCTTTCACTTTTGCCCTCGTCCACCATCCATGGTGTTTTATTCAGTCTTTTTTGCTGCTATGATCAAAAGACCTGACAAGAATGATTAGAGGAGGAAAAGTTTATTTTGGGGGTCCATGGTTTCAAGGGCTCAGTCCCTAGATAGCCAGCTCCATTGCTCAGGGCTTAAGGTGAGGCTGAGCATCATGGTGCAAGAGTGTGGTGGAGGAAAGTGGCTTAGGACATGGCACCAGGAAGCTGAGGGAGAAAAAGATGCCCCTCACCACAGACAAAATATATACCCTAAAGTCATGCTCCCAGTGACCAACCACCTCTAGCCACATCCTACCTGCCTACAGTTATCACCCAATTAATCCCTATCAGGGGATGAATGAATGGAGTAGGTTAAGGATCTCACAACCCAACCACTCATCTCTAAACTTTCTTGCATTGTCTCACAGATAAACTTTTGGGGGATACCTTATATCTAAACTATCACACTTGGATTTCATTTCTTGAAACTGTGAGACAAAAGTCCAGAAAGAATCAGCGAGGTCTACATCCCACACAGATCCCACCCAACAGCAGAAGTGATGTACTGAGCCCTGTTCTCAAACTCGTTTTATCCCATGAGCAAAAAGGGGCTGGAAGGCAGGACAGAGGCCAGATCCTCCTTGTCCATTTCTCTGCAGCTCAGGTAGCTTTCCTGGGATTTATTTTTTTCCCCTTAGCACAGAGCTGGTGTTCCTGACCCATGATCTGCAGCTGCCTGGGGCCAGGCTGAAAAATCAGTGCTGGGACTGCCAGCACTGGGCTGAAAGAATTTAATTTTTTAACCCTTTCTTTTGGTGTCCTGATGCCCTTGCACACCAGAGGCAGTGCTGTTTGCACCCTCAGCTTAGTTTCTGACTCCTTATCTTGCAACTGCAAAAATAATTCAGAGAGTCATTTAAAGGCCACATTGAACTATAGTAAAATATCATCTTGTTCTTAGACAGGCTTATACCTATAGGTGGCCCAACACAGTATTGCCCATGTCTTAAAAGGGGCAGTAAGAGATACAAACAAAAACAGAGAGACAACCAGAGAGGACCCCCAAAACCATGACCAGAAGACAGGAACCTTTAAAACAGACAAACCAGAAGGGAGAAATTCCTCTAAATTGCTTATTCCCACTTAACCATGACTCCCACGCCAGAGGTGCCAGATGTTCCCACAAAGGGGAGCCAGATGCATGGAATTAAGGGTCTCAGCATGCACACCAGAGGATTTACCAGATGGCCAAGAGGGTCATAACTTTACTGCATTCGGTTTCAGTATTCTCAAAGTAGACCAAGATGGAGCAATCTGTATCATTTAGGGAGAGAAGGAGGGATTTCCCCAAACAAAGGGGGTTTCTGGCAACTGCTGGGACAGCCCCTCAGTCCTTCCCTTTACTCACAGGAATTCTTCATAGAAGTGGAGTTGCTTGGAGTGCCAGACCTGAGCAGCAAAGCCAGAGCAGGGGCCACTTCTGAGTCCCATCTGGGTTGCCAATTTATTGTAGAAAGCCTGGTCCTTGTCCTCGATGCCAAGTCAATAAGAAGGACAGTTTTGAGAAAGAGGAAAGAGAAGTTTTATTGCTTTGCTAGCAAAGGGGACTCCTATCCCAAAGGCTATGATTTTGTCCATTAGGGAAAATAGAGGATTTTTTTTTTTTTTCAGGGCTGGGGATTGAACCCAGGGCCTTATGCTTGCAAAGCAAGCACTCTACCAACTGAGCTATATCCCCAGCCCAAAATAGAGGATTTTTAAAGAAGTGATTCATTCCAGGTGTTCCCTGGAAATGTGTGTGGGGTGGTGGTGATTTACTTGTTAATTTGACAGATAGCCATTTCTTAGATCTTCTCTGCCATTCCTGAAGTCTGAATTATTTGGTTCCTGTGGTGTGTGCTGTAGGACAGATAATTTGACCCAGATAGGTAGAAAGGTAATTCTGTCTCCCCAGAGGTCAGGGAAGGGAAGAGGAAGAGAAGAAAAAAATGTCCATTTTAAAATATGCCTCCTTGGCAGAGCAGTATGGGCTACATTCAAAGCATGAGGTGGACCACTGTTACATTTACTTGCTGTGTGGCCTTGGGCCAGCTCTTTGTGTGACTCACCTGCAAAATACTAGGAAAATCCTCTTCTGGGGGGCTGCACTGAGGACTTATCAGTTACATGAGAAGACCCTCCACCTATTTTCTGGGTCTCCCCTTCCATGGGGGTAGGAACTGTTTCTTAACTGCAAGTTCCTCCTTTATCCTGATGACAAAATTAGTGCTTTGCTTTTATAAAAATGAGAGAAAAATAAAATTATGTGCCACCAGAGTTTAGAACAGAGCACTGTAGTCAGCTCTCTCAACAAAAACTCTGCTGCCCTCTGTCTTCAGAACAAAGAATTGTTCTGTGTTTTCAGTTCAAAATGAAAGTATAAGGAAAGAAAAAAAAAAAAAAAAACCAGTCTGTGTTCAGAAAAGGAAACTGAAACTGAACTGAACAGGGAAACGGAAACTCTTCTTTTGTTGGGAATTGAGCAATGCCGAAATCGTGTTCACTGTATCCTGAAGCTCGACAGAGAAGGAAAATGTATTTGGATATCAGTACATGGGAGCAGACGTTTCAATCACTAATCCGGCAGGAGAAACCCTGGGCCAAATGGACCCTGAAGTTGGATGAGAACATTCAGCCGGGTGGCATGGCCCGAGGGTGGAGGCAGTACCTGCAGAGAGCATTTGGCAGGTGAGTGTGGTTTTGCTCAGCATTAGGCCTTCCTGAGCAGAGAGGCTCAGCTCAGCCTTGCATATCCCTTTGTGAGCTTGCTGAAACAATAAATGTCACCAGGTTCTCTAAGCTACTGTGGTTACAGTGCTCTTTAAGGTCTAAAAGACTCTTAGCTTCCATCTTATTTAAATGCAGGAAGTTTCTTCTTTTACTAGGTTTCCTTCCCTAAATGTTTCTAGAAATCTTTGCAAAATGCCTCCAAGCTCTATATATTTGCCCTCCTAGTCTCTCATCACTCATTTGTTGCAATAACCCCTAGAATCCTCTCCAGTCTCCCTCATCAGTCAGTCCTGATTGGCTTCCCAGGCTGCTGCAACTCTCTGTGCCCTGGCACTGATTACTAGTCTGAGACCTGATCCTTGCTTTAGCATTCTAATATTCTTCTAAGATCAAGCAGTCATACTGAACATTACTAAAGACCTGGGGATAATTGGAAATAATGATGCTGCAAAATCTAAATCTAAAACCTAGTCCATGGAGTTTCTAATAACTCCCCTCCCTATTGCATATCCCCTCTTTAACCCCCAGCAAGCCTCCACGTTGCAGGAACCAGTTTCCTTACCCATGTCTGGAGGGTGAACATGACCGACCTGGACAATCACTTCCTCTATATGACACCCAGGACCTCAGTTTACTTATCTTACCTATTACTCTGCTGTCTGCCTGCCCGTAGACTACCTCAGGCATGCTCTGTGCCAACCCTTATGATCTATTAGCAGGACATGCACTCTTAGGCTTCCATACCCTGTGACAATGTTGTGCCTATTTGGCAGGCCCCTTCCCTCATTCCCTCCTACTCACCCTTCAAGGAACACTCAAGGAGCTGTGCCTCATTAAGGCCTCCCCTGGTCCTCCTAAACTGAGTAAGTTCCTTCTTCTACATTCTCATCAGGTAATGGTTATGTATATAATAAAAGTAATATGTATTTTAAAATAATATAATTTATAAATATCATGCAATATTTATGTTTATTTTGAGCTAAGGATCCACTTTTTAAAACGAAGCCTTCCATAGCTCTGAAGAACAGTTTTCAAGCCACTTGGCCACTTGGCAGAGCCCATGTTCACCTGTTCTGTTTTGCTCTGTAATTCAGTGACCTGTGTCCACACCAAACTCACAATGTCTTTTATCACTTTGACACTAGATAAATTGATTTGATAGTCATTTTGAGATGGGAAAAGCAACCAACCAGCATGCTTTTGGAAAATATCAATCAGCTTTTGAAAAGCATTTTGTATTTTATATTTTCACATCATTGTCTCATTTGATGCTGACAATATAACCCCTGAATATTTTCCTTTTTATGGATTTAAAAGTTGAGGTGTAGAGAAGGAAGGTGCTTTGCCGGTGTCCTCTGATGCAAACCAGGGACTTGGATCTCCCACCTAAATATTATGGTTCCAGGTCCTTGTCTGTTTCTCTAGGTACAAGATTAGCTACTTGCTCATCAGAGTGCTGTGGCATAGAGGGATAAACAAGATTGACTTAAAATGGCTTATGATAGGAAAACATGCCTTTACCACTTACCCTGTATGTCCTGAAGAGGTTGTGTAGACCTTTTATGACCCGGTTTCCTTATCTGGATATTGGGCTCAATAATGCCTACTTCGTAGGACTGATTTAAAGATAAAATGAGGTGACATTGTAAGACACTGATTACAGTACTTGCCTCAAAATAGGTACTTTATAAAAGTTTTCTGTCACTGTAATGGGGAACAAATTTAATTGCAGATGGTAGAAATGATTTTCCCTCTAAGGCATCCAGAGATGTTTTTACTAGTAAAAGGGGTAGATTTGGGGATGACATTTAGGCAGAAACTCAGACAATCACAGGAAAAACCTTTTTCTAATCATGTTTTAATTGAAAGGGATCTTAGATAAGGGCCATTTTCCCACAGGTCAGCATTGCCAGCTGAGGACACACAGCTTTTTTCTTCTGCTTGCAGGTTCTGGTGTTCTTCATGCCATCGAAGTTGGGCTTCTGCTCAAGTGAAGATCCTGTGCCACATGTATAGGGAGCACCGGACATCCCAGGGCCAGGTCCTTATGCGGGTTTTTGCTCAGAGGTGCCAGAAGTGTTCCTGGTCTCAATTTGAGAATCCTGAGTTCTCCTCAGATAGCACCATGAGAATTCTGAACAACCTGGTGCAGTGTATTCTGCACAGCTACTACGGACATAACTTCAGGAAGATGCCAGTTGCTCCTGTCGTGGGGTTGGATGGGCCCCATGACAGGAGCAATTGTGAGGCATGCACTCTGGGTGTCTGTGTAAGGGGCTCACAGGGACATATCAGAAAGCCAACTGAATCTTCACCCTCTACCCCGAAGCCAGGGCATTTCTTAATTCTATATGGTAATGCAACACCTGGTGAGGCACCCTTAGAATTTACTTCAAGGGACATTTTAGAGATGGGCTGTTTTGCATTATTTTTTGTGGCACTTATAGCCATATGGTGGGAGCAAAATAAGTATAAATGGTAGATTTGCTTTGTTCTCTTGTCTTGATTCCATGTTACTCAATAAAGTGGTGACCATTTTAATATGACAGAAGATTTGCTTTGAGATCAAGCAGGGTTAAGTGTGTAAAATCAGCACTGGTTTCCTGAATGTATGATGAAGATAGTCTAAAACATGGCCATGCACATGGTGGACCCAATAATAAATATGTATTGAATCATTAAAAGGTCTTCTTTTATTCATCTATGCACTCATTCACTGGTATTAATGCATATTGATCAAATCTTGAGAAAAACTAAAGTTTATGAGTGTTATCAGAAAGTTATCGTGCTGCCACAATACTGAATGAAGCTCCCTTGTGAATGTCCATGTCCTAATCCCCAGGGACTGTGGAGGTTTTACTTTAAGGATCTTGAAGTAGGCAGATTATTTTGCATTATCAAAGTGGATAATCACAAGAGTCCTACTTTCTTCAACTTGGTGCCACCTCCTACAGTTTCCACCCCTCCCCACAGTCTCTTCATTATGATGGATTAATCCTTTAATGAGCTTAGTGCCTTATGATCCAGTCACCTCCTAAAAGTTCTACCTCTGTGTATCGCTCCTTCTACAGAGACCAAGCCTCTAACACATGAGCCTTTTGAGGACATTTGATATCCAAACCATAACAAGAGGCATGCATGAAGTTACTGATCCTGAGACCCCATAATACAAGGCTATCTCTTTCACCTATTTTTCACCTGTCCCCTCATTTCTGTGTGGCTGTCACACTGCTTTTCTCTCCATTACCATGTTTGAAACCACACTCATTTGCATGTCCGACTTCCTATTTTAATTCACCCCAGTCATCCAAGCTTATGACCTTGGAGTCATGTTTAGCTTCTGTCACCAACCTTTATTATCTCTTCTTTTATCAGGTTGCTCCCATCTCTTTCCTCCATTTTCCCCTGTTATCCCACTGTTAACCACTTAATTCAGGGTTCCTGAATAACTAAGAGTTTGGGTTTCATCCCACAGGTAATGAGGAATCATAGTGAATACTTGTGGGTCTGGGCAATTTAAGTAGAACCACATTGTAAAAACATATTTCTGGAAAAGAATATGGAATAGAAATAGTACCATGTTTTGCAACAGGACAGTGGTAAACAGATGGGGGCTGCTGAAGACAATGAATAGCTTGAAGGAATTTGCAGACAGAACAAGAAGCCTGAATATTGAACACAGATGCCAGAAAATTCAAGGATAAAAGTATCTTTCCTTGACTTTCTTAGTCTGACTTATTTCACTGAACATGACAGTCTCTAGTTCCAACTGTTTATCAACAAATGCCATTATTTTATTCTCCTTTGTGGCTGAGTAGAACTCCATTGTGTATATGTACACTACATTTTCTTTATCCATTCATTTGTTGATGGGCATTTTGGCTGGTTCCATAATTTGGCTATTGTGAATTGTATTGTTATAAACATAGATGTGCCTATATTATTATAGTATTCTGATTTTAGTTCTTTTGGACATATATGAAGGAATGGGATAGCTGTGTCTTATGGTGGTTCTTGACTAGTCTTTTGACTAGGAATCATCATACTGCTTTCCAGGTGGTTATATTGGTTTGTAGTCCCATCAACAGTGTATGAATGGCCATTCTCCCCCACATCCTTGCCAGCATTTATTATTTGTGTTCTTGGTGATTGCCACTCTAACTGGAGTGAGATGAAATCTTAGTGTAGTTTGGATTTGCATTTTCCTGATTTCTAGGAATGTTCAACATTTTTCATATATTTATTGGTCATCTGTATTTCTTTTTCTGAGAAATGTCTGTTTAGTTCTGTTACCATTTATTGATTTGGGGTATTTGTTTTTTGATGTTAAGTTTTTTGAGTTCTTTATGTTTTATCAATATTAATCCTCCATTAAATGAGTAGCTGGCAAAGATTTTCTCCCATTCTTTCAGCTCTCTCTTAACACTTTTGTTTCCTTTTTCTTGTAGAAGCTTCTAAATTGGATGCAGTCCCATTTATTGATTCTTGTTTTATTTCTTCAGTTTTAGGGGTCTTGTGAAGGAAGTTGGTACCTGTGCCAATATGTTGGAGTGTTGATCCTATATTTTCTTCTAGTAGTTGCAATATTTCTGGTCTAATTCCTAGATCTTTGAACCACTTCGAGTTGACTTTTGTGCAGGGTGAGAGATAGGGATCTAGTTTAATTCTTCTTTATGGATGTCAAGTTTTCCCAGCACCATTTGTTAAAAAGACTGTCTTTTTTCTAACGTAATAGTTTTGGCACCTTTGTCAAGTGTCAGATATGGATGTGGGTTTAACTGTGTTTCTTCTATTCCATTGGTCTTCTTGTTTGTTTTTATGAAAATACTGTACTATTTTTGCTACCCTAATTCTGTAAGGTAAGTTGAGATCAGGTATTGTGATGCCCCCAACATCACTTTTCTTGTTCAGTGTTGCTTTGTTCAGTATTTCTGGGTCTTTTATTCTTTCAAATTAATTTTAGAATTACTTTTTTTCTCATTCTGTGAAGAATGTCATTGTTATGTTGACAGGAAATGTATTGAAACTGATTGCTTTTGGTAAAATAGCCATTTTGATAATGTTAGTCCTGCCTATTTAAGAACATGGAAGGTCTTTCCATATTCTCCTTTCTTCAGTGTTCTCAGGATTTCATTCTAGAGGTCTTTCATCTCCTTAATTAGATTTATTTCCAAGTATAATTTTTTTCAAGTTATTGTGAATGGGCATTTTTCCTGATATCTTTATCAGTGAATTCATTATTGAAGTGCAGAAAAACCGTTGCTTTTGTACGTTGATCTTGTATCCTGATACTTTGCTGAATTTGTTTATCAACTCTAGAAGTATTCTAGTATAGTTTTTTGGGTCTTCAAGATATAGGATCATGTCATCTGCAAGCAGTTAATCTGAGAAGCCAGACTAAAAATGTCAAGGATAGAACATTTTCTCTCATATATGGAAGCTGGAGCAAAACGAGGAATAAGAAGCAGGGAGATCCTATGAAAATAGAAATTAGTGGAGTAGAGGAAGGGGATTGAGGGACAGGTAGGAGGGATGGGAAAAAGGAGGAACTGCAGAATGAAATTGACAATATTATGCTAGGTACATATATGAATATACCACAATGAATTCCACCTTTATGTATATCTATAAAGCACCAATTAAAATTAATTAATTAATTAATGGATGAATAAATAAATACATAAATGGAAGGTCAGTAGAATAGAGGAAAGGGAACAGGGAGAGTAGGGGTGGGGAGAAAAGCACTGGGGACTAAAACAGAGAAAACTATATTCCCTGCATGTATGATTATGTCAAAATAACCACACTATTATGTATAACTATAATACACTCATAAAAACATTAAAAACCTCTTTCCTTTTACTCTCAACCCACCCTTACAGTACTCTGCCTTAATTCGTATTCCTCTCCCCAAACCACCCTACTGAATTTCTGCATTCTTCCTATTTTCATACCTTTTGGTTCTTTCGCAGAGAATACTCCCTGAAGACCTCTCTGGAGACTTCATGTGTGGCCTGGCAATGTTGTATTACCTTGTAAAAGCCATTGTCCCTTCTTGGGACTCAGATTCTCCATCTAAAAAATTGGTTAAGGTAAAACATAGAGGATTGAACCCCTGCATTTATTTACCTCTGATCTCTCTTGAAATCACACTGAGTGACAGTAAAAGGGGAGTAAAGACAGAAATTCACAAGGGCAAAAAGAATGATTAGAAACTAGAAAACAGATGGACTAGAGACAGGTAACTGAGCAGAGTAGTGATTTGGAATATATGTAAATATGGGAAAACCATGGCACAATTTCAGAAAGCCTCACAAACCGTAGTCAACCAGTAGCTCTGAAAGTAGATAATAGGAATGTTGAAGTAGGAGTATTGACTGATAGCCTTTATAACAAGTTTCTTTCCTCCTATTCCTGTGTAACCTGGTGACTGCTTTTCACCCAATCAAAGAGGAGCAGAGCTTTATTTTCTGAAGACATTTATCACAGGTACTCTGAACTTAGGAAATCCTCTAAGGGAGAGGGTGCTGACCAGCCATCAAAAGACAGTGAGAGTCCACCTACCAAATTATGAGACTCCTATTACCCACTGTTAAACCTAGGATGCAGTCTTACACCCTACGCATTCACCCTTAAATATGCAGAGGGAAGATTTCTCTTTGGCAGTACTAATGAGCTTAAGATGGGAAACACAAAAGACAACTAAACTGATGTGAGTAATGGTTAGCAGGGCCACTCCTACTTCTACTCCAGAACCATATATTCTACCTACTGGGTAGCAACATCATATAATGGTCACTAATTCAGGGTGTGCATGGTGCTATGGTAGATGGTGACTCAAGAAGAAGGCATCTTCTAATACTGCATGTTTAAGATCATTGATATATCAGCCTGACAGATTATGATTGATAAAACCAGGAAATTCCATGATTATATCACCACTGCTGTTAATACTTTTGATACAAATTCAGTCCTTTGTTTCAGGGGATGTTCTGTGGTGTGTTAGTTGGCTGGGCCTGTGAGAATGCTGCATGCCTGATGCCAAGCTTCTGGGGGTTTGTTTGCAATCCTTGGACTTACTTGGCTTGTAGATGCATCACTTGGATCCCTGCCTCTCTTTCCTATGGTATTCTCTTATGTGCATGTATGTGTCAAAATTTCATCTTTTAAATAAGGATATGAGTTGTATTGAAGTAGGGGTCTGCTGACTCCAATATGACTTCATCATAATTAATTACCTCTCTAATGACCCTATTTTCAAATAAGGTTACATTCTGAGGTATCAGCACTTCAACATGTGAATTTGGGGACATGAGATTCAATGCATAACATATGAGATCCTGGGTTTGTGGATAGTACCCATAAGCCCTGGGAGAGTCGTTGGTCAAAGCCCCACAAACAAGAGATGCAAGCCCATATCTAAAATATGTGCTCATTTTCAATCACGGTAAGTCACTACCTCATCCATGATGGAAAGAGTATAATGTATCCAGTTTGCCACCAAGATGCTGGTTTTTATACTGAAGGGATGAGACTATATTGAGGGTTTACACACTCTTGGCAGATTGGATACTCAGCAGTGATATCACTTATATCAGTCTTAATAAGAGTAGACGTATGCCTTGGGGCCCATTTGTAGTCTACACCCCACCTCTGTGGCTATTCCATTCACACACCCATAGTGCTAGTACTGGAGTGGTCAATGACAGAGGCCACCACCATCAACTGGCTATGTCTCTGTCTACTTGACTGTTTAGTGCCTCCTCTATGGTGGGTACTTTCTGGTGGGTATTAAAATAAGACACAGACTTTTACATTTTGTGTTCATTCTTAAAAATTCATTCACATTTCTTCTCCCTAGATCTCACTGTCTCTAATTTTCCCTTCTAGGCCTCTGACCAACCTGTTCAAACGTTTGCCACTGCATGTGAGTTCATGCTTAGGCTCACTGGCCATTTCACTTTTAAAATGAAGCGGATGACCAGGTGCAAGAGTCACAGTCAGTTTTACCCATTGGGAGTGTAACTCCTCCCCACTGCCTTTCAAGGCCCCTCTGTGGGGTTGTAGAGCAGCCACAGTCTATTTTCAGCTTTCACCACATATTGTGCTAAACCATTGATAAATCAAGATTGGCCTTTTCTTTCCTCTGTTGGCTGGTGATAAGTGACAACCCCAACATTGCCACCTCTAGATAAGTGTCTTAGTCTGTTTTGAACACAAAGTCAAAGCCAAACTGGGCAACTTAGTGAGATCCTGTATAAAAATAAAATTTAAAAAGGACTGAGGATGTAGACTGTTTATTTAACATGTGCAAGGCCCTTGGTTCAATCCCCAGCATAAAAAAAAAAAAAAAATCCCACCTCTTACTGCTGTTGCATTTAGGATTAAGTTTCCGACTAATAAATTTGGGGGGAAATGAATGTTCAGGATGGAAAGAAATGCATTTTCCAGGGCAATGTGCAAGTCCCATGTATCTGAAGCTATCTTAATTTACCCTAGGCAAAGTTCCACTGCTGGCACAGTGATTGCGGTCATACCTCTGCTTGGTTGAGTGTGAGATAGCCCATTATCATATTCCAGGATCTGATTGGTTTTTCTAGGGGCCATATTGATGAATTGAATGATGATACCCTGGAGATTACCACCTTTGTATTTTTCAGCTTTTAAGCATAGCACTAATCTCTGCCTTTCCCTCTGAGAAGTGATATTTTTGTTTTCATAATATCATATCTTCAGGGAGGGTCCTAAGAATTTCTCATTATAGTAGCTCGTGTGTGTGTGTGTGTGTGTGTGTGTGTGTGTGTGTGTTACTGGGAATCAAATGCAGGGATTTGCATGTACTGGGCCATAACCTGGATATACCATTGAGCTATACCTCAACCCATTATAGTAGCTCTCAATCCACAGAGTAAAGAGTAAATGAAAGCTTCTGCCATCTAACACATGTATTCTTTCCAATTATGCATTTGGGAAGTAGGGAAATCACCATTGGCTGAGTCCATGGAAGCAGTGGACCCATGGTGAGCCTGACCTGACTCTTTTTACTTGGCTCTTCCTTTCACAGCAGGCCATGATTGCTTTGGATGCTTAGGGATCAATATTGATTCAGACCTTGAATTCAAAAATCTCTCAAACTTTCTGGGTATTTGCCTTTCTCCAGCATACAGTTACCTAAATAAAATGGCCATATATCCCCTTGGGGAAGAACTGGGAATTCTTGTAGCATTCTTCCTCCTGGGGACCTGATCTCTCTTTCAGAAAATGAGTTGAGTCTAAAAACTTGAAGAGATCTTGACTGAGCAAGAAATCCTAATTGTTTTATTGGATTCACTGCTCATAGTCTCCTGAGCATTCATTCTTGGTTCCTCTTAATTGTGTAAATTGAAAAATACCCTTACTAGATGCCCAATTACTTGCCACATATAGAAAACAGGAAATACATAAAACTAGTGAATTGGGTCCAGAGACCCAATATCTAAAGAATAGGAGCTCTAGAAAAAGAAAACACACAATGAGGGGAAGGAAATTATGAAAGGTATTTTAAAAAATTGTTTCCTAGAACCAAAGGACACAATTTATTGATGGAAAATTTTTACCAAGGGGCTGCCTACACAATGAATGAACAAAGACTCACACTAAGACACATTATTTTAATTTCAAGCACCAGGTATAAAGAGGCATTAATGCTTTTGTTGGCATCATTTTCTGGTTCATGCACTGACTTTTTCTTCTGGCTCACTTTTCCCATGTTGCTTTTTGTCTCTGCATTTCATCTTAGAGGATTTCCTCACATGTCAAAGAATTCTTGGCTCCCTGTCTAATTTCAAGCTCAAGATGCTGAAAAGCTGATTGGAAAACTAAAAACTGAAAGACAATGGAACAAACTTTCAGCCTTCAAAGTTTTGAGGGAAAATTATTCCCAATAAAGGATTCTATGTCCAGAAAAAACTTTGTCACACATAGAATGAATTTTATTTTCATATTCTCAAAGACTTAAAATTTTACCCCCTTTTCCCCATGCATCCATTTCCAGGAAACTACTAGAGGATATGCTCCAAAAAGATAAGATAATAAAAAATGTATAAGGAACATGTGAAGCCTAGGGATAGGAAGAGACTAAGGGAGTTCTCAGAATGCAGGAGAAGCCAGATACCAGAACACTGGCAAAGGGATCAACCTAGAGAGAAACCCATCCAGGTAGGGGTTGCTGAGAGAAGGCTCCAGGAGGTAATGTCCCCACCAGAAAAACAAAGGTAGCCCAGAGGCTACCTAATGCATTTGAATGTATAGAAAGGAGTTTACATTTTCAACAGAATTTTGGGATGAAGTAGGTATAAATGGAAAAGTAAAAAGAGAAGCAAAAAGTAAAAACCTAAGCAAGCATTAACTTCACAGATTAAAAGAAAGGTTGAACCAGACAGCAAATTCAATTAGAGTATTCTACAGGGTGTAGCTATGAATAATATTTAAATAGTCATAATATTAAATATTAGGCATGAATATTGGTTTATCAAAATTATGTTTAAAAGCATTTGAGGGGAAGAGAGGCATACTTTTGTAGGGGCTGATGGTAGAAGAAAATTAAATTCTTATTTTGTTGATAGGAAATCAGTGGGATATTATCAAAAACTGAAAAACCAAGAAACAGAAATATGTAGCTAAGTACCAGAAGAAAAGGCTTAAAAGGAGTAAATAAATTGCTTTGGGGAGTGAAGATGGAAGTTGACAGGGACTGAAGAGGACTAGGTTTGTAATAACCATTATAGAACCATTTCACATTTCTTAAACTATGTACATATGACTGATAAAAAGTAAGGTATATGCCACTTTATTTTGCTTATTCTAATACGCCCATTTCCCCTTTCTTTTCTCTTATCTCCTTCTCTTTGCTTCTTTGCTCTTTTTCTCTAATCACAATTAGATATGGTCACAACTGTACAATTTTCAGATGGAAGAATGTTTTTACTTTGCAAACAATGAGACAGCCCTAGACTAACACTATTTCCACTACTACGATCTGACACTATGAGCTACCGGTGAACACAAGGTGGCAGTGGGAGGCGAGCTCTGCAGTAGGCAATGGAGTGGTGCATTGAGTGTAGAAAAAATATTATTTCACAATAAAATGCGTGAAAATTTGTCTATTTTTTATTAGCACCATGTACCATTGATTCTGAACAACATTCATCCATGAGTGGTGAGGATATGGTCGACAGCCTGGGAAACATCATTCTATCCTTATGCCAAGGAATTAATTTATTTCTGAAATGGATTGGGATATTGTTGGAGGGGAAAGAGGTGAGAAGAGAAATTCAGCACCTCCCACTAAGCCTTGAGTGATCCTTATCAGCCATGCCAGGCAGCTAAACAGGACTCAGAAACTGAAAGATATTTATTTTGTGAATACTCTAAGGATGGAGATGCTTCTAGGCAGAGATCTGACCTGAGAAGGCTTGGGAAAAACTGCTGTTAACAGAATCAGTCATCCCCTGAAATGAAAAATTTCCATGTGTTGCTTACTAAATTGTAGCTCTGGATTTCAAGGGAACTGAAATACAATCCTCAGCCTTTCCTCAAGCACCTGTCATGTTCTCTGCCCCCAGCTGTAGTTCACATCTTCACCCTGGTAAACAAGGCACTTTTAGCCTCCAGCATGATGCTCTGAGCATCCTCAGGCCAGGAGGGCAGAAGAAGAGAACCCTCTGGAGGTTTGGAGGAAAGATTCATCTGATGTCAGAGCCAGAGTGATTTTAGAGAGGAATACTGACCCGTCCCCTTCTGCAGAGTGAAAGGAGTAGCTGTTTGACCCCTGGGTCTCTGCTGGGATCAAAGGCACAGATTTTCACTTAGGGATGTCAAAAAGGTGAACACTCGAGGGTGATGTCCTGACCTCTGGATTAAACTAAAAGCTGTAGATGCAGAACTGGGGATTTTTCAAGTTTTTAATAGAAGCAGGAAGTAATTGGTGGAGTAAGAGGCAGAGCAATGAGGTGAACTGGACCAAACAATGTATTCTGGCTCCTGAGAACTTCAAAACAACCTCAGAGTCACTGAAGCCCTAAAGCATTCTAATGCAATTTGACCACCTCTTCATGGGGCTGGGCATGGCAGGAAGCTGTACTGTAGTCACTAATTCTTCCTCCGGAGAGCAGGATGGCCTTTTCCCTGGAGACCCCAGGATGCTGGAAAGAGGGGTCCCAGGTGGCTTAGTGGCTCAGATACCTTAGAGTAAGCTTTTAGAGACCCTCTGGTCCTAATGCATCTTTCAACAGATAAGGACACCAGATCCTTGGAGGCAGAACTGAGTTGCCTGTTAAGGTATAATTTTTAAAAAGATAAAATCATGTATCTCGTACAGATTGTAAATGAACACATTTCAAAGATTTTTACTGAAATTCATTAATTAATGAGGAAACAGTAAGATTTAAAACTAGCCTGAAGTACATCTGAAAAGCTATATACATAAAATCAATTTAAAAGCTCTCGGGTTGCAAGCTATACAAAAAACTGGTTTATGTTTAACAGGATCATAAACTGTAAACTTTGGGGCTATTAATTTCACTGGGCAGAAATTATTTCCATTTCTACTGAGTAAAAATTTTAAGTGATACTTTATAGTGAAGTAAAATAGTCTAGAAAATAGAAAGTTAAGTGAGCACTAGAAAAACACCCAATAGTCTCTGGCTTGTATCCAAGTTTCAGATGTTTTTTAAACTTGTCTAAGGTCACAATGGTAATCGCAAGCAAGTGTAAGATGACAGTGGGGGTCCTTTATAACTAAACCAATAATTCTGCTCTTGCAATATAATTCTGGAAGACCAAGATGTCCGAGAGTCAAATTGCCACTCATAGAAGGGACTGAGTGGAGAAATGGTGGATTCCCTTCTTGACTGCCCAGATGGAACATTCTCCCTGCAGCTCCTTTTGCAAACACTGACTTGTGAGTAAACCTGAACTGGGGCCCTGCTCCACGTGCCCCCAAACCAAGGCCTGGTCTGGAGACCTAGTTTCTTCCTTACAGCACTTTACAGGATCTCTTGACCATTCTATGACCCCTTCCACACACTCACTGGGTTCTCTTACTCAGCATCTCTGGGCTCCAGGTTGGGCCCTGCACAACTCCATCTCTGAATCGCTGAGTTCTTACAGTACAGTTAGTTGGAACCCTCATTAAAGTCCGTCAAGTGAGGCCTGAGGACACTCTGCTGTGATATTTAACTAACTGGATTGAGGTAATGAGTGTGCTTGTTTGGCATAGTGTCCTTGGACATTCTTTCAGAGCTTTAATTCAAGGATTCTCTAATAGCTCATTCCCAAAACAGGAGTGATAACTGTCATATAGGACCTAGAAGGCCTCAGGTGGGTTTACCCAGATGCCATTGCATTTTGGGCTTTAGGACAGATCTAATTTCCTGGCTCCTCATCAGAGTGAATGAGAATGCCCTTCCTTCTGGGAGGGCTTGTGGATGAGTTACTCTTTGCCAAGAGATTTGGGAGCCTGAGGCAAATGACATTGAGCCACTTACAAACTATGACAAGGCATCTGCACAAACACCCTTTTGTTCTTCTGTTCTTGCCAGATCTGTGTGGGTGGCAGAGGTTGGAATAATTTCATTACCAGAGTCCATCAGCCCTGACAGTGTCTCTCTGAGATTGCCTTTTTCATGATCGTTTTGTTTACTTGTCTGAAATGGAATTCAGGTAGATAAGGAATAGGGTAGCACGGGGTAGCTATTAACCATTCAAAAGATAACTTGAGGAGAATGAGTCATCTACCCCCACGCCCCACTCCCAGGTTTGTTTTTGCCTTCTTTTTATCCTCTAAAATAAGAAGAGAAAAGTTCCAAGAATGCTAAGTTCCTTATAGCTAGTAAAGTTCAGAACTATCATAATATCAAGTTTAGAACACAATCTGGGATGGACATGGGAACATTTTGAAAGTGTGGGGCAAAGATTACAATTTTTTTTCTTTTCTGTACAGTGTATTAGGGCCAGAGGAATAAGAGAGATTAGTAATTTACAGATTGGAAAATGAAGGCCCAGGTAAGGAGCAGAACTGACCCAAGTTCACGCAGCAGCAGAGCTCTGTGCTGGGGAAGCTAGTGTTCTGCCACCTAACCCAGCTGAAGAGTAAGGGGTAGCTCTCCGAGGCTTGAGCTTTAAAACAAAGAGAGCAGAGCTAGATAGGAATGACAGCAGTCCATTTCCCCCTCTCACATCAAAACTCTCTCTCCAGGCTGAGAGTCAAGGCAGGCTGTTGACTCTACTCTTCAACATTTTCTTTAGGTACCATTTATCAGCCTCCATCCGTCAAATAGCAATAAAATACCAACATTTATGGAACATCCGGTGGAAGTGGTCAGTTCTTTGCATTCCACTTCTAGTATCTCAATTAATCTTCACAGCCACAGTAAGGCCAGTACAGTTAGCCTTATTTGATAGGTGGGGAAACTGAGGCTTAGTAAGACTGGGCATCTTGCTCAAGATCCCAGGCTGGCAACCACAGAGCTGGAAATCTTACCCCCACACTTGTCCTTAAGTACTATGCTTAGAGACCTCCCCCACTCTATACCATCTCCATGTCTTCTCTCATATAGTCTCCCTTCCTGGCCACTAAATTTCACCTTTAGACAAGTAGGGACCAGTGTCACGGGCACCATGCTAAAATCAGAAAAATTAGGAAAGGCAAAGGAATGGAGCAGATGAGTTAAGAGCCCAGAGAGATGTCAAAATTGAACTCAGTGGACATTGTAGTTTGCCTGCCCAGCTTCCATTTTCCATTCCTCTTTACAGGGCCTCAGTGTCTCTTGGCATTCACTTGTCTCATAAAGCTTCCATGCCTCACCCCTAGTTCCAAAGGATGGCCTGATGTATTCAGGGAAACTCATATCTCCTGACCAGTGATGGTTCATGAGGAAGCACAAAATCTGCCAATGGATTTGCAGTGGGCTTCTGAGAAAGTCCTGCCTAACTTAAAACACAGGATTTCCAAAAAGAAGCTCTCTCACTTTCTCTGCACAGTCTGTGCTCAGGTTTGAAGTCCGTAAGGTCCACAGTTGTCTCACTAGTGGACTGAAGATGCGGTTTGATGGGAAGTCAGAGTCAGGGCCATCAGCATATGTGGACCTTGAGGTTTGCCCTACCACTGGACTTGGTTTCGAGAGATGATGCATTCTGTGAGTTTAAAACACACAGAATCCAGCAGTGAAGACTGAATGCTATGGTTTGAATCTGAAATGTCCCCCAAAAGGCATAAGAATAGAAAGCATGGTCCCCAATGCTGCAAGGTTCAGGGGTGTGGCTTTTAGGCAATGCTTAGAGCCTGAAGGCTCTGACCTCATATTAATCCATTGATGGCTAAAAGGACTACTGGGACCTAGTTGGAGGAAGTAGGTCACTTGGGGCATTCCCTGGAAGGGTTTAACTTCTCCCTGACTCCTTTGCCTCTACTTCCCAATTAGCATGACCCAAGCAGCTTTCCTCTACCAGGCCCTTCCACCATGATGTTTCTGCCTTGGACCTGACTGACCATGAACTGAACCTTTAAAACCCTAAGCCAAAATAAATCTTCCCTCCTTTAAGTTCATGTCAGGTATTTTGGTCACAGTGATGAAAAACTGAATAACACACTGAGTTAAGAGTCAAGCAGCTGGGTTCTGTGGCACACACCTGCACTTCCAGTCACTTGGGAGGTTGAGACAGGAGGATCATAAGTTTGAGACCAGCCTCAGCTACATAGCAAGATCCTTAGCAACTTAGCAAGACTCTGCCTCAAAATAAAAAATAAAAAAATGAAAAGGGCAAGGGATATTGTTCAACGGTAAAGTGCTCCTAGGTTCAATCCCTAGCACCCCGCCTCCTGCAAAAAAGTCAAGCAGATGATCCAATGGGAGCATTAACATTAATCTGAAATTAATCTGAAAACATTGGTTAGGGAAATAGTAGCTATGAAACAATGACAGAGGAAGTGAAGATGTCAGCACAAAGGGAAATTCTGAGAACAGGGAATATGGCACAAAACCTAAGGAGGTTCCTAAGAACCTGGGGCATTATTATTTTTTTCTCTGTACCATGGATGGAACCCAGGAGTGCTTAACCACTGAACAATATCCCCAGACCTTTTTTTATATTTTATTTAGAGACAGGGTCTTGGTGAGTTGCTTAGGGCCTCAAAAATTGCTAAGGCTTGCCTTGAACTTGTGATCCTCCTGCCTCAATCTCCCAAGCCACTGGGATTATAGTCCTGTGCCACTGCCCCAGCTCTGGTACATTATTTGTTGGGCTGTTTGTTCAGGAGATGATCTAATGGACACCAATAGGGACCACACACTTACTGACTTCTGGAATCTCCCTTTTTCTTGTCTCAGTCCAAATCCCACCCATCCTTCAAGACTTAGGAAGTCTTTTCTATCTGTATTGGGCCTTATTTACTTCCATTGTCTGAGGTTTCTATGGAATCTTTCTTCTCTATGACAACATATATCATGCATAATTCCCATGCACCTATGGGTGAGAATTTTGTCTCGTGAGGCCAAAGAAGTAGTATGTTTATTTCTTCTCCCACAGAAGAAACCAAAGTTATTTCCAGAAATTAAGAGAAAGCAAACACCACTCCACATGATATTGTGTGTATAAGTCAGGCTTCTCTAGAGTAACAGAATCAACAAGAAGTATGATTATAAAAAGGGGATTTATTAGATTGGCTTACACCACCAGAAGCTGGATAGTCCACAACAGCCGTTTACAGGCTGGAGAGATGGAAGCACCAGAACAAGAAGGATCAACAGTTCTGCCCTAATCTGAGACCAAGGCTTCTGGAAACTACCTGGAGAATCACTGGCAGAGTTTGCTTTGTTAGAGTGAAGAGGGCGAGTTCTATATCCTCAGACAATGGAAGCAGCAATCAAGAACCTGTTCAAGAAGAGTCAAGCTTCCATCTGCATCTGCTTCCTTGTTCTTCCAACTTTTATTCCACCCAAGCCACCACCATCCTATTGGGTGGTGCTGCCCATGCTTAGGGGGATCTTCATTTCAGTTCACTATCCCATATTCCAATCATTCCTAGACATGTCCTCATTGACACACCCAAAGCCTCTTAATCATCGGCATCTCTTAATCCAATCAAGTTGACAATTCAAATTAACCATTACAATGTGCTAAAGCTCATTAGAGAGAGATTACTATAAGTATTCATGAGGAAGTCCTTTGTAAGTACAGCCCTTTGGTGTGTGCCTCCCTCAGTGTCTGCTCATATAGGACTGCTTCATGATTGGGTTCAGGTGCAGAACTCCTGAGCCATTTTCAGACTGTGCAGGAGAAAGACCATTGTCCTAGCTCATGGAGAAATTCCCAAAACTGGGGGGAAAGGTGAAGAGCAAAATGAACAGATTTGATCTTGTTAAATGCTTGGAGTTGTGAAATACCTAAGCTGAAAGGAAGCTTTAAAGTCACAGATGCATATTCTCCTTTTCAGCAGGGGAAAGTAAGGCTGAGAGTTGAAGGAATCTGCCCAAGGCTCTACCTGTTTTAGAATATTAAAGTGACATTTGAAAATCACCATTGTCATCTCGGTATGTAGTTTAGTGGTAGAGCACTTGCCTAGCATGTATGAGGCCCTAGTTTGGAACCCAGCACTGCAAATGCATGAATGAATGAATAAACATCACCATTGAATGTCTAGGGAAGCTTGGGCAGTTAGCCCATCATTTTCTTAAACACAGCTCCTTTTTTGTTTCTTAGGTCTCTATCACTAAACAGGTAGGCAATTTGATGGTAATTATTTTCTAAATAAGTGGCTATTTTAAAGTGAACTACCACTCAAGTTTATATATAGCTCTGCAGTTAAAATATTTTTATATGCTGGTACTTCATAAAATTGTGTTCTGGAGGTAGGGATTATTGTTTCTGTGTTTAGAAGATAGAAACAAATCTCAGTCCCTATCCGGGTGCTACTGCAGATTCAGGCCTGGAGTTCTCATCTCCTTTTTCCTGTTTCCATTTTTTTTTTTTTTTAAACTTGGGATGAGAAACATCAATTTGATTTCTTCAATGGGTCCAAACCCTTTGCGTTGGGAAAGCCCCTGTCTTGTCATTGGCTCAACTGTAAGTCTAGACTCTGGGTTCAGAACTCCCTCCTTGTTTTCAGTTGACCGTGGAGCTTCTTTAATGAGGTGACCCAAAATACTACCCACTGTCGTCAAATATTAATAACTCCATTTATTTCCAAAACTTAGAGACCGTGTCATGAAAATTAATGAGTGTGCTGGTGGAAATCAATTGTCTTCTGCAAAAGGTTCTCTGGAGTCATTGTGTAAGAAATTATGTGAGCTGTTTTTCTTTTGGCATCTTGGATAATATATTCCTAGCTAAAGGGTATATTTTGATTATATTTGTGATGCAAAATAATGGAGACTTGGTTGCAAAAAAAAAAGCTTCTGGCCCTTCATTTTGTAGAAATATGAAGTTGAAGAAAAATAATCCCAAGGAATGAAAACCCAAAGACATCATGTCAATCAAGTCTTTTTCATGACTTGGTCTTAAGTATCTGAATTCTTTTCAGCCCTTACATCTTCACACTTATATCTAGGATAAAGTGGGCTTTTACTGAGCTGGGGACACAGAATCGGATTTGGAGAGGAAAAGAGATTTACAATGCTCTCACAGTCTAGTTAGTGGAAGAGGTTGCTGATCTTGAGACCATAATTCTTGCTATACTTTATTGCTTGCTTTTCTCATTCTTTCTAAAAACAAAACAAAATAAAACAAAGAAACAAAACAAAAAAAAGCCCCCCTTGGAAACAAAATCAGGCATCAGAAGTTAGCAATGTATTCATTTGTTCTTGGAAAATCTCAAAATTAAGGTATTTTAATTACATTGAATTAATATTGAGATCTTCTTCCACTCTGAATCTGCCTTCATCTCACACTTAGTAGGAAGATGACATAAACTAGGTTGAAAGCAAATATTTCTCATGGCTTTGAGCCATGAGAAAGTTGAGTTTCAAATCTAATTAGTCTGGATTTAGTGGGGTATATTTATGCATGTCATATATCTAAACATGGTAAAGATGCACAATGGTATGCAGAAAGTTGGCAATATTTAAATACACCATTTCCATGGAAAAGACATTGATTATCTCAATGAATCAAGTGAGAGTTAACTAGTACTTGATATGGAGAATCAAGATGAATACATTGTTTTTTCCTTGAACAAATGGTTTACTAAAGAATTGAATGACAATCAGATAAAAATTAGTGGATATTTATTGTACCATTTTTCAACACTTTTGTGTTTGAAAATTTCCATAATAAAATGAAGGGACTGCATTAAAAATTAATGGAACATGAAATAATAAAGATCAAAATGAGTAAGGAAATTTATAGAAGTTTCTGATGTAGAAAAGCAAATTGTTACAAAACCAAAAATAACCAAAGGAAGTAATTCATTAAGAAGAAAAGATAACGTTTCCATAACGACAGTAGATAGGCTCTTGGGATGTTTAATAATCTAATTAATGAGCGAAGTGAATCATATAAACACTTGGAAAATTTGAAGCTATTCTGTAGATTTGACATGGAATGTTTGTATCAATGATGATAATATAAAACTGATAACAAACCACTACAACAAGGATATCAGTGACAAACTTGTTAACAAAAATGCTAACAAACTTGTTAATGAAGGTATTACTCATTGATTCAGAGTATTTATGATGATTCACTATACTCAGAAATGTGAAATGTCCTCTTGGTGGCCTACTGTTTATGTATGAAAGAAATATTATAGGTTTTTCCCTAACAGGACAATAATCCTAAGATTTTCTGTAACATTATTAATAAAGATTCATAAAGCTAAAAGAAAGAGAGACTGAGGAGTGGATTTGGTGATTTTCAAAAGCCCTTAGTAACAATGAAAATAGCAGTTGCTACTATTATTAAACTCTCATTATTTATCATGCATTATATTAGAGGTCAGCAGACTAGAGTCCCTGGGCCAAATCTGTCCTGCTTCTGTTTTTATAAATAAAGGGGATTTTTTTTTCTTTCTCTTCTTTTTATACTGGAATGGAATCCAGCAGTACTCTACCACTGAGCTGTATCCCTATCCCTATTTTGAGATAGTGTCTTCTTAAATTGCTGAGGCTGGTCTTGAACTTGAGATCCTTCTGCCTCAACCTTCCCAATTGCTGGAATTAAAGGAAAATTTTATTGGAATCCAGCAATAACCTTTTAGGTATCAACTGTGACTACCTTTGTGCTGTAATGGCAGAGTTGAGTAATTGCAACAGAAACCACATGGCTTTTAAAGCCTAAAATATTTACTCTTTGGCCCTATAGAAAAAGTTTGCTGGCCCCTGGACTGTGTGCTGATCATATTTGTGGCACATTGTAGTTTTTCCAGATACTATGTGCACATAGTATCCCAGTCCACATGCTCTTGAGAAAATGTGATCACATCCTGATCCCATCAAGAGGCAGACTCTGCTTGTGCCTGAGTGGATACTGTGACCACCTTGACCAGTAACATGCTATAGAAGTGAAGTTGTGTCATGCCCGATAGAAATTTTCCTCAACCGGACTGCAACATCTGTTCCTGAAGTCCTGCTTCAGCTGCCAGTTAAGAAGTAGCACCATCTGAGACAACATGCTATGAGAATCTCAAATCTCATAGAAAGTGCCTGGTGGATGAGATACCATGTCAGGAGAGAGGACAAGGCTCACAGGAGAACCAGGAGTGTGAGTGAAGAAGTCATCGTCAATGTGGCTCTTCCAGCTCCAGCTGCCCAGCTGGTGCCATCTGGACCACACAGAGATCACCCAACAAGCCTTTCCAGAATTCTTGACCCACAGAAACATCACTGAAATGGAATGATTGTTTTTATCATTTGAATTTGGGGTAATTTTTAAAGCAGCAATAGCTAATTGGAATGATCTCACATAATCCTCAAAATGGCCAATAAGATATGAGTTAGGAGTCCAAATAACCCATAGTATATCTTTGGTACACTGTATCCACAGTATATATATATGGTATACTGCTGGAAAGGAATTCAAGAATATAGCAAACATTATTAGAGAGAGAACATCAAACACCTCTTCCCAAATTGCTCAGAGTCAAGAAGTTAGTCCAAAGTTTGAGAAAAGCTGGAGAAATATCAAGTGATTATTTTGATCCTGGGGATCTCCATCCTCCAATGACATATGTCTCTAAGATTCTCAAATTAGATCTTGGATCCACCTCTCATTTTAGATGGCTAGTGCTTGTGAATGGTATAATTGAAAACATAAGCTTTCCTTGACAACTTCATTTAATTATGGACTTTTTAAAAAGGGCTATGCTCAAACCCTTAGAATCATAGAAGACATTATGACTAGGATAGTTCATGATTATAATAGTTGATACTAAGTAAAAGCTCACTACAATGCCCTTGAATGAAATATGTTGATAAAACCTTTTTTACTGAATTATGGAAATAATCTTCCACAATAGAAGGTGATCAGACAAATCTTTAAAATATTTGAAAAAAATTATTTTAATTGACTTGGATTTTTCTTAGGTTAAACCAATGCTTTACCTTCTGATCTTGAGTAATTATGTCTGTCTCATCCAGCAGCCTCCATTTTCCTGAAAGTCAGGACTTATCTCCTTTTTATCTGCATCCCCTCTACAACTGGTACTGTGCATGCACACAATGAGAATTCAGAAAATATTTTTAATGACTTGCATCATCGTCAGCTGTTTTTACAGCTTATCAATTCATATACTCCTTGCAATGACTTTGCAATACATTGTCACTCTAGTTTCTACAAAGAAACCAAGCCTAAGAGAGGGGAAGCAATCTGCCCAGGATGGTCCTTAGAAAAAGGCAAGGTCAGGATTCAGTCTTGGCCAGAGTTCTGTGAAAACAGGAGACAAAAACAATCAGGCATTTCATTGCTCTCCTGCTGTTGTAAATTCCACTCTTTTCTCTCCTTTTTGCTCCATTGACTTACCATATTATGCTTTTCAATTATAGCCGTCAACTTCCTCCCACAATTGCTCAGTATTCTGGGCTGTAATTGCTCCTCAAAGAACCTGAGCCCACATGCCTACAATTTCCCTATCAACTCCGCAGCCCTCCCTGCCTCCACAGGCCCAAGACTAATGCAGCCCACAGAGGTATAGACACCTGTGATTACTGCCATTTTCCACTGGTTTAGTTATCCCAGGAGAAGTGTATTCTAGAGTGCCTCTTAAGTGTTGTGTAGTGACAACACTGATGTAGGTAGGTGGCCAAGAATCATCATCCCACATGTTATTATTGAAAAGTGGTTCCTTCAAGGTGGGAGCTGACATGTTCACTCATGCTACTGAGGGGAGATATAAAGGTGCGTTCCCCTGGGATTATCTAGTTTTTGTCCTTAAGTTGAAGGCAAAATGCTCTTTCCTCAATAATGTATTTGTAAGCTCGCCATGATTTCAGTACCAAATGTAAGCTCACGGGCAGGTGACAGGAGTCAGACAAAAGTAGCCTAATCAAACTTTATTGGAGTTTGCCATCCCGGATGAAATTCCCAGCCCTTCGGGGTGAAAGTCAGGGTGGAAAAATTGGAGAAAATCGCCCATGGCTCTGGCTGCCCAGGGTTTTATAGGGCTGGAATAGGCTAGAGGTCCTGCCCAGGAATAGGTGGACCAGGTGGAAGTAAGGGTTAGCAGACCTTAGGCATTTGCATCTAATTGGTTGCTCTGGATGCGCTTGCAGTAGGTTGCCAGGTGTCCTTGTGCCTCCTCCTGCTGTCGCTTAAATCCGACCTGACAATATTAAAGTCTTCACTTAAGTGATAAAAATCTTCAGTAAATAAATGACTGACTTGTGCTTTACAAGGAAATAAGTAGTCGAGAAATAGATTCCTCCAATTTCTTATGTATGAATTTTTAAAATTTAATATTATTATTATTATTATTATGGTTATTATTACCATGTATTGAACCCAGGGGTGTTTAAGCACTGACCCACATCCATACCTCTTTTTATTTTTAATTTTGAGACAGGATCTTGTTAAGTTGCTTAAGGCCTTGCTAAATTACTAAAGCTGGCCTCAAGCTTGTGATCCTCCTGCTTCAGCCTCCTGAGTCCTTGGGATTACAGGTATGCATCACCATGCCCAGCTTACATAGGAATTCTTGAAATGCATTTCAAAAGAACTTGAGCAGGTCACAAAACTTGAGAACTTCAAAGGGCCTTGAGCAAATGAGGAACTGGGGATCTAAATAGGGAGCAGTAGTTGGCCAAGTCACCCAGGAAGTGGGTAGAAAAGACTGCAGATGTACAACCACTATAGAAAGCAGTATGGAGGTTCCTCAGAAAACTTGGAATGCAACCACCATTTGACCCAGCTATCCCATTCCTCAGTTTATGCCAAGGATTTAAAATCAGCATACTTCAGTGACACGGCCACATCAATTTTTATAGCATCTCAGTTCACAAATAGCTAAACTATGGAACCAACCTAGATGCCCTTCAGCAGATGAATTGATAAAGAAAATGTAGTATAAATACAAAATGGAAATATTACTCAGCCTTAAAGAAGAATGAAATTGTGGCATTTGCAGGTAAATGGATGGAGCTGGAGAATATCATGCTAAGCGAAATAAGCCAGACCCAAAAAACCAAAGGCCAAATATTTTCTCTGATAAGTGGATGCTAATTTATAATGGGGGTGGGTGGGTGGGGAAGAATGCAGGAAATTTGGATTGTGCAGAGGGGAGTGAGGGGAGGGGAGAAGGTGTGGAGATGGGAAGGACGGTGGAAAGAGATGGGCATTATTACACTATCAGTGTGTCTCTTCACCATGTTCAACCAAAGGAAAGAGAAGTTGTGCTCTATTTGTGTACAATGTGTCAAAATGTGTTCTACTGTCATATATAGTTAGAACAAAATTTTAAAAAAAGACTTCCAGATGACCTTCTTCACCTTGATTAAACTGAAGGTCAACACTGGTGTTGGGCAGTGGTGCACATCTACCTTCATGCTCCTAGGAACTTCCTTCAGGGACTGTTATAGAAACATCAGGTCTCTGGACTAATGGCTCCTGCCATCTATCCATGTATAATATGCCAACATGTTATTTCTAGGGCACCCAAATCAAGAGTTTGAGTTAGACACTCTAGCCAAGAAAGCCAAATATTGCTAAGAGATTAAAAAACAACAACCACAAACAAAAAAAGGAAACTAACAATGCAAGAGATCAAATGCAAGTGTGAGATTCAAATCCCCTCTCTCCACCTTAGGAGTGGGAGGAGCTGGCAGAGAAGCCCATCCTAAGGACGTGAGATGCTTCTGGGAGAGACAAAGAGATCAAGTGCAGGGACTTTTCCAGTCTGAAGCCTGGGGTGATTTTAATCACTTCCAGAAGAGAGAACCCCTTTCCTCATGGTTAGCTAGAAGTAAGGAGCTGGGAGTGAGGGAGAAAGAGGGGTCACACTGGGTCACCTCAAGGCAGGGACACTCTAGAGTCAGCAATAGCCTGACACCCTGCAAAAGCAAAGCAGAGCTGAAACCACAACAGCCTGAACAACACCAGCACCACAGCCATGGCGGCTGAGCTGGGAGCACTTACCTGGGGACTCCCCCCCAGGGCTCCTGGTTTCATCCTCACAGCAATCTCATAGCAAGAAGTAGAGAATGTGAGGGCCACATCAAACAGTTCTGGGAAAGAATTACCTACTGTACAGCAGGTCGCTCTGCTAATAACATTTCATAGGAGACCAGGGCTATGTTGGGATCCCCACAAATTCTCCGCATGAATATAAGCAGTATTATTTTTTATACGTATTAATTTGAACCAAAGGAAGTTGCCTGTTCTGTAGGCCAAATATTTGTCAAATGGCAGAAATTTCCTATGCCTCAAACTAATATATAACACACATATTCTTTGGGAAAATAAGTAAAAAGATAAGCAGGAAAAACAATCGTGTAGGATATGGGCTACATAAAGAGTAAATATTTTACACTCCAAGAAAAAAAATGAAAGAGGTTTTCAGTGAAGGAGCGCAGTTGGGAGAAACCTCTAAGAAAAAATGACATCTATGTTGAGACCTGAAGGATCACAGAAGACAGTAATGGAAATTAATCACTGTGAATCCGATTTAATAAATCAAGGAGGCTCCAGGTCACGGGGAAGTAACAAGTACAGGACTTGTAATCTCACTGTCAACAAGTAGAAAACTGGGTAAAATATATGAGACTGAACTACCTTCAGATGTTGGTCAATAGGCCTCACAGGATCATAATCTCTGGGAACAGAAAATAAGCCAGATGAATCCTTCAATGGATTAAAAAGGATACATTTTAAAAGATTAAAATTATAAGCCAGGCATAGTGGCACATCCCTGTAATCCCAGTGACTCTAAAGGCTGAGGCAGGAGAATCGTGAGTTCAAAGCCAGCCTCAGCAACTTAGTGAGGCCCTAAGCAACTCAGTGAGACCCTGTCTCTAAATAAAATACAAAATAGGGCTGGGGATGTGCCTCAGTGGTAGAGTGCTCCTGGGTCAATCCCCAGTACCAAAAACAAAACAAAACAAAAAAAGATTAAAATTATAACAAGTATGTTCTCTGATTATACAAAATTAAATTAGAAATTAAAAAGAGATCTGAAAATAGTTAAAAAATAAACATAGTTTTAAGTATCTTTCTTGAGTAAAAAGAAGAGAGGCCTACATTGTACCATGGAAATGTCTATGATTTGAGTGTGTCCCCCAAAAATTAATGTGTTGGAAGTCTAATCCCCAAATTCATGTTAATGGTGTTTGGAGGTGAGGTTTTGGTAGATAATCAGGTTGTTAGGATGGGGCCCTGTGATGGCATTAGTGGTTTTAACCTCATGCCGCATTAATCCACTGATGACTTCCTAATTTGCATAGACAATTGGGAGGTGATGGAAACTGCAGGAAGTGGTCACTGGGGGTGTGCCCTTGGGAACTGTTTTGTCACTAGCCCCTTCCTCTCTCTTTCTGTTTTCTGGCTGCCAGGAAGTGAGCAGTGAGCAGATTTCTTCTGCCACACACTTCCACCATGATGTTTCTGCCTTGGAGTCAGCCAACCACCAACTGAGACCTCTGAAACCGTGAGCTCAAATAAATCCTCTCAGTTGATTTTCTCCACTGTTTTGCCACAGTAGTGAAAAGCTGACTAACACAGTGAAGACTGGGAATTTGTGATATGGAGTTTATAGTGACCTTCCAGAATATGGATTTGGTGGAGCTTTGGAAAGGGAAACCAGTTTGTAAGCCTCCCTCAACTCCTCCTCTCTGCTCCACTTCTATTCCTGCTCTTGTCCATATTCATTCTCCTTGGTCATCAGGGGAATTGCGTGGATATGAATAACAAGAATGATGGAAGCACTAGCCTGACAGATGCAGGAACTAGGAGATGATTTCTTGTGCCTAATGCCTAATGCCTAATGCTCTTTTTTTTTTTGGTGCCACCAATCCCTGAGGTCTATTGCTTGGGACCCTTTTCAGAAGAGGAAGTTGTCAACTCTGTGATTTGATAATTCCATTTACCATTCTTCACACTCACCCTAACCCACTTCCCATCACTTTTCACTGTACCAGGCCACAAAGAGCCCATAGTCCATGGCGTACCCAAGAACCTAGGCCTAGCAATCACAGAGAGGGAGCACACACATGTGGACAAGGTACTGCAAGTCTTTGCTAACAGCAGTACCAGCTTCAGTTGTCTATGTCATTAGGAGAGAATATAGTATAGGAGGGGTTATTATAGTGTTTCCATACTTATCTGAAATCCAGAGCAAATCAGGGCTTCTTAGAGCGATTAGTGGTATATCAGCCCTGCTTCTATGTAGTCTTTATATTCAGACTCTAGAATAGATGCACTTCTTTGTTTTCAACATCACACATTACCTCCATCAGCAGATGTAAGAAATCCCCCCCTGTCTGGAACCGAGCAGTACAACACCTGCGTAATCTCATGTAGTGGCTCTGGCTCCAGCTTTTTGAAACTCTTGGCAGATGGACCAACCCCTAGGTCTCTACCAGGTAGAAAGAATTTGGACAGAAGGAATTGCAGCAGGTTTGGGAGAAAGGTCCATCCTGCATTCTAGGAAGTTCACTTGGTGGTGATGTGGAGGATAGATGAAATAAAAAATTGTTTGGAGACAAAGGATTTTATTGTAATGAGTCGTTGCTTCTCACCAGGGGCAATGCTGCTCCTAGGGCATGTTTTAGAACTTTGTGGAATTGTTCAGTTTGCTCTTGGTATTGGTGGGCAGGAACAAAGAATGATGTTTTTTCTGGCACCGCCAACGCCTGAGGAACCTGGAGGTCTGTTGCTTGGAACCCTTTGTACCTTGCCTAGGCCAGCTCCAAACAACTAAGAATTGTCTCATATTTCATGTAAAAGTTGAATATATATTTTAATGACAGAGAAAGTGTAGAATTTAACTCTGTTTTACATATGCACATAGTGATGATAGCATTTTAATCCCAACATAAAACACCTGTGCTGGCTGCATTTAAAACTAGAGCACTCAGTGATTCCACGAAGAGGCACAAGCCTCTGACTTCTTGCTGTGTGCTCTGGTGTAGATGCACTCTAGCAATCACATGACTCAAATATATCATTATTTCATCATAAGCTACTTTATTTCTGCATGTATTAGGGCATTATATTGTTAGTAAAAATGATATATGTTGCTAGGTTATATTATCTATAACTTTCATTTCAGGTACTAAATGAGGCTTTGTTTTGTTTTTGTTTCTTTCCTTTTAATAAAAGGAACATTAGATCAATTGATGTTTAAGATGACTGGTTTAGATGATAAACATTGAGAGCCTAAACAAAGACCTGAGGAGTGAAAAAGAATGTCATGAATGTAGAATTAACAGAATTTGGAAAGTGTTGGGACTCAGTAGATTGTAATTAAGCTCTGTTTCAACCTTCCCTTCTGCAGCTAAATAAACCCAAAGCCATCATCCTACTTTGCCTGCTTTACAAACCCCTCATTATCTTGGCTGCTGTCTGCAAAAGCACTTCCCTGGGTCTCCAAATGGTGTTTAGTTGTGGATTTCCAAATGGAGCTTAAACATATTAAACAAGGAGCCAAGTTTCCCTATTCCCTTACAAATGCACTGTGTACTAGCTGGTATGTCCGACCATGTATGTGAATATACACATGTAGGATATATGATCAGTGGCCCAACCATGTGCCCCATATTTTCCATATGCCAAGTGACTTGCAATTGCTAGCACCTACATTTCTTTGATTAAGCATCTTCTTTGGCTGTGGTCACCCGTTTTCTGTGGCTGCACGTATGAGTCTCCCTCAGAGGGGGCAAGGTGACGGAGCAACGGGAATCAGCCCCAGGAGACAGGTTCTGTGGCACAATCTCAAGTTTATTGTAGACGTGCAGCCCTTTTTATACACAAGGGGAGTCAGAGAACAAAGAAGCTTGAAACTGATAGCCTGTGAGGGTGATCCAGCCAGAGGTTACACAGCCACGCAAGGGGAAGGGGTCATGAGGACGGGTGAGACTCTCCTGAGGCAATGGCCTTCAATGGGTCTAGTCACTTGGCAGTTTTCTGCCCAAGCATGGAATGTCCCATTCTGCAGCCTAGGGGACCATGTGCCCTCAGTGGCTTCTTCCTACATCCCCACATTTGGCCACCGGAGCCCATCATGAGGGATGCTGGAAGTGTTAGACTTAGCACCCTTCCCTATCTCCCAAAGAACCTCCCTTGAGCCTTGCATGGGATGACTTTAGGGTCTGTGTCCTGTACTGCTCCCCAGAATAATAGGATTAAGATACATTCACACAGTCATAGCTGATTTGATTAGGAGCCCTATATCCATTGCCATTCCTTTCTCATTTCCTCTTCCCTCTACTACTATTTCTTTCATCTCCAAAATAAACTACTTTGCTATCCCATCTTTGTCCCAAGGTCAGCTTCTGGGGTAACTTACACTTCAATGACGTATCATCCATTGGGCTAGACTCCTCTCATTGAAGAGGAAAGCATTCGAAGAGTACAGGCCTGGGAGACAGATCTGGAGTCTAACTTCAGTCTGTAGCAACTCACTATCTGACTTAAGGCATGTCATTATGTTATTTTTTCTCTCTCTGGGCTTTAGTTTTCTCATATTTAAAATACAGGCCATGTACATGTATGATTACATGAATGGTATGAACGTATATCATGCACAACCATAGAGATGAAAAGTTGTACCCCATTTATGTACAATGAATCAAAATGCAGAATGTAAAAATTAAAAAAAAATACAGGCTTTGGACTGGATTAATATTTCTCAAAATGCACCCTTTTGAAGTACATTAAATTATTGAAATGTATTAGTTGTCATGAAGAAAAGAGGAAAGAGAAAAGAAGGGTGCTGGTCTGTTAAATGGGTCTTTTTATTTCTCAGGATCATGCTGAAGCACAGGTGGAGGGGAGCTAATTCAGTGCCTGACATATAGCCTGAACAGCAATTGACCTGAATTCCAACCAGTTAACTCATGTTCCACATGCAGTAGTCATTGTGGGCAGAGGTTCTTAACCTAAAGTCCATGAACTCCCTAAGGTTGTATTAAAAATTTCATACTTTGTGCCCTGATGCCTTTTTTAGGGCAAATTCCTTATAAATTAATTAGGTTCTTAGACTCCCTAAAAGATTAGGTTTGTCTAAAGTCATTTTCCCCTATCACTTGTTTTAAAACATAACAGCAAACCATTTCTTTCGAGTTTCAATGGTACATCAATGAATGCTTACTTGATAATAAGTTAAACATCTCTCCTCCCCAGGTCTTTGTGTAGTGGTCAGTTGGAGAAATTCATTAATATTTGTTATATACAAATGCAAAATGCATTCTAAAAGAATTCAGAAAAAAACAATGAGTTCAAAAAATCCTGGATTTCGCAGAAAAGAGCACTGATATTTGGGTAAAAAGGAAAAAAAAATAACCTGGCAGATTTGATGGATTTATGCTATATGTTAGAATGGGAGTGAAATACGCCCTAAATGGATCAGGATAACTTGGCGGCTTCCATGGGATATTTCCTTCCACTCTTCTTTGATGGAGCGACAGATCACAGGCCTTGAATTCAAACGCTTTGTCTCACTGTGTCCCCTTCCCTGAATCAGCGTGTGTGGGTGTTTGTTTGGAAGTGATGTTTCTGTCTGAGGTAGTTTACAGTCCTTTCCCACTTGTAAATCGTTCACAAATGTTCTCCAGGCCATTGGAGATTTGCTGTTATCTTAAACCATGAGCGGCAGAGCGCTCTCCGCATGAGTCACCCTCAAGGAGAATGGACGAACCCCTGCAGGTGTTCCCAGCTCCACCAGCTCCAATTTTTAAAATCTTTCTCGACTCACAAAGCTTAATCTTTGGTTGTTATTGACAACTGTTGTCACCACATTTGAGAGTGTGTGCAAGGGACCATGTGGAAGAAGTGTGGGCAGGCAGGAAGGAGAGAAGACAAATTGGCAGAAATGAGTTTAAAAGAGCCTGTTTTCCCAATTATTTAAATTCACCTGGTTTCATCTGCAGCATAACATTTTTGTTTTTTAAAAATAAATTGTGCCTTGGTTGGAAATAAATGTATTATTATGGGTAAAGTAAAATACATTGTCAGAATAATTGCTATGTGAGATAGAATCTGGTTTCAGCAAAATCTGTTTAGTGTTTACAGGCAGGGAATAGACTTTGATTGGAATAAACTAACCAATAGCATTAATACAAGGGCCTCTTCTATACTTTTCTTTATCAGTTAAATTCCTAGCTCAATTGAGTCTGCACATTTTTTGTGAATGTGGGAATTCCTTTTCTTTTTTTTAAATTGAGGACCTGAAGCACAAGTTGTACTGTTAATAACCACTAAAGAGAGAAAATGTATTGATTGCTGATTAACAGACCATCTCATATTTAGAGGCTTTAAGGGACATTGATTTGTTTGGCTCCTCCATTAGCATTTGGGCAGGAATTGTCAGGGACCATTTGTCTCTGGTTCACACATCAGGATGAAGTTGCTTGAAAACTGGGATCTGGAATCATTTGAAGCATAAGGCACTCACCTGTCTAAAGGTTGATACTCACTATGGGACCAAATAAAATCTATGCTTGGCCTTTCCAAGTGGTTTCTTTGCTTTCACATGGCATGGTGGCTGAGTTTCAAGAGCAGATGCCCCAAGAGGACCAAGTACCATCTGCATCACCTTTTATGATCTGAACACAGGTCTCCTAGACTCAAGTCACAAAACTCACTTCTGCTCCAGTAATAAGCCCACTCAGACTAACTGGGTGAAGGTCAACATTGCTGTCAGAAAGGCTATTACAAACTAAAACAACAACAACCAAGAAACAAATGCTGGCAAGGATACGGAGAGAAAAATGTTGAGTAAAGTTTTCTCTATATATCAAATAGACTTGAGTCAAACCATCAATCAATTTACCTAATTGGCATTTGTTGAAGACTATCCAACAGCTATAGAAGGCACAGGTTTTTTTTTGTTTTGTTTTGTTTTGTTTTGTTTTGTTTTGTTTTGTCCAAATGCAAGATTTCCCACATGGTGGGCAAACATCTAAACCTTCCTAAATTAAATTTTAAAAAATCATGTGAAACATATATTTTTGATCATAATGGAATAAGTTGAAAAACCACAACAGAAATATATATGAACTGTGGGATAACTGGGTCACAATGTGAGTCCATTCCAAGTTTTCTGAGGAATCTCCATACTGCTTTCAGAGTGGCTGCACCAATTTGAAATTCCACCAGCAATGATTAAGTGTGCCTTTTTCCCCATATCCAACGTAAATGTCCTTCAACAGATGAATGCATAAAGAAATTGTGGTATATACACACAATGGAATATTATTCAATTATAAAGAAGAACAATATTTTGGCATTTACAGATAAATGGATGGAATTGGAGAATATCATGCTAAGTGAAATAAGCCAATCCCCTAAAACCAAAGGCCCAATGTTTTCCCTGATAAATGGATGATGATACATAATGGGGGTGGGGGGTAGGAGGTAAGAGAAGAATGGATGAACTTTAGATTATTTAGAGGGAAATGAGAGGTGGGAGGGGGCAGGGGTATGACAGATGATGGAATGAGACAGGCATCATTACCCTGTGTACATGTATGATTACATGAATGGAATGAATCTACATCGGGTACAACCATAGAAATGAAAAGTTGTACTCCATTTGTGTACAGTGAGTCAAAATGCAATCTGTTAAAATAAAAAAGAAATATATATGAAAATACCCCAATAATTTAGAATTAACACATTCTAAAATAAACGATGTGTCAATAGATCAGAGATCAGAAAGGACATCAGCCAATAATTTAAACTGAATGATTGTAATGACAACAGATCAAAATTTGGGAGATGAAACTAAAATAGTTCTTAGAGGGAAATTCATAGTTTTAGGTGGGAATGTTTTATAGCAATCTTGTAGCTTCCTTCTTTTTTTTTTTATTAGTTCATGTCTCTTATTAACTCATACACATTACTTGTCTTCTGGTTTGTTGAAGCATTAACTCAGACAACACTTGCCACAATAATGTCTGTCAAAGTGGCTGGCCATAAAAATCCAGCACCATATTTGTCTGAAGGGCACTCCCTGCCCAGGCAACTAATTTTGCCATTTTCATCCACCTTACATTATTTCAGGACAGCCAACTTAACCTTCTTTCTCTTATGGTTATTCTTTTGGGGAGTGGTGTAAGACTTCTTCCTTTTCTTTGCACCACCATAAAACCTCAGCACAAGATGAAGGGTGGACGCCTTCTGAATGCTGTAGTCAGACAAAGTTCAATTATCTTCCAGTTGCTTACCAGCAAAGATCAGTTTTCGCCAATCAAGAGGAACTCCTTCCTTATTCTGGATCTTGGCCTTTACATTTTCTATAGTGTCCAAGGGTTCAACCTCGAGTGTGAATAGTCTTCCCAATAAGGGTTTTTACGAAAATCTGCATCTCAGCGGTGATCCCACCTGAAGCCTAGGAAAAGGGAGGCACAGATTAGTCCCTGGGACACTGGTTTGGACGACCCATAAGCCACTGCCCAGAGGCTGGATCAGAGCACACACTCTGTGTGCTTCATCCTTAAGAACCTAGAAGAAAAAAGAGCAGGCTAAAGTCAAAGTAAAGAGAAGGAAAGAAGGAAAAGAGGAGAAATCAATGAAACAGAAAATGGACAAACAGTATGAGACATTGTTCAAAAACAAAGCTAGTTTATGAATAGTTTAAGATTGCTACGTCTCAAGCAACCTTGCTTGATCAGAAAGAAAAAAAGGAAAGAAACCCCACAAATTACTAATATTAAGCAAAATGCCATTTTTTTTAGCATCTATAGACATTGAAAGAAAAAGGAATTTCTTAATACCTTTATAATTACAAATTCAGTCATTTAGACAAAACCTGCAAATTCCAAGTTACCAAAGAAAGGCAAAAATTGTTGATTAAAGAAACAACAGACATTAATAGCTTCTTTCATTCAATGCAACATTTTTGTATCAAGAGTTGAGTATGTCACTAGTTTATACTTTTTAATAGATGATACACAATGCTGCATATATTGATAGATGTTCCTTTTTTATTGCTGAGCAGCATTCTATTAAAATAAATGTATCACTCAGGTATGATGGTGCATACCAGAATCCCAGAGGTTCCGGAGGCTGAGGCAAGAGGATTGAGAATTCAAAGCCAGTCTGAGGTACAGCGAGGCACTAAGCAACTCAGTGAGACCCTGTTTCTAAAAAAATACAAAATAGGGTTGAGGATGTGGCTCAGTGGTTGAGTGCCCCTGAGTTCAATCCCTGGTACAAAAAAAAAAAAATGAGTATATCACAAATTTGTTTCCAGTTCTCTTTTTTATGGATAGTTGGTTGGCTGAAGGTTCAGAAGAATTGTGATTTCTTCTGCAAACAGATCTGTGTTTGTAATGTCATTAAA
>JAJEJO010002268.1:166652-251258 GCA_020662805.1 Glaucomys volans | reverse complement strand
TTCTTCTGCAAACAGATCTGTGTTTGTAATGTCATTAAAGGAGTAAACGGGGGAATAAAATTGACCAAAGGAAGGGAATCAGGGGGAGAGAGGAAGGGAGGGAAAAGGATAGTGCTGAGAATTGGAATGGAGAAAACTATGTTATGTACATTTATGAATATGTTAAAATGAACATCACTGTTATATGTAACTATAATGCACTAACATTTAAAAAATAAAAAAAAATATAAACCCAGGCTGTATGTGCTGACATGTACCTATAAACCTAGCTATTCAGGAGGCTGAGGAAGGAGGATCACAAGTTTGAGGCCAGACTTAGCAACTTAATGAGACCCTGTCTCACAATAAAATTAATAGGGACACAGATGTAGCTCAGGGGTAGAGCACTTGCCTAGCCTGCATGAGGCCCTGGGTTCAATCCCCAGTACCATATATACCAAAAAAAAAAAAAAAAAAGAGAAGAAACCCAGGGAGAGATCACCTTCTCTTTTATTTGCCTGTCCTTATAGTTATGTTTCTTAATTATCATTTTGTAATATTCTTTAGTTGACAGGGAACTTCTCTATGCATGGTTTCATGTTAGCTTTACCTCATTATTCCATAAGAGAAACACAATTAAGGATTATTTTTCCAATTTTACAAAGTAGAAACAAGGATAAGAGATGGGTGTTTGCCCAAAAGAACTGGAACTAAATCCTGGGTCCTTGAGGCACACAGCTCTCCATCACTACCATACCACCAGCGGGTACATCTCACTTAGATCCATCTCTGATCTGCTTTTCCCTACAGTCTTGCCTCCTAAGTAGAGCAGCGCAGGCATGACACTAAACCTCTTTCCTAACCAAACTTCAACTGGAAGCTTCTCTTCTTTCCAGTTCTAGGTTACAGCATTGAGCCTGAGTCGTATGTGATCCTACAGAATCCTTTCCAGATATGAAGACCAAGTGTTAAATGACAATTTATTCATTATAGCTCAGCTGTCTCCTTGGGCAGTTCATCTGACTCCAGGCTCCCTTAGTCATATGCTACACTTCAAGCTTGGGTGCCCTCCCACAGGGCCATGACAGCCCAGCCTCTTCTGACCAGAAGGCTTAGTTATCCTCTCATTGGCTGCTCCATGTCCCAGCTTCCAGTGTGGAATAAAAGAGCTCCATGAAGAATGGCAATGAAAGTAGAAACAGAATGTCACATAGTCACATCTCACATGTGTTTTCTGGTGAGGTATCTCTAGGTCTGTGGGAAAGGGGGCGGCCTCCCCTGACGGGCCTCGTCCTCTAAATGACCCACCTACAGTCACAAACTGGGATTTATTCAGTATGTGACTGAGCACTGCAATGCAGAGTGAGGCTGAGAGGATAACACACATAGATTTCACCAGCTCATGCATCTGGAAAGAACCTTTTCACTTTATAGACAAATAATGAGAAGTGTGACTTGCCAACCTTCACCCAGTGAATTAGCAGCAGGGTGAAGGCAAAGACTCTTTCGTTTTCTCCCAAAGTGTCTCTCCTTTCTCAGGCAAGTTTCAAGGTGGGAAATAATCAGTCTGGTTGAGAGGTTTTATCTTAGGTAATATTCTTTTGTGTGTGTGTGAGCATATGTTACCAGAGATTGAACCCTAGGGTACTCAACCACTGAGCCACATTCCCGGCCCCTTTTAATATTTTATTTAGAGAGAGAGTTTCACTAAGTTATTTAGGGCCCCACTAAGTTGCTTAGGCTGGTTTTGAACTTGCAATCCTCCTACCTCAGGCTCCTGAGCTGCTGGAATTCCAGGTGTGTGCCATGGTACCTGGCATTAGGTAATATTTTTATCAAAGTAAGAAAGACCTACCTGCCCTCTGGTAGAACAGGCTCTGTTTATGCAGAGAAAACCCTTTGGTCATGAACTTTTAAGGTTACTTTCCATTGAGAAGATTTGAGTGTTTGTTCCTCGCCCATTACCCACTGTTTTCCCTTGGAATTACTTTTTCTGGGTTCCATTTTCTTTGCATTAAAATATGTATATAAATATGTACTCTCTATGGTTGGACTGTGTCTCTGATGGATGCAGCTAAACCCTAATGAGTTTGTGAGTGCAATTTATGAATGTTCTTTTCAAAGTGTTTTCTAATTTGGGGCCCTCCTCAATCCAGTGAGGATGCCAATATGGAATTCAGAATGAGTATAGTCAGTCTTGGAGACTTGCTGCATTCCTCTGCGACCTTTGACAAGCATGCCAGGAGACTTAAATCCCCCTTAGCATGTTGGTGCCAGGTGGTGTGATGAGCACACGTCAAGCCTGCATGCGGCCTTACGAGGGATTTCAAGAGAGTCTACCTGCTTCTGGAAGGAGGCAGCACATTGTTTCAGGGCTAAACACACCCTCTGGCATTTCATGAACACTTCAGGAAGAGAAGAGAGAGACAGCTCACCTTAGTGACAGGTCTGTTGCACGCAGTAAGAGGGCAGTGGGGAGCTGGGGTGTGCCTATCAACACTATTATTGTTGCTGTTGTCATTATGATTGTGATACACATTCACTTAATGGTAACAACAGGGCATAGCCCCAAAAGGAGACTCAAAAAAGATACAATCTCTGCCCAAAGGCCTCATTTGTGAGCTGGATGTTTTGCTGGTGATCCATCCTCACAGTTGTCTGGTGCCTATTGTGAGTTTGTGCCTGTGTGCTCTGACCATTCTGGCCAGATTAGTGTCAATCAGCTCTACACACAGAGGAATCCACTCTCTCACATACACTTCACTTCTGATTGTGATAAACCAGGGCCTATTTTCAAGGTAATGTGACAGAGTTGATATAATTATGCACAAACTGCTATCTTCTTATTAGGACTTGCAAAGCTTGATAGAGCTGTTGGAAGTAGCCTCAATGATCCAGCTACATAGCCCTCAGGCTGCCCTTCAGTACTGCCCATGCTTGAAAGTCCTGGTGTTGGAATACTTAGCACTTTCCATAGAAAGTGCCTTTTTAGCCCTGATGTCCACTGGGTCGCCTTCCTTCCCTTTTCTAAGAGCAGCATTCTCTAATCTGTGCTGGAAAAGCAGGTTTCTTTTTATCTCTGCTCAGAGCTCTGCCCTCTGGGGTCTGACCCCAGCACTGGAGAGCTCTCTTATTGCTTCTGGCTTCTCTATGGTTGCCCTTCATTTGCTCTGGGCACCATGTGGAGTTCATGGTCCAGTAAATAGGATTTTGCTTAATAAGCTACCCCAAATTTAATGGCTTAAAACAAGGATTTATTATTTGTGATGATTTTGAGTGTTGGCTGAGGAATTGCTCTGCTGATTTCACCGGGGCTCCCTCGTGGGACTGCATGCAGCTTGGCTGGGCTAGAAGGAGCAAGAAGGCTTTATTTCCATGTCTGGCAATTGGTGACGGTGGCCTATGATTCCTCCATTCTCCTCCAAGTGGCCACTCTTTCTTCCCTAGGCTACACTGACATTCTTTCATGGTGATTGCAGGGCAGTCTCCAAGGGGGCAAAAGTGGGTCTCTTTAAGCCTAAACTTGAAAATGACATGTTGTTTCTGCCGAATTCTACTGGCAGATGAGGAAACACAGGGCTTCCTCTTTCTTTTCTGCCTTGGTTTCTTCATTTTTTAAAAACTAGTATCTCAAAGTTTATGGTTTCAGGAACATTTCTAAAGTTCTGGGAAGAGAATTATTAGATAAAAAGGAAGACAGTATAGTTCTAGCAGACTGTGAATATTGCTGTGAGTCTCAAAAATGAAGGAAGACCTGCACGGGAATCTCTTTGGCCTTTTCGAGTCAGCCTGAATCTTCTGTCTTTGGGTTCAATAGTTCTCTCCCCCTCTCTTATCAAGTGCCTCATTGTTTAAGTGTCTCTATCCAAATTTCCACCCTTCATTTCCTTCTAGGAAGCCCTACCTCTTGAAGGATTTTTATTCTTTTCTGAGTAAAAACGATTTAAGTTTGTGTCATGTGGTCCTTGTACCCCAAATCCCCACTGGTGCTGGTCGTCAGCCAAACTTCATGGACAGGCACAGGACGGGTGTAAGGTCCCTGAGGGATGCTGAACATAAGTGCCCTTCTGGAGTTTTCCTTTCTGATTTTGCCCTGTGAAGCCTTAAGATCTTAGTTCTTCCTTCCAGGGAACTACTAAAATAAGATCAGCTCCAAGGACAAGCATCAGTTTTTGTTTTTGTTTTGTTTGTATGTGTGTGTATTTGTGTGTGTGTGTGTGTGTGTGTGTGTATGCATGTGAACACTTGTGTGAATGTGTGTAAACACTTGCATGAATGTGTTTGGGGGATGGAGATGGTTCTGGTAGAGGGCATTTTTCTCAATTTAGAATGGAACCAATTTGTTAATTAAAAGTGGAGTCAATGGAATCCTCATCAGTTGTTTCTTCAGTTTCTTCATTACTTTGCTTTGGTCTCTGGCCTATCACAATAGTCTTGTATCCCAGACTATTAATTCAGTAAACACCATCTCCAGTCACACATACATACACAGACAAACTCACACTGAAGGGATGTGCTGACTCCTCAAACTGCATCTTGGAGGAATCTGCCTTTTTGATAACCCCTCCGGCCATAAGTAATGGTTTTCTGCTGAGGACACATACGCAAAGTCTAATTCAGTTTTTTTTTTTTTTTTTTTTATGAGAGGCTTCCAAGTATTTCAAGGTAATTATCATGCCCTTCACAAATGTCTTCTCTTAGCTCAACAATGAGGTTGGCTTAATGAAATGTTACCTGACAAATGTCACTTGATTGATGCAAAAAGGATAAAAAATGCACTCACACTTATTGTTGTTATTCTAGATATTTCAGTAGTTCATCCAGCAGAAATTCAAACAATTAGACCTAGGATATAGATGATGGATGGGTTGTGGAACATAGGATATTAAATCACTAATTCTGTTCCTATTTCCCTTCTTTTGTGTCCAGCACATAAAAAAGGAAGGCTGTGAAAACAGATCCTATGCTTAACCTAGCAATTCTTTTCCCTCACAAATCCATTGAATAAGTATTTAATAACATTGAATAGTATTTATTAAACACCTGCTATATATATGTCACTGTGCAACTGGCACTTAGAAAACCCTCTGTAAATTTAGCCTTTGGGTGATAACAGATATCACTTAATGCATAAAATGCTATAGAGTAGATGTTATCTTAATTTGTCTAGACTAGAAATTTGGAGTTTGAAGTATTAAATAAGTGGGCCAAGTGTTTACACTTAGGAAGTACAGAACTAATCTAAACATTTTGTTAAGAGCTTCCTGCCTTTGTATCTTCCTTTCTGTGTGTAAGTAGGCGTAAGTAGGACTCAATTCAAATAGGAGGAGAGCATTGAATGGTCCTGGAGAAACAGTGGGTAGAGGAGATACTGGAGAGTCTAACAATAGGAGGAGACCTAAGAGCCAAGATATGGAGAGGATGTGCTGGACTTCTTGGCAGGGTGTAGGAGGTAGGTGTGGAACTCTGGGTTAGTGTGACTATGGGAAATTGCTGCCCTTTGAGTGTGATTAAATGTATTCCCCAAAGGTTCATCTGATGGAAGCCTGGTCCCCAAAGTGGTGATGGTATGGAGAGGTGGTGGACTTTGAAGACTAGATACTAGTGGGAGGTGATTGATTCATTGGGGGTAATCACCCTCAGAAGGGATTAGCATAGTTCTTGTGGGACCCCAGTTCCCTCATCATAGGAAATAGTGCAACTGGCCCCACTCAGTTCTCTGACTTTCTGTCTTGTCATGTGATTACTCTGTTTCACATGTACTCTTGCCATGATGTCATCTGCCATGAGACCCTTACCAGAGTCTCCACTGATGGACCCACTTGATCTTGCACTTTAGCTTCCAAACCTGTGAGTTAAATAAACCTTTTTATATGAAGCCTTAGGTATTTGTAAGCAATGAAAAAGCTGACCAATAACAAGAGCTTTAAACAACAAATTAAGAAGACTTGTTTGTATGGATTAGTCACAGCAGAGAGCACTGATCGACCATATTTCCAGAGGTATGGATAAATCCATATCAACACAAATTATTTTGTTGTTTTTGTTGTTTTTATTGGTGTTAGTTCTGTTCAAAGCTGGCTTTTCCTCATGATTAAATTGCAAACTATGGAATTCAGATTAGGGTTTGAGAATGGAGAGGAGGATAGTATTTTGACCTGCTTGGTTGGCAATAGATTAGGGGAATACCTGGTATCTGGCATACATTTTTCTTGGGCATTCCAAGAAATATTGAGCAACAGGATTCAAAGACTCACAATTCTGAACATAATTCTTAAGATTTTCTTATATTCCAAGTACACCAGGTTGTTACTTGATGAAAAAGTACTGTGTTGGGAGCATTAATAGGGAGCATATGGCTCATCACAGCTTAGAGCAGAGGCCCAGGAAGCAGGGAGACAAGGTAAGAGACATTACATTACTTCAAGTAAGTTGTGGGAGATTTGTCAGGAAATCTAAGGAATCTGTCCATTTATTCATTCAGTCATTCATTTACTTGTAATTCACTCAACACTTACCTAGACAGACCCTACCATGTGCTGGTCTATGGGTTAAAACTCTGAAAATCAGAAATAAACACACCAGTCACAATTCCTTTCTTCAAATGATTTACAACCTCATTTCTCAATGAATAATTCTAACAATGTTACCTACTGTTATGGTGTTTCAGGGTGATGGGATACTACAGAATTCAAGATATTTAGTAAAAAAATAGTATTCAATTCTGTAGTAATCCCTTCAACTTTGGGGGTGATTACCACACCAGGAAGGAGTTTGACTTAAATGTCTACTGAAATATCTTCCAACACAGGAAATATAAGCATCTAGAATTCATGTTGATAGGTACTGTCTGCCTCCTGCATGGGTTTTGAATCCACAAATTCAATTGAGAATAGAAAAAAGTCTAATAAAGAAAAAATTATACTGAATATAGACAGAATTTTTTCTTGTCATTATTCCCTAAACAATACAGTATAACTATTTCTATAACTTTTATATTGTATGAGGAATTATACATAATTTAGATATGATTTAAAAGATATAGAAGAATATGTGCTGGTTATATGTAAATACTGCACCATTTTATACAAGTGACTTGCATATCCAAAGATTCGGTATCCACAATTCCTTGTACCCACGGAAGGACAACTGGATATGCATCTGAGCCTGTGATGGGAACTTCTACTAGGATTGGTCTGAAAAGGAGTCAGAAGTAGGGGATTTTTTTCTTCCATCTTCTAGAGCAAAAATAATGTGTGATAGAGCAGCCAGAGGTCAAGTCCTCTCAGGAAAGTCAGCCCAGAATGCAAGCAAGCAATTTTGAGAGTTCTTTCACAGAAAAAGGAGAGCCACCTTCCAGGTTCAGCTTGATTACAAACTCAAAACAACATGAGATTAGTCTCCTTTTGCCTGATCTTGGCAATTTAAGTCACTCATGCAAGGCGAAATGTTAGGACAAGCTCCTGGCCTTGAGATGTTGCCTCTCAGGGGGTCCGAGTAAGGTGCATTCTCGGTAGTCAGCATTTTTCTTTAGTTCATGCTTCTGGGCCCAGCATGTAGTTATGCCAGTCCTTCCCCAAATCCGATGAGATTACTTCTGAGAAAATTAGACATGAACCTCAGTTTCTTCATCTGTATAGTGGTTTTGATGATATTTTTTGGAGGCTACTGTGAGGAGTAAATAAATACCACTTAAGAAATTTGCCAAGTATAGTTCTTGACTGGCACCTAAAACTCACCTCATACTGTCACATCTAGAAAAGAATGAACTACTTTTAAGAAATATCACATTTTGTGAAAGAGGTTTGGCATGAAAGATACAAAAAATTTTAGTTATTAACATTTTCAGCAGTCGGGTTCCAAGTTCCTTAGTTTATTCATACCAAAGTTATGGGAGAAGAAATATCTCTGGATGAAGCTCCCAAGAAATTCCTAGAGAGAGGTGGGAACTCAGTGAGACAAGTGGGGCCTTTAACATACATGATGGGAAGCAATTTCAGCACATGTCAGTAGGGACCCAGAGATTTATTTAGGAAAACAAAGAATACACATTCAAAGGAGGATGTGGGACATCTCCAGAGTAAGAATTGCATTTTGGGATTTTCAATTTCCCTTTTTACAGGAGCTTTGGTAAGGGCTGGCTATGGGAAGATATGTTGAGGTGATATCAGTCTGGTAATCTCAAGATGGTTTATGGTGATCTGGTCATTCTTAGGATCCTCATGCTTATGAGGACTTCATTATCGGCTAAATCATAGGTTTTCTGTCTCTTTGCTTAACCTAATTTTTGTTGGTGGGCTTATTAATAATGCACTAGGTAGATTTTCAGATTTCCCATAAATTTGGTAGTGATGGACCCAGGAGAGAGTTTGGGGAGTGATAGTCCTGGAAAGGTATGTGGAAACAGTCTAAAATTGTATTTCCTTGTCTTTCCTTTATGTTTCCTTTCTATCTATTTTTTATTTCTTCTGTCCTACCTCATCAAGATTAAAGGGAAGAAACTCAAATGAGACAGGGAATAGGAAAGCCCATCGCAAACTGTTCGGCTTCATCTTGAGGGGCAAAAGGGACCGTCTCAGGCCGGAGGGGCTACTTCTCCTCAGATAGGAGTGCTGGCACCCCCAGGCCAGCATCTGCGTGGAAGAGACCTCATTATCAGCCCTACATGCCTGCTAATGATGCCCGCAGCAGCCTCGCGGAGGCTTTTATCCTGGTGCCTTGCCTTCTTCCAGTGCAATTTGTGCAGGCAGGAGCTGGCCCCTGAGGCTGCTCAGACAAGGTCACCAGTGGTGAACCTCCGCTCATTCCAGCCAGCGGGTAGTGCCGTTCTGACTTCCCAAGAGAAGACAAATGAATGATAAGCCCACAGAGAAGGGAGAGAAGCACTTCTAATTAACAACCCCGGCAGATGACAGAGGGTTGGTAAGGATGTATGCAAATGGCACTGCTACCCCTTCAGCTGCTGCCACTCTAATTGCTTCCTGGCACTGTCAAGGGGCAAGCTGATGACAGCCTGCCTCACTGAAGACATCTCTGGAGCTGTTTCTAGAGGGGCTTCCAGGAGGAGCAGAGGCAAACTCTGTCAGAACTTTCTGGTATCAATTCCATTGCTTGTGTCTTCTTGAACTACAGACCTGAGGCTGCAAACCAGCCCTCCTCTTAAAATGTCAGCCTGGTGTGGGAGTCACTCTGAAAAGACTCCTTCCAGCTTTTCACACACACACACACACACACACACACACACACACACACACGTTTGTTATCCTATTCTTCTCTTGGGGGCAGTGAGTAGTAGTCAAGTTTCATTGTGCTTCAAAATCACTTGAGAAAACCATCTCACATCTGCAGAGCTCAGGGAATGTCCTGCAACCAGTCTTCTAGGTGATTCTGATGTAGAAGACACTTGGACCATACTTTGAGATACACTATTCTAGAGGTTAAGAATTTAACAGAACCTATTTCCTAGAGAGTTACAAGCTACAGGAGAATTCAGAGATATCTAGAACAAGGGCACAGACTCCATTTGACTGTTAAAGTTAAAAATCCTGGATCAGCCTCTTATAAATTTGGGGTATAAAAATTGGGGTAAATTACTTAAATTATCTGTGCTTATAGTAACATTAAATAACATTATAGCAAATATACATAATGTATATGTTTATATATAAAACATTATAGTAAATATTCAATAAATATTTTTTGCATCACTCAGGATTCAGAGAAACAGGACCTTTCTGAGTGGCATAGAATAAGAGATATATTCCACATATTAGACCATGAATAATTGATGAGAGTTGATTATGTTGGCTATTAAGTCTGTAATTTCTGCTTTTGGTAGTGGGCTTGAAGTCAGCAGGCTAGGAATATGAAAGAAAATATAAGCAAAAAGTAAGGATACAAAGAACAGACTAGAAGCTTGACCAGTATCTGTGTCTCACGTTCTTCATTCTCAATAATGCAGCTGAGCTACAAGATAAGCTGGTACCTTGCACCACAGAGTAATTCCTGCTTTGAGTTCAAGATTCAGGGCAGAAAAAGGATAGGACCTGTTAGGAGCTGGAGGAGCTACAGCCCCAACTCTACCCCATATCAGTCAAGTAAGCCAGAGACACTGAGCTACAACCATGCATGCCCTCGTTGACATTTAGAAGAAAAAGAAAAAGAAAATCAAACGGATTTTTCACCTCCCCCTTTCAAATCTCACATGACTTAGTACACTAACTTGTGGCCAATCTGACTCAGAACCATACAGGGAAAGGAATTCTAGGAATTGTAGTTCCACCTTAGCTAAGTTAGAAAAATACAAAACTACCATATTGTCAAATACTCAAGATGTTATGGTTTGGATGTGAGTTGTCCCCCAAAAGCTCACATGTGAGATAATGCAGGAAGATTCAGAGGAGAAATGATTGGGTTCTAAGAGTCTTAACCCAATCAGTGAATTAATCCCTTATGGTATTAATTGAAGTGGTAGGGTGTGGCTGGAGGAGATTGGAATTGGGGCGTGGCTTTGGGGTATACATTTTGTATCTGGAGAGTGGAGACTCTCTCTCTGTGCTTCCTGATCACCATTATGTGAGCTGCTTCCCTCCACCACCCTCTTCTACCATGATGTTCAGCCTCACCTCAAGCCTGGAGGAATGGAGCAGACCTTATATGGACTAAGACTTCAGAAACCGTGAGCCCTCAAATAAACCTTTCCTCTTTTACAGTTGTGTGGGTCTAGTCATTCAGTCACAGTAGCCAAATAGCTGATTAAAACACAATATGCATCAGTAAACTATAATTTATGGAAGGAAAAGTTATAGAAGTGAGACAAGGGATAGGCCTCTGCTTTTCTACTTCTGCCATTAAAGTATCCTAGTTACCACAAAGAACCTAAAAGGAATCACTCTGAATGTTTTTAAACCTACAGAAAGAAGACCCTAAGTGGTAACAGATCTATTTCAATGATACATTCACTGAAGACCTTCGTATGCATGTAGGAGTTCCTTCATATTGGAGGAACAAATGCATTGATAATTGTAATAAAAGGCTGAAGAGACACATGGTTTAAGAAAGAAAATTGTAGTGTTTTAGAGTGAAGCCCATGAAAGTTATTTGCCTAATACCCAAATGTCATCAATTTAGCTCCTAGTTCTCTACTCTCTTATCCCTTGACACTGTGCCCTAGGAAGCAGGGCATAGGGAACGATTTACTTTGAGGCTTCTCACTATAATGATATTATAGTTTTTCCCCTCATCAGTCTAAATAAATCAGGCTAACCTTAACCCCTTGCTTCAGTGGTTACTGCTCCCAAAGCACACAGCATTCTCCTGCCCACAGGTGGGGCAAGGGAATCAATAGGCCAAAGTCAGGGTTTTTATTTAATGGTTGGAGATAATGTTCAGATTATCTCCCACTAGATGTAGAATGAGGGTCAGCACTGACTGCTACGGGAACCACCACTGCAGACACCAGAGAAACCAGCCATAGGATGGAGTCAACCTCCTGGAGGCAATGGAGAAACACTGCTGAGCCACTGAATCAACCATCTCTGAAGCTGCTGAAAGCCTGGTCTGCCCAGTGAACTGAATCAATGAATTCTCCTGTATTTGAAATGGTTTGAGTTGGACTTTTCCAATATTTTCTGTTGAAAACATCCTTATTTGAAAATATGGTATTTTTTTGGTTAAAATAACAGTTCCCCTCTGATACCTGAAAGTTTCTACTCATCTTTCAAAATTTGCTCAATTATTTCATTCACTCATAAGTCTTAACATTAATTTTCAGCACCTTGAACAATTCTGTCTCCCTCTGGGGTGTTTTTTCATACATATGGACATTTGGGGCTGATGGAAAGCAACACATGTGAACGACCCGGTGTTTGGGCCTACACAGATGGGGGTGGGGTGCCTTTAAAACTATCATGAGTGACAGTTTTAATTTTTCTATTCTCTGAGAACACAGATTTGAGTGATGGTTTCCAGATTGCTCATAGTAGATCTTTTGGCCTTTGATCCCCAGGCTTCCTCATCAGGGTTATGCAGTTTCCACAATGCAGTGGCACCTAGCTGGCCCTGTTCTGTCACTACTCTGCATATATGCCCATGACTCATTTGATCACTTATCCGACAAATACTGGGCATCCACCATGTTCCAGCTCTGTGCTAGATGCTCTCCATATAGAATAAGAGGTGACTGTTCTCCAGGACTTTATAGTTCAGCATGGGGTTCAAATGTACAAATAAGTAATCAATACATGTAGCAAATGCCATAGAAGAGATATGTACAGATGTGGTAGAGGAATCATTAAAAGTATGGTCTCTGCAGCAAAATCACCTGAAATCAAATTCCACCTCTGCCACTTACCAACTGGAAGACCTTGGCCAACCCAACTTAACAACTCTATCCTGTTTCCTCATCTGTAGACATGAATGTGCATTTAAAACCTCAAAGAATGAGTTAGGGTATTTTGGAAAGAGAGATGGAAAAGAAAATTTCAGGAAGGAAGAACAGTATGAAAAAAAGGTAAAGAAGACACAGAACATACCATGTCTGAGACATGGTGAGATTAATATTTGGAGTAGGATGGGAGAGTTCAAGAGATGAGAAACTCAATGGTTCTACAAATGCTATTGCCAAGAAGAGTCTTAGAAGTTATCTAGCAAATCTCATGCCCCCAGTGGAGGCATGGGTCTCAGGAAGGTGACCAACCATCCTGGTTTGTCCAGAATGGAGGGGTTTTCCGGGATGCGGGACTTCCAGTGCTTAAACAGGGAAAAACTGGCAAGCTGTGATGTGTTGGTCACCTGAAGTTGCAATAAGACAAAGGGACCTATTTTAAGTAAACAAACAGTAAGGTAGCAGGAATAGATTTGAAATCAGATATAATATTCCCTTAGCTATTATGACAGACTATTTAAAAAGGCACTGAGCTTACAACTTCAGCTCAACAAGCCCAGGTACCAATCACAAGCACACCAATAAAAGAATCAAGACATCTTCAACTTCAACAGTTTTTAAACTTCAACCCCCGCACAAGTTCTGAATGCTTTTTACTCATGTCTGTTTTCCCCACAGATGTCCAAGACCACTGGGCTTGGTTGTATGTGGGATCTCCATGTCTTTGGATCTTTCCCTGTCTTTGGCTTCACTGCTGCCTTCCTGACTCCTCCCAATTAAGAAGTCCCAGAGGAGGATCCCCACACTCAAACACCCAGGACTCCCAAGACAGAAGGCCTATAACAGAAAAAAGGTACTGATGTCCAGATTGAGATGACCACTTAAGAAGTCATCCAACTCCTTATAAGGAAAGTTAGAAATAGTCAGGGGTTCCTGTCAAGACCTCTAGCTTCCACCATGCAAACATCATATCAGATGAATCACCTTCCGGATCTACCAACCAGGGTCTTTGTTTGGCTTGCACAACTAAAATTAGCAGCCTATTCACAATCTGTGATGGCTGGAGAATTATCTCATACACATGGGACAAAGCAGAGGGAACTGAAGAGGGGCGTCTTCCCTAAGTCTCATCCACGAGATTCTTCTTGTTAAACAGGCGCTCTCAAGTGTCCAATTTGCTGCAATTATAGCAATCAAAAAAGCATTCAGCTTCCTTCCGCACCTGACAAGCCAGCTCATGCATTCATTCTCCCACAGTGGCGGGGTGGATGCTAATGCAGCTCCCATCCCCCTGGTTCCAGGATGGCCACAGCTACGGCCACAGCTACGGCCACAGCTACCACCCTTATCCACACTCCTAGAGCTAGAGTTGGTTTACAGTCCAAGGAACTCAGGCATGGTGATGCCACATGGCAGACCTGTAGCTGCCAGACCCTCACGGGCTTACTGCTTCTCCAAAAAAGAGACTGACTTCTGGTATTGGTTTGTATATCCCTGCCTGCAAAGGCTGGAAGAGAAGTGATGAAAGAACCTCCTCTGTTTTGTAAGTTTCTAAGGGCTGATAAAGAAGTTCCTGCCATGATAACAGGTGCAGGTGTAGCACCATGGAGAAGCTGGGGCCTGTCTGATTGCTGCATTGTGCCAGCTTCCATGGCTCTTGAATGGGCGCTTTGTGAGTATACAGTCTCCTAGATTGCAGGGATAGGCTGCTGCGGGTGGAGGAGTGGGGTTCTGTTGATTAAAGGCCCATTAACAAAACACAAATAACCCTCAATTTCCTCTTCTCACCTGTTTCTTTGTTTTAGTCCATGGGCTCTCAGGAAAGCTGAAAATATTATTTAATTATTCCTAACCCCCACACTGCTGCTACTATGAGTCCTTCTAGAGCATGCCATTCCCAGCAAGGCATTTGTAGTCATTCTTAGGAACCACTCTAGGCTTGCTAATAGATGAAAGTCTGCAGCCACTTCAAATAGAGTGGTGTTGAGTCATCTACACAGACTGCCACTGTGTCATCCCTTCTGAACACTCTGACTGCCCCACTTGGGATGTGTTTCCATCTTCTGTGGAAGTCAGGCTGACCATGGCCCTTAGACTATTGCTTGCTGTGTTTCTCTGAGTTCCTTCTGAGAGTCTTTGGAAAGCAATACATAAATGTTTATTGTTGTGTAGGATGGTCATGCTGAGTATAGTGAGAAATTTTCTCAGTTTTCTCATCTGTAAAAGAGGTTGATGGGGATAACCAGACCTTCTTCAGAGGATTACTGTGAATCCCAAATGAGATAATATCTGTAGGACACCTGATATCTTTACTATAGTTTGGTTCTGGAATGTCCCCAAAAGATCATGTGTGCCCAGTGCAACAATGTCCAGAAGTGAGGAAGTGAATGGATTATGAGGACTCTGACCTCAGCAGTAGATTAATCCTTTGATAGCTGAATGGACTACTGGGAGGTGGAACCTGATTTAAGGAGAAAGGAGACATGCCCCTTAAGGATTTATCTTCTCCCTAGCCTCTGCCTGCCCCCTCTCTTTTTGCTTCCTAGTTGTCATGAGCTGAGGAGCTTCCTCTGCCATACTCATCCACCATGTTACTTCTGCATTGGAATCACCAACCATGAATGATCTTAGACCTCTGTAACCATGAGCCCAAATAAACCTTTCTCCTCTATGTTGTTCTTGTCAGGTATTTTTGTTATAGCAATGAAAGTTTTACTAACACAACTCTTTTTTCTTTTTTGGGGGGGTACTGGGGATTGAACCCAGGGGCGATCCACCACTGAGCCACATCCCCAGCCCTATTTTGTATTTTATTTAGAGACAGGGTCTCACTGAGTTGCTTAGGGCCTCCCTAAGTTGCTAGGCTGGCTTTGAACTCGGGATCCTCCTGCCTCAGCCTCCCTGGGATTACAGGCGTGCGCCACCACTCCTGGCTTAACACAACTCTTAGCTTTAAATAACTTGTTCAGAATGTCTTTCTGTCTCCCAATGTGATAAGAAGTTATCCTAGAACGGCATGCTTCTAGATACTGTGATTCATCCACACAATCCATGAGGCAACTGGGACCTGGAAAGAGCACTTGAATGGGAGTCAGGAGCTTCAGGCTGGAGTTCTGACACTGTCCATTATTAGCACATTCTTTTGCCAGGTGTCTCCCCTTATGTGTCCTTTGTCTCCTCTCTGCCTCTGATCATCCTCCTTTCCTTGGTTCTGTTTCTTGAGATCCTACTGCACCTTCTAGTTCAAGCCAAATACTGTGTTTTTTCTGAGTTCCTCCATGGCTGACTCAGACTACACTAACCTCTCTTTTCCTAGACTGCAAGTACTTGAAGGTAGCACCTCATAGGTCAGTAAGCAGTTGCTTTTTAAAAACCAGACATTAATATTTTTTAAAATGTGGTCTCCTTCACATTTTTGCAAAACTTCTTTCCCTATTGCATTTTGCACATTTATATAGCACTTTAATTTGACCGACTGACCAAATTTGGCTTGCTTTCTATTTTTGAATAGATTAAAGTTGAAAATTTTAAATGGTTGAAAAAGATCAAAAGAAAAATAATTCATGTGTGAAAATTATACGAAATTTAAATTCCAGCATTCAAAAATAAAGATTTTTTGAAACACAGCTGCTCTAATTTATACAGCAGGTTCACTGTGTAGGAGTGACCAACTTGTCTGAATCTGGTGAGACACAACACATTCATAAGCAACAAGTTACATGAGATGGATTTGTTATTTGTAGATTGGCAACCAGAGACAACTGAGTCTAGAATTCATTGCAAGTCAGCACCCCAAGGCTCAGGAAAGCTGCCAAGATAGATGGAATCCTCCCTGCACATGCCTTACTTGCATCACAGCTGAAGGACCCCCAAAAGCAGTCCATCCTGTATCTAATACCCCCAGGAACATGAATCACTGGGCTGAAGTAGTGAAGGACATTCTGTCTCCAGGGCCAGGCTGTTTCAGCTGGTCTTTCCTGAAGTCGATATGTTGCATCCTCAGCATGTTCTATGGTTAATTCTTGAGAATGACAAGCTAGAAGAGAGGAGACAGGGGCTGACAGGAGAACCATCTCGCACCATTTGTCATGTATTACCTAAGGCTGTCTTCACACGGTAACAGCCGAGTTGAGTAATTGCAAAAGAGACTGTATGGCATACAAAGTTCAAGTTATTTGCTATCTGCCCCTTTATAAAAAAAGTTCACTGACCTGTGCTTTCAAGTATAAAGACCCATTCACATTTACACATTTATATGGTACTCAGTATAAGTCTATGGTCACATCTCCATTTTCAGAAGCTCAGGAAAGGAAGGTGCTGTCCAAGATTGCACAGCTTCAAGGAGGCAGAGCTGGTAGTCTCTAACCCATTCTCCTGACACCTACACCTGCCCTTTCTTCAAGCCAGCTAATGTGTCAATAACTCTTGGCTTATAATTCATGCCCTATCAGGTGTCTCACTTAGAATCTCCAAGGAGCTCCTACAAGAATTCTTGGTATACTGAAATGTGACCTTGAATCAGTGGCTCCTGAGCTCTCTGAGATGGGGAATGACTGTTAACAAATGAAAGATATCAAAAACTGCTAATTGCTCTGCTCTTGGGTGATGGAGCTGCCTCTAGCAACCATAGCTCCTTCTTTGGCTGATGGGTAAGGTGTACTTAAGAGGACATGTTGCTGGTGATCACTGACTTAAAACTGAGCATCAGCTAGTCTCTGGGAGGGACAGATAGAGATGCTAGCCCCCATCCAAGTCATCCTCAGGCAGTAGCCTGTCTGCATGACCCCCAGTCCTAACCTGCTATAACCCTCCCTCTTTACCCAAGCTCATGTGGGTGTTCAGTGCTGTCTTTAATTTCTTCCTTGATTGTCCTTGGCCTTTGGCCCCTTCTCCTTCACTAGGGATTTCATTCCTTTCCCAGGGCTGGGTGATTTAAATCAAGTTACTTTCCCTCTCTGAGCTCAGTTTCCCTGTGTTGACTGGGGATAATTTAGCTGTCAGCATTGCTGAGATGATCACCTGATATCTGATACCAAGTGTTCTTAGCACAGTTCCTGCCACATTACTAAGCAGCACTTAGTAAGGGACGTGATAGAATTTTCTGTGGTACCATTGCACCTTCATTGTGAGCCTCAGCAGAGACAGTCCCTAAGCCTCATCCTGGGAGTGTTTCATCTTCCAGGAGCTTTACATCTAGGCACAACACTTCTGGTACCCTTGCCCTATAGTTCTCAAGTTCCTAGACACTTCCCCATAACTCCCTTGTCAGGAAATCCAGGAATACCTGCTGAGACCATTCCTGCCTGGGTGGGGGTAGGGTGGGGAGTTTCGAACTAGAACTGAGGCTTCCTGGTGGGAATTCTAGGTCCCATGTGACTCCCTCATGGGGCTGGAGTCACTAATCAGGCCTTGGTCCCTCCAGAAATCAAGGTTTCCAGGTTTTCATTGGGAATTACTTTCCTGAGATTTCATAGACTAATCAATCATGAGTGGAGTAAAAAGTACCCACAACTGAATCTGTGGTGACTCACATTTGGGTGGTGAGTGTGTGTTAGTCAGGGTTCTCCAGAGAAGAGGAGAAGAAACAGAACCTATAGGACATTGTGTGTGTGTGTGTGTGTGTGTGTATATGTGTTTGTGTGTGTGTGTCGGCTGATGACTCCAGGATCCACAGTGGGGAGCGGGGGGCGCTGGAGCCCAGGAAATCTGACAGTGCACCTTGCAGTTCAAAGACCAGCAGGCAGAGACCAGGTGAGCTCACCTTCCGGTGTCAGTCTGAAGTCTGGCAGTTGAAGACCCAAAAGAGTGGATAGCACCCATGAAATCTAAGGATGGTTTGCTTGAGAATTCCCTTTTGCATAGTAGGCTGGTCATCACCTGGTTTGGATGAGACCCAGCAGCATTATGGAGGGCAAACTGCTTTACCCAATGTTCACTGATTTAAATGCTATTTTCATGCAAAACACTGTCTATGTTGATGCATAAAATTAACCACCATCATTCTGCATTAGCATTTGATAATACTCTTTCCATTTTCTCTTCCTGGTAATTTTGATTTTAACTTTCTAAAGAAGTGTATGTATTTAGGAGATAAAGCAGGTGGAGAGCCACATGATGTTTATTTCTCTGCTCAGAGTGGTCAGATAATAGTAATATAATATTCTCTCATGGTGGGAGGAAGGGGTAGTAGTGGTAAACCATCTTAATTGTATAAAGATTTTTTTCAGTCTTCTATCTCATTAATTAATGAGTTAAATAAAATCTTTGTCAAGTAGTCTTTTATATCTGTACTAAAGTCATATTGTATTCTCTTTCAGAATGTACTCTTTAATGGGTCTTAATGTGAAGCACATATATACCTTATTTTCCCACTCTGCATTACATTCCCATTACGTTGAATGAATATATTTAAAATCCTGTGAGCATCTGAACATTATGGAAAATAAACAGCTCATAGTGTAGAGTGCTTTAATGCTTGCAAAGCACCTTCACTTTCACCATCTCATTTGAGTCCTACAAGAAGCTTGGAAGAGCACACATCGTTCCCATTTCACAAATGGCGACAATGAAGGCAAGAAAAAAATGTGTTTTATAAAACCAAGTTTTATAGCTCTATAGGAGGCAGGGCTATGATGTCCCCAGGAGGACTGTTTCTATGGCCTATGCCCTTCCCCTTCACCAAGCCTTGCCTTCCTTTTGGGCAAAGAAATGCTGTGGATCCAGCTGCAATGCCTGCCTGTGGGTGAGCTGCTATTTCAGAAAGAAAGGGCCAAGAATTTGGATGCAATGAAGTTCTGAAAAGTCAGAGTTCTATCACCGAGGATGTTGTTCAGCTCTTTTTTTCATTTTTCCCCTTGAGAACAAAAGCTAGTTTTACATGTTAATGGATTTAATTACTGCATGGAAATCTGAACAGATAGAAAAGTAGCAGGCAGTGATGACGCAGGGATGGTCTATTGAGCAGCATTTGAATTAATTTGAGTTTTCATTCCTCTGATTAGGGTGGTTATTAGTGTTAATACTTGAAGTTCGTGTTAACAGGGTGTTGTTGTGAATTTGAAGCATTAAAAAGGCCTGATTTCCTAGTATTTGTTTGCCTATTTATTAATCAGTTCATTCATAATTGCTACAGTGCTGACATATAAAACACCCCCTGCATTCAGCTTCTCAGCTTGACTTCATAAAGGATAATATCTGGTCTCATTTCCCCACTGTTCAGTGCTAATAGGTTGTCCGTATCTATTTTGGTACCTTCCCCACTGTGGATGTTCCCTCCTGTGTCCTCAGACCACCACTGAGAGGCAGATAGCCTCAAAACTTATGGAAAGAGCCTGAACTGGGGCTCAGGACCCCAGTTCATTGTTCACTTAAGCTCTCACAGTGACTCTGGGAAAATACATCTCCTCTTTGGGCTTCAGTTTTCTCTCTACAAAATAAGAAGTTTAGATTAGATCATCCCTGTGTTTCCATTCTGCTCCATGGTTCAGCAAGCAAATAAAAATGCAGAGTGACTGGAGAGTTATGAATATGTACAGTGTGACTAAGAGATTATTTACCCTTGATGCATTATTTCTACAATAAAGGACAATGAGACACCAACAGGTTAGGGATGCCCAAGGTCAGATGAAAGGTTAAAGTCAGAGCCTGAACATGATCTGTACTCCTAATTGCTAATCTGGTGCTATGAACTTCTTTTTTATTTTTTTAGCTACAAAATAGTGAGTCTTTTTAAATTTTATTTTTATTGATTAATGAATTTTTTTGTGGTTCTAAGGGTCAAACTCAGGAACTTACTTATACATGCTGGGCAAGCAGTCTACTACTAAGCTGCACCCCCAGGCTACAAAACAATTCTAAAATAGAGTAAATTATGCATTAGACTATCAGAATCCTCTAGTTAGTATAAATGCACCTAGTTAGTAGAGATATTAGCTTTTTTGGTCATATTATCCTTCCTTTTAATTGTATTGGACATATATAACAATCCAACATTAAAACCAGGCAGAATCCCAAACCCTCCAGCAGCCATCCCAATAAGTAAGAGACATCCTGAGGTTTGTGTATATAATCCTTATGTTGTTTATGTTTTTATTATATCTAAAGTATTCATTTTACATTTGACTCATTGAATTTTTTTTTGTCTACTGGTTTGAAATTATACTTTCTATCTCTTTTCTTTTAGGTTTTACCCTTATGTGTTTAATATGCCTACCTAACATTAAAATGATCTCCATTTAATCAGAATCTGTGCCCTAAGCAAAACCACCAATAATCCAATAACTTTCATTTGAATACTCACATAATTGAAATTGTTAATAATTTAGTACTGCCTCTTTTGAATATTCCAATTGATTACTTTTAAAAAACAGTTTGTACTATTTGGATTTAGACTAATGCTATTTGTATATTTTCTTATTTTTCTTGTCTATCACTGTTTGACACAGTGAAGATAATAGTCTGCTGCCTTCAGGTTTCTAGGCTAGCTACTAAGAAGTCAGTTGTTAGTGTAATCTATGTTTGCCTGTAGGTAATTTTTTTTTTTTCTCTCAGACAGCTTTTGAGATCTCCTTGCTGTGGTGTCCTTTGGGCATGGAAAATTCTCCTCCATTATCTCATTGAATATTGATTCTCTCCTACCTCTCTTTTTTCCTTCAAACTCCTACTAAAATAATACTTCAGGAGATCAGTGGAGCACAGGAAGGGGAATGAGATGGACGGGGAAAGGGAGGAACCGTAGAATGAAATTGATCAAGTTTTGATATGTACATATATGAATATACTACAGTGATCTCCATCTCTATGTATATGTATAAACAACAGTTTTTCAAAAAATGTGAAATAAATGGAAGGAAGACCAGTAGAGTAGAGGCAGGAGAATGGAGTGGAGGAGACCAGGAAAAGAGGAAGTACTTAGGACCAAAAATGAGCAAATTATATTCCATGCATGTATGATCATGTCCAAATGAATCCCACTATCATGTATAATTATAAGCACTAATAAAAGCATTTGAAAAAAGAATGCTGTCTGCATTCTAATATCCAAAAATCTGTCTTCCAGTCACTAATTCTCTCTGTAACTGTGTCTAGTCTGCTCTCTAAACTGTGAGGCAAGTTTTCAATTTCAAGGAATTTGGGTTTTCATTTCTTAAAGTACCATTTGGTTCTTTCTCAAGACTGTCTCTTATTTTTTCATTGAGTATTATTTTCATTACACTTTGTTAATTTTATTTCTTCAATAATTTTAAACATTTATGTCATAATCCCCCTTAAATGGATTTATCTTAAGTTCTTGACATGCAAACCCACCTGTTATATTTTTGCTCTCACTTTTTTATTTTATTTACACTCACTCTTCCTTGAGCATTCTGTAAGTTTTGAATGTGAGCACTTTTTTAATGGCAATTTGGAAATGAGTAGGAATTAGGTATGATGTGATTTGGGGCAGTATTCCCCCAGAGAAGCTTTGTTGTTGTTTTTTGCTATGTACCCCAGAGATATCATGATCTTAGAAATATTTAAACACAATTTTTTAGGTGTAGAGAGTCTCACAATGTATAAGTTACATACTAAACCCCTGCATGGGATGGACACATGGAAAGCTTTCTTTGTCAACATAGAATCCCAGCAGAGACAAGCCTCCTTCAAATCCCTAGTAGGCTGGTGTGGTAGGCTGAATAAAGGCTGATCTCCAAGGGCTTATAATTGAGGCAGGAAAACAAAATAGACCAAAAATAAATAAATAAATAAATAAATAAATAAATAAATAAATAAATATAAAGAAAAGAGGACCCAGGCATGGTGGTGAATGCCTGTAATCCTAGCAGCTTGGGAAGCTGAGGCTGGAGGATCACAAGGTCAAAGTCAGCCTCAGCAAAAGTGAGGTGCTAAACAACTCAGTGAGACCCTGTCTCTAAATAAAATACAACATATAGCTGGGAATGTGGCTCAGTGGTCCCGAGTCCCTGAGTTCAATCCCCAGTACTGAAAATTTTAAAAAAAGAAAAGAAGGGGGAGTCAGCAAGAAGATAGGATTCAACACAAGATAGTAGTGACCACCACAAAAAAGGAAAAATAAACATGGGACTTCAGAAAGTTAGGAAGGCTGTGACATGGTAGGGGTGGAGTGTCTGATTAAGCTCTATGAAGGGGTGTTAAGATATACACATTTTAAAAATTCATCCCCTTGAAAAATAAAAACCAATAGCTGAACAACTATGCAGAGTACCAGAATACACGAGCATGTGCCCTGGATTCTCCATTCCACATTGTGCATGTGCCTACTATGTGTGGGAGATTGATCACACTAGAAAGAAGAGAGCTGAAATGTGCAGTGGAACTACTCAAAGGTAGGGAATGGCACCAGGCAACCAGGAGGCCTGGTGGATGTGCTTTCCCTCTTAGCCTCAGTGTCTTCTTCCTCACTGAGTTTGAATGAGAAGGGCATTTACCTACTCTGTGGTCTTCTTTTTTATTATTCCTTCTATTTTTCCTTGTTATTTCCTTCTCCCCATTCCTCTCCTTTCTCCTCCTTCTTTAGGGATCCGTCCCCTTGCCTCTCTCATGGTTATTCTCCTTCTCACGTTCAGCCTCTGCATCTTTTCTTCCTCATTACCCAAGAACATGTAAATTGGCCGTGTTGCTGATGCGGAAGCAATTTTTTAAATTGGTTAAAATGTGCCAACGTCAAACATGACGAATTCTTCCACTTTTGGACTCCTCATGATTTTAATTATCCAAAATCAGACAGTTAAGAAATGACAGCATGAGGACTGAACTCTCTTCGCATCAAATTTTTGTTTGTTTTGTCCTTTGATATTCAACAGAGTTGCTGGCAGGTTGGGGCATTATTTAACTCATTGAGTAAAACATTGAGCCAGGCACTGGTTCTGTAGTTGGAGATGGAAAAAATTAAAGAAGGAATAACATCTAGATATATAACCATAACAGGACTTAAGAGTGTGGTGAATGAAAACATGTGAACATTTTTAAAAGTAAAGATTTCATCTTTAACTGCATAATAATGACATTTTGGCACATGCCCCAGGGATGCTGGGCTCACCTTAAGCACAGGGTCCTTTAGTGTTGCTGCACACTTAGTGAATTGTAGCAGCCTGGGAATCAAACTGCTGCTTTTTTCCTGAGACCAGCATCTGATGATGTCTGAAGGGCTATTTGGTAAAAGCTGACTTGGAAAACATGACTTAAGCCTATTAATAATCATCCTACCCACTAAACCTTAGGACTCATGCATTCAAAAATACCCATGGAAAGAGAAAGAAAATAGGACTTGAGAGGAACTTTGAACTTGCCTACTCAATCAGCTATGAGTGGAAAGTGAAGATCAACAAAACTGGCCAATCTGAGCCAGGCTTTGCGTGGGTTTTAGGCAAAGGAGAAAGAGAGAACACAGCATATGAGTGTTGCTTGAGCAAGGTAAAACAGGTCATGTGGAAATCGGGTTTATTGAATGTCCTGGCTCTGGACAAACAGTAAATTCTCCTATTTGGGGAGGTAGGAGTAGCTGAAGAGGAAATCTTTCCCACCACCTGGCACCCTATCAAGGCAGGAGATTCACCAACCTGTGTAGAGTGAATGGAAGGGGTAAAACCATTCCGTCTTCCAATAGGAGTCTGAGTAGAAGACATTGCTAATCAGGTGGACAGATTCAGGGTAGAGCAGGCAGGTCAACCCCATTTCAGGTTATACAAAATAGTTGAGGAAGGTGAGTAAATAATTGTGTCTGGAGACTATGGTGAATCATAGTCTGATTTCTGAATAAATGCTGAGATGAGATGAGTAAAGTGATTTATCCAAGGCAACCCTGAGGAACCAAGGTGCACATACATCTTCCAACTCCAAGTCTGGGGTTCTTTCCATTTCACCACAGTTGCCAGAGTAAAAGGCACCATTTAAGCAATTGGTAGCAGCAAGTGGACAGAACATCTGGGAAAAGACTCAGCATCAAAGATGAGATCCCTGCCCTTGGAAAGAGGGCAGGACAGAGAAAATAAAAGTTTAGCAAGGGCCTCAGCAGAGAGGAATAGGAGCAAGGTTGGCTTTCCATGAAGACCCAGAGACACAGAAATCAGAAAGTGGAGCCAAGGTGGGATTTGCTTGCCTACCAAACCAGAAAGCTGCTGGTCTGGTGCTACCATGTTAGAGGCTCCTGCAGGCAACCCACCTGGTGCTGTGTTCTCAAGCCAAACAAGCAGGGCTTCGGAATGTCTGCTGCTGTACTCTGGATTGCTATGGAGTATGCATGGAATATTGCGACTTTGGAGTTAGATGACATTTGAAAGCGGATTTTGCCACCACTAGCTCCATCATTCTGGGTAAGTCCTTTAACTTCTATGACTTTCAATTTGCTCAACTGTAAAGCAAAGATAATGGTACTTACTTCAAAATGTTTATCTAAGTGTAAGATGAAATAATCTAAGCATGTAGCATTTGGACATGGCATATGTTTGGTTAAAAGTGACATTACTCTTGTTGGTGCCATTTCTGAGCTTCTACAATACAAAGCATACTGATCTGCTGTAGAAGTGATGGCTAAACTCAAATGTGCATAAGAACTCTGATGGAGCTTGTTTTAAGTATGGATTCTGGGACTCATTGCACATCTAGCAATTGTGAGGCATGACTACCAAATATGTATTTTAATAAGCACTCCCAAATGATTTGAAGTCATTTAATGATCATATTTTGACAAATACCTCTAGAAAATTATATTATAAAGTAAAAACAAAATAAAACAAAAAACTCTGACTTCTGGTATAAGGTTCTCAAAGCTGTGCAAGTTAGGCCTATATCTTCAGTATTTCTGCCTCCCTTTTTCTACCTTCCTGTCAAACTGAGGCACAATGATGGTAGCAGGTGTTTAAACTAAGCTGCTCCTGTTATCAGTGTCACCTTTGGATATACCTAGAAGAGTAGCTCTCAATTCTGGCAGAATCCTTTTGAGAGTTTTTACCCATCCTGGTGCCCAATACCCATCCCAGACCAATTAAGTCAGGATCTCAGGGTGGGCACAGGCAAGGGGTTTTTCGAAGCTTGCAGTGATTTCAATGTGCACCTAATGGAGAGCCTAATGGACCCACTTTTCCACAATATCTTTAAATCTTCTCACTCACCTAGTTTCCATCTCATCTTAAATTTTCTCTCTTTTGAAAATTTTGGCTGAGTTCACTCAACAAGTTTCCTAGTATTGTCGTCATTGTCCACTGATGCCCCCTACCTGGCTCCATCTGATGTGCATCAACGTGCTACCCCCCAACTCTTTCCATGCTGCAGGACACAGCGTGGTGACCCTGGAACAGCTCCACTTTGTCTTGGGAGAGGAGGATCAGACAGGAGCATGCCATTGTCTTTCCTCCTGCTGGAGCTTGTCCACCACCCTTCCCTGCTCAGTGTGCCAGAATTCCAGTGACTGCCTTCTCTCCTGCCAGGCCACCCCTGACCGTCCCAGGCCAACTAACAGACCCTTTCTCCTTGATTTCTTCAATAGCACTCACATCACACGTGCTGACATTCAATCTGTTTTATCCTAAGATGGGAGAAGGGGAGATGTCACAGAAACATCAGGTCTTCTTGTGGGAAGGAAACTACTTATTTAGAAAAAAATATGAGTGCTTTAGGTAAAAATTTATAATTCAAGGAACCTAGAGTAATAAAAAACAGGTCACAACTGCATTACTAAAAATCAAAGAGGGATTGCTATTCTTCCAAAGAGGAAGAAGGAGGTCATTCCCTCTGTGATATACCCATGCTATGGTTCTCTCAGAGTACTAAGTCTATAAAGACTTTACAAAATATTTGATAAGAGTAGATTTCAGGGATACTGTTACAGGCTGCATGATGTAGAGAAAGACACATACGTACTAGCACAGAGGCAAGGTGAATAAGTAGAAAAACATGATAGAATGCCAGCGAAGGATTTGGAAATCACAGGTCAGGGGCTGTGAATGAGGCCAGGTTTAACCAGACCTCTAAGGAGCCTCATCTGACACTCAGCTGTGAGCTTTCTGATGCCAGGGCCTGTCTCCATGCATACAAGTTTTCCTACTATCTAGCACGATTCCTGCATGTGGGGTACTCCTGCTAAATATTTGGAGAATGAACAACACAGAAAGAATATAATATAGGCCTATTTTTTGAAAGGTCAAAGAAAGCACCATGGAGATCTTATTTTCTGTAGTTATTTTGTGACCCAGACTAAATTCTCTTTCAATAACCACTTAGATGTTATTGAACTTGTTTCTCCAAACTCTGTTATTCAAAATTTGATTAATTTGAGCTCAAAATGACATTTCAGAATCCCCTACTCCCAAACACATAGCTCATTGAAACGCTGCCCACTATTTACAATTTTGCTTCATTGAAATATGAGGATGCCAGGCAGACAGTGGTGTGTATTCAGTGGAATTCAATTTTCCTGATCACTGGCTCCATCGATCAGTCTGTTTGCAAAGGGCTGATGCAAGCATCCATCCAACTCCCACGGACAGTGGGTGAGCCACTCTCCTATTATTTCTGGATGTGAACAAGGTTGTTAGAATCTAATGATGAGATTCTGGAGGATCACGCTTTTGTTGTTGTTTTAAGCTTTATTGAGTTCCTATGATGGTCCAGGAGTTTTTACTGTGTTTGTATTTAATCTTTACAATTGACATTTTATGGGTGAAGAATTTGTGATTCAGAGAGCTTGGGAGAACTGTCCATGGTTACAGAGCTGATAGTATGCAGAGCCAGGATTCAAACACAGGTCTTTTGGTTCCAAAAGTGTGTACCATCCCTTAAGCTAGATTCTCCCCATGGGAACTGTCTTGGGGTGGAAGCAGAGGAATTAGAAAGAAGTGATTAAAAGGAATCCAAGACAATCCGAAAGGGAAGAAAAGTGACAATGGTTTATGATTGAACAGATTTGCCACCTGTTACTCTCTCTGCCGTCTACCTTGTTCCTGTATAGACATTTTTCATGCAGCAGAAAGGCCATGCTTGGCTCCAGGCCTATCCCTCCCCATGCATTTTGAGATCCTGAAGGGCAGTGTACACAACACGCATGCATTTAGAACAGTGTCCAGTTCCGGAGGAGTGGTGGGAATTCAATGATCTGTGGTAGTATCAGAGAGGACTGATTTGAGGAGACAAATCTTTACAGCCCCTGCAGGAAAGCAGCTTCTACTAAATTACCAGAAGTGATGAGGACCTGGATGTCTCAGAGGGCAGAAAACAGTTCTGTGAGCAAACGTTCCAGAATCCCACTCTACTTGGGTAGCCCTGACAACCCAAATCCACCTAAGGATAAAAGCAGCACAGCATGCTTCCTTTTCTAATCCAGGCAGGGCCAGAACAGTGCAGGACCATCCTACTTCCCTTACAGTCCAGGACATGAATACTATATTGTTCAGCTCCACAAAACTTCCCTTGTTTGTAATTGTGTAAACAGACATCTGCTCCCGTGTAGCTATCCTCAGTGAATGAAATGCATGGAAAGATCTCAAAGAGAGCCATGTTTTTAATCCACAAATAAAGCTGGATAAATATTGGTAACACAAGTGTGTCTTTTTAGGCCATAATTTTAGCTGATATCAATAATTGATCAATAATTATCCTTGATGCCTTTGAAAACCAAATTATGAAGTAGGATAGTTTTCAAAGCAATCACTCTCCTTATTAGCAAACATTGGTATCTTAATAACCTTTAGATTTTTCTACAGGGCCTGGTTAACAAAGGATAGAATGTTGTACAAAACCTGAAGCAGGTGGTTGATACTATCATTTCCATCTTACAGATGAAGAAACTGAGCCTGAGAAAGTCCACAGCTAAAGAATGGTCATGCTTGGACGGGACATGGGTGTCCTGTTGTCCAGTTCAATCATGTCACACATTAAGACTTGGCTCATGGTCACAGTCACGTGTTTATCATTCAACCTTGAATCCTTAAACTCAAATCACCCTAAGACAAAGAAACCAGGATAATTGCAACCGGCTGCCCTGAATACAATCTAACTCCCTTCTAAATAGAGAAACTTCAGGAAGCCATTCTGATGGGCAGCAAAAGGTTACTATAGGTTCAGTGTCTAAAAACCAACATAGATTTCAGCATTTGGGTTATGCAGCAGTCTTAGATAATCTTTTTAATCCGATTAAAGGATAACTCCTATTTCCAACTCAGCTGGTAATGTCCAATTACATGGCTGGTCAGAGTAAACACTCTAGGGCAAAGATTACAGCTTGACACAAGAAAAATTGAAGTTTCAAAAATGTGTTCATGTGTGGGTGTGTGTGTGTGCATGTGCATGTGTGTATTTGTACTTTTTTCAAGCCCCAGAGATCATATGGTAAGTTTTAAAGCAAACACTGTAAACATGGTCTAGAGACTGGTTAATCACCCTAAGATTTTATTGCCCCAATTGCCAAAAAGAATAGGAAAATGAGAAATAGAAATTTTTGAAAAGAAATGGATACAGTGGCTTATCAACATGCACAAATACATGCCATGAACTATCTCTAAAACGAAGACTATACTACAGTAACACTAACATCTCTACTTTTACTCCCGCCCCAGCTCTCCACTATGTATGAAGGAGGAACAGCAAGCATAAATACCACAGTTCTAAAATGAGGATACAGACTGGTAGAATCTGGTTTAGAGTCATGTTTAGGAGCCTCTAGTCCAGAACCTTCCCTGCACTGTCATTTCCACATATATATTGGGCTTCATTAACATGGTGTTATCAGTATAAGACACTGTTAAGAGTGCTTTATGTTGACTCATGTGATATCTAGTAAGTACATACTCTGGTTAAAAATGCAATTAAACTTTCTCAGTTTTATACAAACCCATTAAAATACTTCCTGAGGGGGCTGTTTAAGTTCAGTGAGAGAAAGAAAAGTGAACACTTGGCTCTATAAATGGTGCAATTTTACATAGCTTGTGCTGCATTCGTATCATGCTGAACACTCTTTAAGATATCAGAGCCCTCTGAAGTGAGTGTTCCTGTCCCCATTTGACACAGAGGGCAAGCTGAGGCTCTGTCTCCTGGAGCAAGCTCCTGTTAGTGAAGCCAGGTCTACTGTTTTGGGGGGTGGTAGATATTGCAGGTGCCATGTTGGGAGGGAAGAGGAAAAGCAAAAGGAGTGCGAAATGGAGGGAGAACCAAAGGGGTAGGGTTGACTCAGAGGACAAGACTAGGGAAGCAATTGAGGACTTGCTTACTCAGTGGCAGTGGATTAAGGCGAGGTATCCTTTGGCTTTGTGCTTCAGACCTTACTGACATCCTTCTCTCTCAAGTTCCAGATATATGCTCTACAGTGTACTCACTATGTGCTTAAGAGGCTGTGCAGAGTGGGGATTCTTCTCCCAGGACCCTTGTAGTTCTACTTGCCCCTACACTCAGAAACCAATAAGGAAGAAAAAGTGGGTGAGGCAGGAGTGGGGACTCCAGCAGTCATTGTCTCCCATGGCAGCCAGATAGAGTAATCCACAAGATGCACGGCATAAGACATGGACATGCCCTCTTCGCTCATGGCCACAGCTCTGCTACAACCAGGGCTGAGCATTGGGACCATCCACCTCATTCAGTCCCTTTGGTGCTAGTGTCTCAATTCAAAGTCAAGGTCACAGAGTGTGGGCCAGAACTTAGATTTTTCAACTGCTGCTCAGAAAACATGCCCAGGCTTTTCATTTAATTTTTCACTTCAGTACTCATTTTTCACATATGGAAATGAGCACCATGCCAAGAACTGGAGATAGGCAAATTTTTTGTTTAATTTAGCAAACCCTTATGCAAAATTCACTGTAAGTTAGGCACTGGTCTACTTGGTTTATTAAGTAATTTAATCTTCACTCCAACACTAAGAGGACTATTATAGTCCCCATTTTCACACATGAGAAAACTGAAACATGGATTAGGAAACTTGCTGAGCACACACACATATTGGAGCTTCAGTTTTAGTCCTTGCTGGAGATAGCCCCAGAGTGAAAGCTACATTCCACTGCCTTTCAAAATCTCTGCCTTAACTATTTGTAGTGTGGAGGACCAGACAGGCACATAGTCCTGATAGATTAAAATGAATGTTACAACAGAGACGTGTGCCACCAACGTGCTCTAGGGAAACAGCTTGAACAAGTCACACTGGCTGCCTGTGGCCCTGCACTTTCCTAATCTTTATATCCTCGATTCTCCATAACCTATTCAAACTAGCCCTCTACTGACTCAATCTCATATCTGAATGAGACCAATCCTATCACTGTTAGGGGTGGGGGGTTATGGCTTCTTATGCCAGGAGTTCAAGATACTCGGCCTCAGGACAGCCTAGCTGCTGGTCCTTCCTAGGTCCAGCCTCTGTAAATGGGTGTCTTCTGTCTTAATCTGACCAAGCCCCTTCTCCTATCATTGGTCTAGTAAACTCAGCCTCTTCCTTGATCCCTCATCGGATTCTCTGGAAAGCATACTGATTTGTCTCTTTAGGACCTTGCTGCAAAATTTGAGTCCTTATCTAAGACCAAGGCTCATTGCACTCTTTGGGCTTCTCATATAGGTGGTATCTTTCCCCTCTTTTGCTTCAAATGTCTCCCTCCTGTGCTGGGACAGGGAAGATGACCTTTCCTGTGGAGTGGGGCCACTTTTCAGTCAAGCTGACTGGGCATTTTCCCATTAGAACTTCTAAACAAGTCCTTCAGGCCTTCAGCTCCTTTAGAATGGAAGCTCTGCCTTCTGTCCCTAATTCCTTCTCCAGTTCTGCATCTGAAGTTCCAAGACCTGCCTACTGATGTCACCAGCATGGCCTGCCTATCTCAGACACATTTCTTACTACTCACTACTTCCCTTGCTCAGTAGCATGCCAGGACTTCCACCTGTCTCCATTCACTGCATATCTTAAGTCCCATTCATCCCAACCCTCAACGTCCTCTGCTGCTGTTTCTGTAAGAGTATCCTGATGTCTCCTCCAGCAACCTCTGTAGTTACAATTTGTCATTAGACTTCATGCTCCAGCTATTTATTTATATCAAATTCTAGACATTGGTCTCATTCTTTCTAGGTGTTTTATCAAGAAAATCAACCATTTCTGACACTCCAGACATGGGAATTTTTCTCTTAGATTTTTCTTCTAACAGGAAGTGTCCCATCCTATAATCAAATGGATTAGAAGGTACAGGTTTGGTCCCAAAACACTGCAATAAATATACTTGTCCTTATTGAGTGTGTAAGATTCAGAAAATACTAAAGATCAATTTTCATTTTCTTATCAATCCTTAAAAAGCTCTGTAAAATTAGTAGTTACTATCAATATTGCACAAATGAGGAAATAGAAGCATACAGCATTTAAATGATTTAACTGGTTGACAAACGGTGGAACGTATTTTCAAACCCAGGTCTGTTTCACTCAACCTGTGTTCTAACCACCAATGTTCTAAACACTTCACTTCTTTCTGAATCTGTTTCTTTTCTGTGAAGTGAAGGGGTGTGATGGATTCTAGGGTTTCAAATGTCAAAGGTTCTGGAAGTGCATAAATGCAGAAGTTCAGGCTGGAGTTTTGGATGAGCTTGTCTCCCATGCCCCTCATGGTCCTCTGTGGAGAGGCAGGATCACTGTCTTCAAGCTGACAGGGTTGCCCCTGAAGGAGGAAGCTGACTCAGTCTCAGGCCCAAAGCCACAGATTACAGATGAAAATTATATTCAGTCCAAAGTAATGTTCTAACAAATGCAACAAACTTAGCCTCTTACACGTTACATATCTAGTAATTTGGGGGAACAAAGAGAGTTTAAAACTTGGGAAATTTGTAGCCAAAATAATCTGAAGACATGGGTGCATCTAATTTAAAGACTAACTCCAGCTTAGATTTAAGCTGAAGTAATGCTGGTCAATGGATAAAACAAAAACCAACAGACAAAAAACAAAAGAAAAAAAAAATGTAGAGTGGGAAGGACTCGAGACCACATTGCCCAATGCCTTCATTTCACATGAGTGAGCTGAGGTGGAGAGAGGGTGAAGAGTTGCCTGGTTACTTGTCACAGAACATTGCTCTGAGCTGTTATAATTATCCCATGTAACTAGTAGAAAAATTTAATGGCACTAAGCTTAACGGTCAATGGATTTTCTGGATTGTTGCATTCCACATAAAAGGAGAAATAACTTAAATCTGAATTGCCATACCACCTGCTCCCCACGGAGACTTAAGCAGGGTTTGCCTGCACACTCACTGAATCCATCTTCCAGTTGAATGCTCTGCAGGAAAGCTCTTCATCTCAAAGGCATTAGTTCAGATGGTATTAGAGTTCTCTGCAATCTCAGCCGATGACTTTGTTATTATCTCGTGCTTTGAAGGGTGTTTTTAACAGTGTTAAACTCACTGAGGTTGCTCAGCTTGATCCAATAAAAGGATTGACCAAGATCAAATTAGCATGTCATTAACTGTGTTACATACAATGTAGGCTTGTTGAACAAGGATGACAGGATGTCTCAGAATTGATAATTCACAAACTGCCCTTCAAATTCAGATCCTGCCCAGCTCATGAAGAAAGTGCAAAGAGATACGTGGGCTGAGGAAAGCAAGGCACTTCACCTTCATTGCTGAGGAGAGTTCACTCTAAAGTAATGAGAATGATTTGTTTGCATGGCAATTCTCTATTAAGTTTCTAGAAAAAAATTACAAAAGAGTTAGAATGACTTCTCCCAAAGTCAGTTTTGAGTAAGATCTCTGCAGGTCCCAGTCCAAGACCCCTGGAGAATCCAGGGGTGGAAGGTAAAGAGTCAGGAAGGACCATGGGAACTTTCCTGATTTGCAAACTGTGTGGTGGCTTTCAGTTTAAACTGCAAGGTCCAGAGAAATGTGAGAACTCTGCTGAGGGGAGCTGGTGGAGTCAGAATAAAATTCTAGTCTGACCTATGGGCCTGAAGTAGGAGGGTCCAGACAATGGTGATGTAGACTCAGTAAGGCAGCAACATAGTGACATGGTCCAGATGAATAGCTTGTTTGAAGACGACCAATTACTACCGGTGGGTGGATAAGAGAAATTGGATCCAGTGACCACCCCCAAAAAAAGGATACTGGCAAGACACAGACAGAGCATCTAAGCCTAAGCAAAATGGTTTGTATTATGAAGTTATAGTCTCAGCAGGAAATTAGGGCATAAATGTGTACTTAAAATGACTGAGCAAGCAGAGGAGAAAATAAGTAAAGATTGTAGCTTTGGTGGAAGAGCAGACTGGACCAGAGATGACCGAGGCACTGTGACTACCAAATCTAAGAAGCAGAAATTGTTATAGACCTTTCATGATGACGTGCCAGATCTCTTGGCTTGATTCAGGAAAGAAGGGGCAGAGGGCTCCAGACCTGCACCAAGAACAGAGTTAAGAAGTCAGGGGCTGGAACTGGTGTTTTGAAAGTCTCTGCTCAGATGCTCTTTATATAACATCATAGAATGATATGTGGTTCATCTCTGGCAGAAAGAGAATATAGGTAGCAGTCTTGGTGACCTGTCAGGTGCCATAAGAAACCCACTTCTGGCAAAACAGAGATTGCAGCAGTGAGTCAATGTGTTACCCCTATTAGGCAATGCATTTGTTTATAAAAATGATTCATCCCAGGTCACAAAAATATTAATTTGAAGTCCAAGATTCATGAATTTTTCCAGGATGATATGAATTTTGGGCTTCAGTGCTTATTTGATAATAAAGAAAATAAATGGGGGGTGGTGGTGGACATGTGAAATTTTTGTTTCAGGGGTTTGTTGTGACTCAGAGCTACATCCTTTTTTAAGATTGCTATGATTTAAAAAGTAACCAGTGTACAACTGGTTACTAAAACTTAAAACCAGTGTACAACTGGTTACTAAAACTTAAAACCAGTGTACAACTGGTTACCTAAAACTTGAACATTTCTAAGGCATAATCCAGTTTCATGATTATAGTAACGTAGAAATATAGAGGATATGTTAACATCCCCATTTAATTTTATAAAAATTAAAGGTTCAGACAATGGAATTCAGTTGTCTATAGTTAGGTCAGCAGAATTTGAGCTGAGACTTGTTCCTGTGTTTTCTAAGTCCCAGACACAGGCCTTGCCACCATCTCACATGGTCTCTCCAGCCAGTGCCAAACAAACTGGATCTAAGACCTTTAGGAATGTCCCCCTTTGCCATCCGTGGAGAGAATTCTGCTCTTGTCTTGAAATCTGAAAACCACCAAGCCATGAAAACTCTCAGTTTCTTACTTTCCTAAAAATAAATTAAGTGGAAAGGTTTTATTCTGTTCAGATCAAAGGCTATCTATCTTTTTAACCCCTTCTCCTTTGGATCTAAGGAACACCATTGTCTTGTAGCTGTCAGACAACTGTGGTTTGTACCCTAGAGAGAGCAAAACTTTCCAATAAATCTATTCACTGTAGGCTCTAAAAACCTTGCTGAAAGGCCCAGGGGGAAGCAGAAACATTATTATTATTTTCCACTGTTTGATTCATGCAGCCTTCATTAGATGATTATAGCTGTTGGGGTTTGATGGATGCAGCCGTCTGTCTTGACACTAGATTTCTGAGCTGGTGGGTAGCTACTCAATAATTACCACACAGCAAAGTGAGAGCCTGTTCAAGAATGCTAATGAATTATCCATTTTCTTTAAGCCTCATTAGATTTTTTGATAGCAAAACCTCCCATTGACAAGATCTCATCTACCATGATTTTCCAAAGCCCTTTATTGCTTGTCAGACATGGGACCCTCTCTCCACGCATGGGGTAGTTTAGCAAACACTTTAATTTCCTGCTTTGACATTGTCTCATGCATCTGTTTTCGTTATGGATTTTGGGGTGTGCATCTGTGATGTACATGTGCTGCGGAAGTGAGGGGGGTAGACTGAAGTCTCTGAAGAAAGGAAAACAAATTTATAATACTTAATTCTATTACAGAATTGAATTGTCTAGTTGGAAATTATTTTAGACTCATTTTGAACTGTTGTCTTTCACCTCTGAATCTGATTTTCTCTGATAGTAAATGGCAAAATGATCCACTCGGTTCTTTGGTTCAAAGCCTCAGAATCATCCTTGATTCCTCTCTTTCTTCCATCCTCACATCCAGTCTGTCAGCAAATCCATCTGACTCTATTCTGACTCCACCCACTTCTCTCCATGACCATATCTCCAGGCTTCATTGCTATTTCTCTTCTGGCATAATGCCTCATCCCTTGGCTTCTAGCTCCCATTCTTGGTCCCTTAAAATCCATTAATCACAAAGTAACTAGAATCATCTTTATAAAAACAAATCATATTGGTCACTCTCCTACTTCAAACTTCCTAATGATATCCATAAATAAATAAAATTAAAATTCCTTTATAAGATCTACATGCCCATAGAGGAACTGGCACTTGTATTCCCCTCAGACTCCAACTTCCACCATTTCTCTCCATCTTTCACCATCCTGCAGAGACCCAGCTCATCTCACTCAGTGCTTTTGCATTTCTTGTCCCCTCTGCCTGGATCATTCTTTCCTCTGCACTTCACACTGGCTAGTCCTCCCATCACCTAGATTTCAGCTCAAACATCATCTTAGAGTTCATTCTCAAAGGGCAGCCTCCTACCCTCAGACACTTTCTGTAAGATCTCCCTGTTTTATTTCCTTCATAGAATTTGTTGTTGCCTGGAATTTTATTTTGTTTGAGTTTGTCTACTTGTTTGGTGTCTGCTTCTCATCCCTGGAATGAAGCACCATGAGGGTAGAACCCTGCTTGCCTTATAGAAGAATGACTGGCACACAGGAGGCCCCTAAGGAAACATTGTTGAATGAATGAACAGCAAATGAGTGAATCACTTCTTTTAATTTATATCTTTAATTAACCAACTAATAAGTTAATTAATTTTTGTGGTACTGAGGATTGAACCCAGGGATGCTCTACCACTGAGCCACATCCCTAGTCCCTTTTACTTTTTTAAAAACTTTGATTCAAGATCTCATTAAATCGCCCAGGCTGACCAGGAACTTGCCATCCTCCTGCCTCGGCCTCCCGAGTAGCTGGAATTATTGGCAAGTACCACCTTGCCTGGCTCTCCTTTCTTTTTAAAATGAAGATACTGATGCCTCAAATTGGAAGTGCCTTGTTGAAAACTATAATAAGGTAGGATTTGTTTTCCTGATCCCAGTTTTTTAATCTTTCCAATATTTCAAGCTGCATCTCAAAGTGGTTCTCAACTGTGGATGATTTTGCCCTCCAAAGACATTTGGCCATGTCTGGAAAGATGTTTAATGGGCATAGCTGGGGAATTGGCTCATGGCATCTAATGGGTAGATACCAGTGACACTGCTAGTCATCCTACAATGCACAGGACAACCTCCCCCAAAATGATCTGACAGGAAATGTTAATAGTGTTGAGATTAAAACTTGAGGCCTGGACTTTGGGGAGGCAGGGTGGCATTCCTTGGTGGCATTCCTTCCTCTGGCATTCCTTGCTTCCTCTGGGCCACCAGGTAACTCCATATAGGCTGGGTCTCCCAGGCTACCTCAGCTTTCCTATCTGAAATATGCAACATCCCTCCGCCCGGCAAGGCTGTCTTCAACTACTAGGTGCATCTTCTTCCTCTCTAAAGTAAACCCTCCAACACCTAAATAGCACGGAACATGCCACTAAGATGACAGTCAACTAGTATTACTGATGACTTTTGTTTAAGAAATTAGTTGTGCCAACTGTCCTTCCTCCTCGCTTGCATCCTACCCATCTTTCTAACCTGTAAATTCTACACTTCCAGGTAGCCTTTCCTGAGTCCCACATAGAGTTCATCTCTTCCTTACATCATATTTTCTTAGCATCTAGCTTATATTCATTAAAATACTGACCAAGAGTTCCTCATTTTTCTCCTACCCATAACTTTGAGTTACTCAAAGGCAGGCACCAAGTTTGGGCAGAACATGGGTCATTCACAGTATATTCTGGAAGGAAGACACGCGTCACTCAAAGCCACTCAAAGTGACAACAAAGAAAACCTTGCAAAATGACAACTATTAGAGAAAAGGAAAAATTTATCTCACTGCAACCAAAGAAAGTTGCTAAGCAGGCATGCTGATTGACATATCTTTCCAGAGTATTGTCTCTTTCGTGGCATTCACTAGGTAGGCAAGTGGAGCCAGCTCCCCCTCCACTTGGAACAGCCAGAATGAGTAATTATCTCTAATTTGGTGTCCAGGGTCCCAGGAGCATGAACAGTGCAAATCCCTAAGCCAATGATAGCGACAGGGACAGGGACAGGGACAGGCTGAGGCAGGCTGTGTTTATCAGCACCCAGAAGGGAGATAAGGAAAACAAAGTGGCAACCTTCATGCTGCTTTCCTGGGAAGCCAGCCGGCTTGCCTTAAGCTTCGTGTGCTATTTAACTCAACCCAGCTGCAAACCAACAAGATTAGAAATGAATGATAATTTTTTTCTTTTTAAAATAGAACATGAAACAAAAAGGTTTTCTTTTTCTTTTTCTTTTTGTCACTGTGGGCAAAGAAATAGAAGTGCCTGCTCAAGGAAAATAATTACAATATGCCAATTCCTTACACATCAGTCTAAATTCCCTGTTTTAAACACAATACCCTTAGTCTAGAAAGGCCTTTAGAAATGTTTTCATGTGTCCATTTTATTGATAAAGAGACTAGGATCTGGATGGAGAAAGAACTGAGCTAAAATCACACAGCACACCGATTGAAAAAACAGAATCTAGTATTGAGTTTCCTGATTCCTGATCTACTGAGTGAGTTGACGATGTCGAGAGGGAATGATCAGCAGATCTCAGGGGCTGAAGATCCAGGGTACATTTTATCAAATGACAAACTGTGTGACTTTGGGCAAGACACTTTCTCTTGTTTCACCTTCCCTATTGAAGAAATAGTGGATTTGGACTAAATGATCTATGAAGCTCCTCTCAGTTCCTAATTATGCATAATTAGGACTTCAGTACAAGCTGATAATAATAAAATTCATAGAGTACATACCACATATGAGATGCTAGGGTAAACAATGTTTCATATAATATCTCATTTAATCCTTATATCCCCATAAAATAAGGCATGTTTATCACCGCCTCTTACACATGAGAAAGCTGATACCAGATTGACTGACTCAAGGTCATAGTAGAATTGGAACATGTATTTGTCTGATTTCAGAGATGGAAATTCTTTTTTTCTTTTGTTTTGGTACTAGGGATTGAACCCAGAGGCACTCCACCACTGAGTCACATCCCCAGCCCTATTTTGTACTTTATTCAGAGACAGGGTCTCACTGAGTTGCTTAGGGCCTTGCTAAGTTGCTGAGGCTGGCTTTGAACTCCCAATCCTCCTGTCTCAGCCTCCCAAGTGCTGGGATTACAGGCATGCACCACCGCGCCTGGCAAGAGAGATGGAAATTCTAAGGCGGCAAATGTTCAAATGTTTCTTCTTTCCAGTTCTTCCCAGAGACTAGTTCATATTCATCACCACAAATCCCTCCTGTTTTGGGCTCTGGTTATGACATGGTAAAATTCACTTCTCTAAAGCTTGTACCTATTTATCCCAGGATATTTCAGGACCACCGGAAGTCTAACTCTTTTTCTATAAAGGGGTATTGAAAAGCGGTATTTCTATGTCCCTTATTCTAAATCTTATTTTCTCTAAATTCAGATTCTCCCTGGTTTTCCATGTGGACCTACTCTCAATTCCCTCATAAACAGAGCAGACAGTTTCTGCCCTCATTCCAATGTATTCAGTGCTTTCAACTTAGGGTATTATATTTACAGGGTCCCCAGTAATTGCAAAGAGATTGGGGGTGGAGATGATGATGTCAGTGCAAATTTGAACAGGAAATCTTTCCTTTGGGTCCATGATAGAGTTACAGGGACTTCATTACCTTTCCACCTTTAGTTACTTTTAAAAAGGAAGGGAAAATAAATCAAGAAAAGAAATGAACAATATCAAGAATGAAAAGATATCTTTATAAATCTTATAGACATTAAAAAGATAAAAAGAATATTGTGAACAACTTCATGCCAATAAATTCTACACATTGTTTCAGAGGGAGAAAGTTTTTTTTTTCTTTTCAGTATTGAGTATTGAATCCAGGTCTTTGTACATGCTAGGCAAGCACTCTACCACTGAGTCACATGCCCTGCCCTCTACACATTACTTGAAATGAGCAAATACCTTAAAAAACAAAAACTACTAAAGTTCACACATACACAAAGATAATCTGAATACTGTCACATTTACTAAAGAAACTGAAGCAATAAGTAATCACCTTATAAAAAATCACCAAGTCCTGATGTTTTCACTGGTGATCTCTTACTAAGATTTGATGGAAGAAATTATACTAATTTTCCATAATCTCTTCCAGAAAACAGATACAAAGGGGACACTTCTTAATTCATTTTATGAGGACAGCATTGCTCTCAATATTCAAAGTAAACAAAAGCCATTACATAAAAAGGAAGCTATAAACCAACATTGCTCCTGCCTAGACACAAAAATTCTTAATAAAATTTTAGGAAGTTAAGTTTAATCATATAGAAAGATGAAAACAACACAGTGAATCCCACTATCATGCACAACCATAAGACTGAACTCTAACTAGAATTAGATATATTCCATGCTTGTACGATCATATCAAAATGGATTCTGCTATCATATGTAACTAAAAAGAATCAATAAAAAAAGAAAAAAATATAGAAAGAAATTAACACATCATGCTTGAGGTTTATTGCAGGTATATAAGTTTCCTTTAATATTTGAAAATTGATCAGTGGAATTTACCACATTAGACTAAAAAAGAATATTCACATGATCAACTCAATATGTAGAGAAAAACAGATTTGGCAGAATTCAACATCTATTCATGATAACTCATCACCCCCACAACCTAGAAATAGAAAAATCTTATTTAAACTGATAAAGAGTTTCCATGAAAAACTTCAGCTTGTGTCATACATAATGGTGAAAAGTTGAATGGATTCCCTTTAAGACTGGAGGGGATAAAAATTTATAACACATAGTTGCAACACTTCTATTCAGCTTTGTATTGGAAGTTCTAGCTGCTTAAATAAAGCAAAAAAAAAAAAAATCCCATACAAACTGGACAAGAAGGAACAAAATTCTCATGATGGGCAGATAGCACAATGTCTTCTGGGAAAATCATAATGAATCTCCATAATAGCTACAAGACCAAATAAGTGAGTTTAAGTTTGCAGGTTACATGGTAAATAGAAAATAAATAATTTTATTGCTATGTGAGCAATAAACAAACATAAAGTGGAATTAAAGACAGTAACTTCTATGTTAGCATCAAGAATATGAAATAATTAGTGATAAATTTTACAAATGGTAGGCAAAGTATAAAAGCTGAAAGCTACAAAACATTCATGCGAGATATGAAAGAACACCTAAGGAAACAGAATACATCTGACACCTGGATAGAGTGAATATTTTGAGAGATTAGTTCTTCCTTAGCTATCTTATGGTTTCAATGCAATTCCAATCGGATTCCAACAAACATTTTATACATGTATCTATTGTCAAACTTATTCCAAAATCTGCATGAGAACTAAAAAATAGTCCAAACCAAGATGAAAAACAGGAACATGAATAGTCAGAGAACTCATACGACCTAATTCCAAAACTTACTATAAATTGACAATAATCAAGAGAACATGGACTTGGCATAAAGTTAGAGAAAGCTCCTGTGCTCTACAATAGAGTACATGATAAGACCAACATGTAGACAGAACAATTGATCAATTTTTAACAAAAATCCAATGAGAACTAAACAGGGAAAAGATAAGTATTTTCAACAAATTGTTCTGCTTAATTTTTTTTTCTTTTTTTTCTGAGACAGAGTCTCACTATGTTGCTCAAGTGGTCTTAAACTCCTAGAATAAAAAAACTCCTACAACAAGGAAATCCTCCTGCCTCAACCTCCTAGGTGTTGGGACTATAGGTACATGCCATTATACCCAGGTTGTTCTGGCATAATGTCATAGCCTTATGCAAAATAAATAAATAAATAAATAAATAGCAAAAGAAAAGAAAGAAAATCAACTTCCATCCCTTATGACTCCATATAAACAAAAATTAACTCACATGGAAAGTAGACTATACATCCAATTATGGAAGATAAAACCATAAGACATTTGGAAGAAAACAGGAAAAGGTCTCAGTGACCTTAAATTAGGAAAGGGTTTCTTAAATAGGATATTAAAAGCATTAAGTATAAAATTTTTAAACTGATGAATTTCATCAAAAATTTTAAAACTTGTTCTTATTGTTAAGCAAATAAAAGTTGAGTCACACATTAGGAGAAAAATTTCCGTATTACATGTAATATATATCTAATAAAGAACTTTAATCCAGAACTTGTAAATAATTCAATAATGAGAACAAAGACAATGTAATTTTTTAAAATGGGCAAAGAATGACCAAAGAAGTATGAATGGCACATAAAGTCATGGAAAAATACCTATGATCATTGGTCATTAATGAAATTCATATTAAACCATAATGAGAGACAAGTACCAATTTACCAGAAAGTCTAAAATTAAAAAAAAAATGAGGATTTCATATTTTAACAGGGATGTGGAGCAATTGCAACTTTCATCTATTGTTGGTGAAAATATGTAAAATGGTACAAGGACTTTGAAAAACTTTTGACCATTTCTTAAAAAGTTAAACACACCTCTACCATCTAACTCAGTCATTCCACTCTTGTTTACCCAAGAGAAGTGGAAAGAAAATGTTCATGAATAGTTGTAGATAAATAATCACAGCACAACTATTAATAGCAGCCCAAACTTAGAGTCCACTTGAATGGTCTACCAATAGGCTAATGTAAACAAATTTTGGCAAATCCACATAACGAAACATTATTCAGTAATAAATAGGAACAGACTATTGATACTTGGGTAAATCCCAAAATAATTCTACCAAGTACAAAAGTCAGAAAAAAAAGAGTATAGTAGATATTGTATGATTCCATTGTATAGAATTTTAGAAAATGTTAATGAATCTGGAATGACAAAGGCAAATCAATGATATCCTACAAACAAGGAGACAGAGAAGGATATAGTATACAAATGGCATAAGGAAATATTTTGGGTTGATGGAAATCTTTGTTTTCTTATTTGGAGTATGGTTACAGGGTATAGGGTGTATATACATGGCAAGACTTACTCACTCCCCCTGCCACATGCTCACTTACCACCCTCTCTCCTTTTTTAAAATTTTTTTGGTGTCAGGGATTGAACTCAGGGCACCTAATCACTGAGCCACATCCCCAGCTCTTTTTGTTTTTGTTTTTGTGTATTTATTTATTTATTTTTAAATTTTGAGACAGGGTATTCCTAAGTTGAGGAGTCTGGCTTTGAACATGTGTCCTCCTGCCTCAGCCTTCCAAGCTACTGGGATTACAGGGGTGTGCCACCACATATTAAATATATGCACCTTATTTTGTATCTATTACACCTCAATAAAACCGCAAACACTATTTTAAATAAAGAGGGAAAAAAGGAAGACGTAACAGGGAGTTAGAATCCTCAACAAGAAAACATGTAAGAAAGACATTGAAGAATTTATAGGAAGAGAATTCAAGAAGAGCCACAATATATTAGCCATAGGCCTTTGAATTGACAAGATTGGACCAAACTTCTTTTAAAGCATAGGTTCTCTCAGATTGGCTTTAGGGAAGAGCTAATCTAAGAAGGGACTATAGCACTGGCTTTAGGGTACAGGCTGTAATATAGGACATGATATTTGTGCAGCATGAAAACAGGAAGAATATTAAATCACAGGTTTGAATCTGTCACCTTGTCACACACTCTGTGCCAAGCCAAGTTCATTTCAGAGATGTTTGGGGAAGATAGCTGCTCCACAGTCCATTTCTTTAAACTGTGTTCATAATGTCAGGAAATCTGTGTTCACCCATCCAGGACCTTGATTCATCTTGACTTCTATCACCCCCCAAACCCTTGTGGCAGTCTGGAAAAGACCCTTCCAAATCTTCCCCCAGGAGCAGTGCCCTACAAGGAGGGCAGCTGGCTGAGATCTCCCACCTGAGTGCCTTTGGATCCATCACATTTGAACTGAGGCCATTCTCTTTCCAGCTACTCCTAGTCAGTAAATGATCCTCCCAGTCTGCCCAGCACAGGATTCCTTGCCAGATCTGCCTTGAATCAGAGCTCTCCATGGAGTTAGATAAAGTTTTCCCAGAGTTTCACCACCTCTAAGGCTTTTTCTATCCAATGGTTCTTCCTCCCTCCTCTCCTTTCAGAGATATCAGACATGCATCATGGTCTGAGGGCTTCCCCTATCTAGTTCTGTTCTCTCTTTATCATTCCTCAGCTTTACCCAATAAATCCTTGCACTTCTGTCTTGTCTTCCACGTCCTGGAGGACCTGAACTCATAGGCAGCCTCTTCACTCATCCTTGGCATCTAAGATCCCATGTTCTATTGAGCCCATCTTCAAACTCACTTAACATTATTTCCTCTTCTCCAATTTCACTGCCTGTCTTATGTCAGGCTGCCCTACTTCCCACTATCCAGAACTTGCCTGAGACAAATTCTTGTCTAGGGCAAATTCCTTGTCAGACATGGGACTTGAATTGTAGTGCTGGTCTACATGGTGATGGTCTACATGGACTATCTGCAAAAGAGGGCTACGCCACCCTTTAAGTACAGGTTGTGAGTTGGAACTGGGCTGTGGAGCTGCAGCTGAGCCCTACTGTGACAATTAACTGGAATGTAATGTTCCATACTCAAGGTTATCTTATTTCTTCTCCATCTGCAATGAGCAAAGTTTAATTATAGTCTCTGTTCTTTGCAAAGAATCAGAAGGGCTGGTGAAAATCTCATTAGTAAGGTCCTGCGAACTCCTTAGAAGCTCTGATAAACTTTCATCTATGGATGAGAACACTGGCCTGCCACTATTCCCATATGTGCCTTCCATTTTTACTTCAAATAAGGCCTGGCTGTCTTCTCCTAGTGTTTAAAGCCTTCTAATCCCGTCTCTCATAGCCCCCTCTTGTTGACATATGTTCCAGCCAAATGGAACTGTTCGCTTATCCCTGAGCACAGTTGGTGCTTTCTCACTTCAGTAATTTGACTTGTCCTCTTTCCTGTCTGGAATCCTCCTGCCTCGTATTCCCAGAGCTGCTTGTCCAAATTCTACCCATCATTTAAAGCCTAACTGAAATATGCTATCCTCTGAGGATCTTGAGTAACTTTCTTTCTCTGTCACTATCTCACAGTAAATTTTCTTGTATGTTTTTCAGGGCAGTCTTTGCTTTCTATCTTGTCATGCATTTATTATGTACACGTGCTGTACACCCTACCAAGCTAAAAGCTCTCATCCCCACCCCACCCCAGGCCTGTCCTTACAGGCTACTCAATGCCTTGGTTCTAACTGCATGTGTTGTTTTCACAGGTGGTGATGGACTCCCTTGTGTTCCGGATGTTGTCATACAACACCTCTCTGGGATCCAAGTCCTAGCCCCAAATGGGCTTTAGGCAGCTTTGCTAGGAAGCTAAATATTTTTGTAAGCACAGATTGTTGTGCAAGGCTGTCCGTCTTTCACTACTAGCACAATTCTCTGGTCAAACTGGATAAAAGAGTAAATATAAGCAGACAGTCCCCAAGGTTTGGCAACCATGAGGGGTTTGGATGATTCTCATCCACAGATCAGATTACCTGACCTCCAATGTCTGGAGGGTTTCAGGAGTTGCTGCAGATAGGAAAGAACATCGACATTTTAACTTCCGTTGCACCCCAAGATGCACTCCATTCTGTGTTCTCTCATTCTGATTTTCTAGTCTCCATCAGGCCTTACTCTTGGGAATCCATCACTGACTATAAATCATAGTTAAAATATGAATAGAGTCCCCATGTATTTCTCTAAGAACCTTGCAGTGATCCTAGTCTTGCCAAGAAGTCCTCTCTCTCTGTTCTGTGTACCCTACATCAACTTCCATGAGCATGCTTCCAGGTCAGGATGAGCTTATATTGAGGACTACTATGTGCCAAGAACAGAACTGCACTTGCAGAGGTGGACAAGACCCGGATCCTGCACTCAGTGAACCAGAGTGGCCTTTATTTGTAGAACACAACTTATTTATGCTTCAGACTTTTGACCCACTTGGAGGTCAATTCTCACTTTAAAGCTCAATTCTAGAGTAATTTTTACTGAGGCAAAACAAACCTTGATTCAAACAATCAATTCTGCCTACCCTATCTGTCTAGTGCAGCAAACTCCAACCCACCACCCAGAGGAATGTTTCACAAAAGCTCTGGCATAGATTATCAGCTGGAACCACAAAGTAATCACAGGACACACACATAGGAGGAAAGCTGTCGCTGCACATCTTGGTCTTATATGTAATATGGAAGTTTTTGAACTTTCCTAGGTTATTTCCTAGGTCCTGTTTCCTAGGACAGCAGACAACAGAAAGCTCTGGAAAGCAGTTCACAGAAGAGCACTCAGGCAGATCATTACTTGGATGGTAATTTTCTCAGGTGTGGATAATTAGTTCTAGCTGAAAAGGCAAAATTGTGTCCCCCAGCAGAACAGAAACAAACCTAGTGTTTGTCTTAATTTGCAAAAGATTTCTAACAGTAGCATTTTTAATCGCCAGATCAAATATCCAACAGCTGCTACCAGCCCAGGTCCTGAGGCTTGGAATGAAGCCTGACTATTAATTTCCCGAAAGTCCAGCAAAACAGAGTTGGATGCCACATTCTCAAGAAAAGGCTCTTCTTTCGATTACAAATCTTCCTCCAGTTTCTTAACCTCTTCTTGAGGTCTCAGCAGAGATAAAAGACACACAAATGCATCACCCTGAATCCTATCTCAGTAGCACAGAAAAACCTATCACTGCCTGCCAGGAGGGCTAAAGCTTCATCTTGTCAACAGCTCAAATGTCCTGGGATTTTCTATTCTTCTGTCATTATAGATATACATGTGTCCGTGCGCATGCGTGCATGCACATACACGTACATACACATTCATTACCAAGTTACTTCCAACTCCTAAAAAGTTTAAAATTAAAGAGTCTTTTGAAAGCAGTCAAAAGATCTGCTTACTATATGAATCCCCACCATTTGTCCTGGAGAAAATTTCTCTGTTTAATCATGTGTTTTCACCCTGAAATACAGGAATAATAGCACCCAGATGTCTGTGACCCTCAAATGAGATAGTGCATGTGAGTAAAGTTGATAAAAGGAAAAAAAAATCACTGTATAAAGGTAAAGAATTAATACAGCATTGGTTAATCTGCTTAACTTGGAGTATTATGTAGACCAGAAGGACTCAAATATTTAGATATGGCTTTGTTAAATAACAAAGGAAAAAAATGTTGAGATTCAGAATCAGCAAGCCTGTAGACTATACCTTATTTTAGTTTCAGCACACTGTTAGTGCATGGAAGATAATAAAATTTACTGTAATTATTAGTGAATATTAATTGTATAAAATAATGGTTGTCATTGTGACACTTTCATGCATGCTTATAATGTACCCAATCCCACTCCCCTAGTCCCCTTTCTCTTCTCCAATAGCCCTTCTTCAGCTTCCGTGGTATCTTTTTTCCTTCCCTAATACATTTTTATTGAATAAAAACCAGTGATGGGAAGGAATTTGAACATTAGCTCCAATTCCACCTGTGCCTTGGCCTGTGACAGGCATCTCAGTGTGGGAGGACGTGGGGACATCCACCTGCAGGGCACTGCTAACACAGGACTTTATTTTTGAGGAAGTGAATACCAAGACACTGTAGTTCAGAGGAGGAAACCAATAGGTGTGTTTACAAAGTTTATTTTGGTATCATTCTATTTAAAATTGTTGAAAGCCAAGCACAGTGGCACATACCTGTAAATCCCAGTGGCTCAGGAGGCTGAGGCAAAAGGATCACAAGTTCAAAGCCATCCTTAGTAACTTAGCGAGGCTTTGTCTCAAAATAAAAACTAAAAATGGCTATGGTTCAGTGGTTAAGTGTCCTGGTGAAGCTAAAATAAGACAAGTAATTTGTGTAGAATAGGGAATTGGGTAGAATCAAGGAAATGGAGGCCAGTTTGGATCTGAGAAGTTGGTGACTGCCCCTGGGAAATTGGAATGTCAGTATCTCCAGAGTCCTTTGATCACCAAGATTACCTGCCTATACTCCCCTTCCCAAAAGGCTGCAGGCAGAGAATTGCTAATTAATGTTCCCTGGGCTGTTACCTGCCTGAATCACTCCATATGGCCTTTCCCCTGCTCATCTGCTTCTCACCTTTTTGCTGTCTCACCTGCATCTCCTGGGTCTAGTCATGTAGGCAGGAAGGATAAAGATAAGCAGGGAGAGAGCAGGAGAACAAAGGAAACTTTAGTCTATAGATGGGCAGGGTGCTGTGTGTGTTACTACCTTTAAATAAAACCTCCTTCGTACACTTGCCTTGTCATGCTTCTCTAATGTTCAAACTTCAACATTTGAGGAAGCAGAAGTTATCACTGATAACCGGCGGTGTCACCAGGTTTCAATACCCAGGACCAAAATTTTTAAAAAAGTGTTGGGGAAATAGATTTAAAAATAAGATTACCTCGCAACCTAGAAAACATCTCCACCAAGGAAGAAGAGAAAGAAAACACTTTTGTTATTGAATGAATATTCAACCAAGACATGACTTCTGCCACAGGTAATTTGTTAAGGGACTGCAAAAACTGAAAGGAATCTCACCCCCTTTATATAGCCAAGTGACTACAACCTATTCCATACATGTTTTCAAGATAAACCATCACTAGTCCTCAAGTAAGAGGACTTGACAATACCTATTCCCTCTCATAGTTTATCCTAACTTTACCATGGTAATTGAGCCAGTTGGCAATATCTGGAGGAGAAATAAACTTCACACCTCTTTATGAGGAGGTAGTTTTGCAAATTGAAATTAGGCTCTTACCTTCCACAGGAACTGGGAGATGGGGGCTAACTCCCTTGATGTTTGCATTTTTAAAAGATGGCTGCCAGATCCTTGAGATGTCCCTGTATCATGAAGGCCTATATTGTCTTCCAAGAGATACATTGCAAAGACATGAAAAAACACAAGTTGCCTAAGGTAAGTGCTGTTAAAAAGAGAAAGGAGGGAAATCTTTTCCTTTATTTTCAACAGGGACAATTAAACTCCTTGTTTTAAATTTGCCTTTGCTCTTTTAAAAGTCACAGCTTTTTAAGCAGAAAAAATAGAACAGACGGAAGATAAGACCATATCTTACTCCCAACAGTGACCTCTGGGTAGCAGAAACTCTGGGTTAATGTCTCTCTTAACAGTTGGTTGTAGAGTTAAAGAGAAGACTTGCATTTGTACCTTTCACGTGACAGCTCCTTAGTCCTTCTCCAATTCTGTGACTTTCTAGTAACCAAAAAAGGTATTGACCCTCATATATTACCACCAAGCTCCCATGATGAAACAAATAAATTTTTTTCTTTTGTCAGGATGGACCCATTCTCCCTCCCTAGTTAAAACAGACAGAGCATAATCTTTCCATAGTCTGATCAATGGGGGCCAGTGTCCCCATTCCCATTCTTATTACTTTAATTGCACTCCTTATTATCTTTGTTAAACAAGGTGAATTACTAGCAGGGTGATTTGTAGAACCCTGCGATAGCTCACTGGCCCAGCAGGCGTCCATAGCTGGCAAGAAGTCAGAAAACCTTGATTTTATCAAGCTTCCTCCTGGATTGTCTCTGTGCCTTTGTCCCTCATGTAACTCAAAATCATGCCTGCTGGGTAAGGCAGATTTGAGGCTCACCATCCCCTCCCTTCTTAGTTGGTACCTTCTGGGTCAACCTTTTCTACTCCAGGCACTGGTGTTCAGTGATTGGTTGCCGCTCATCGGTCAAACGAATCTGACTTGAATGTCCTGTAACAGTCATTAGTTAGCCATGCTGGCATGTCTGCTCTTTCTCTGGATGTTTCTGCTCTGAGTGCTCCATTCCACACTCTCTTGGCTGTTGTCTGTCTGTGGGGCCTGTCACCTTGGAACCTCTACCCACTCTACTCTACACGGGTATTCCTGCTGGTCTTCACTGGTGGCCTTCTGTACTTCTGTGACTTTCTACCAGGTAGCCACAAGTAACACCTTGAGGACTGTTGCTGAAGGAAACTGCTCCCTCCACCACACCCACCTGGTGTTCTGCTATAACCCCCTGCTTACAGTCCATACCCAGAGCTCTTGTGTATAATCAGAGACACATTTTCTCTTTCCTGTGTCCCAGGTGGACCCCAAGGATAGAACTATTTGTATTTTCATATGCAGTTCTCTGTCATCAGTGAAAGAGGAACCTTGAGGGACTATTTGGGACAGATTCAAGTAGGGCAATTGAGGTCCCAGTTTGTCCATGACTGCCCAGTTTTGCCAGTGAAATCTCCCCAACTCATGCATCCCCCAATCCAGAGCAAATCAGAAGGATTGGTCATCCTATGACAGCTTTTTAAATTTTAATGGGCTTTGGATCTCCTCGGGATTTTGTTAATCTGCAGATTCTGATAGAATAGGGCCCATGGTGAGACCTCATTTTGAGAAGCAAGGATTTAAAGTGCAGCATCATGGCTTTTCCCCCAGATTTCTAATTCCTTCCTTTTGAAGATTGCTAGCAAGTATGAACCTTCATGCTAGACTCCATTTAACCATGATTATCTGTATTTCATAAGTCCAGTGCCCCTCAATGCAGTTTGACTTTTGCCTGAGGCCCCTGACCTATCAGTCATCCCAGCAGCAAACTGGAGTAGTACACACTGTGAATTTCCTACTCAAAATCCATCCCTTACATCTTCCCCCCTATAGGAACTAAAAGGTGGGTGAAAAAATGAATTTCAGAGATTTTGGTAGCTCTTATGTCTGTAAATTACTCAGGAACAGAAACTGTCTTACTCATGGGTGCAGAGGAGGAAACTCATGGAACTGGAGTGACTGGGAGTCCTCAGCTCCTGGCTCGTCAATCTCACAGGAAAGCTTTCATGCAAGTTGCACATTGTAGCAGGCAGGAGTTTGTTAGAAGGATGGAGAATACAGACATTCAGGACAGACTGAATGGGAGGTCAAAGTGCCTTGATAGATTTAGGGCATGTTAAGTGTTTCAAGTCCCCTTGATCCTGCCTCAGTTCTCTTGTATCCCCTTAAGCAGATTTTTGTCCCTTTGAATAGCCCTCAGCAAACATTCTTTGTGAGGTTCATGATGTCCTGGTCATAAAGGGTAGTTGCGGCAGTTGTGATAAGGGAGGGTTGTACAACCTGGTAAGAAGAAATAGTGGCTGCATGGTCAGGAACCAACAGTTCCCTTAGGTATTATAATTAACTATAACTGGGGGGAAGTTCTGACATACCAGGACCAATTTTCCTGAAGCTTTTGGCTTCGATAAAGTTCTCCATGATTTTAAGTTATAGCTCCCTTGAGGGATTATAATTATCTATGGGTTGGGGCTGGTTGGACATTTTGGCTTCCACACACTTGCCTGTCCAATGAGCATCCCTGTGGATTCAGTTTGTGACTCATGGGATTTTCTTAATGCATATGTCTGATGCCTGCCCTGTGCATTACTGCCCTTCATTGTCCTTCCCTTACCCACCTGCCAATGGCTGACTAACCTATCCAATGCTCATCCCTATGTTCACATCATGAAACATGATTCCTTGCTGAGAGCAGTCACTGCATAAATGCTTGTTGGTTGGTTCCTTTTCTGAGTTCCCTTTCCATTCCTAGAACCCAATTAGTCTTTGGAATCTTCTAGAAAATTTGAAAAAAATGATAGTAGCAAATGCATCTTAAAGTTGTAGTGTCATAAAATTAGAACTGGTATTGATAATGGCTGCTTATGTCCCCAGGCTGCATATTTACCATGAAATATTATTGTTTTTCTGAAACAGCAAATGCCTTTTAGGGAAGATGCATCACATTATAGACTTACTATTGAGGTCACCAAAGAAAATAGCTTGCAGGGTAAACATGCCCAAAGATACAGAAACAGTAGTTTAACTTAGGGCACAAAATCAATTCAAGAAAATATATATGAAGTGGACCATTTTCTCCCAAGAAATGGCAAACAAATTAAAATGTGTTATAATGAACACATTTTAATGTTTTGTTTTTCCTCTATGATTTTGTTTTTCCTTTATATAGTTTGCAACGAGGGAAACAAAATCTGAAGAAGAGAGTTTTAAGGAAAAGGTCAAACAGCAAGATGGTAAAGTAGATATTTAGAAAAACCTCTCATGATTTAACTCACTTAAAATATAAAAACCTGATATTTAAATGTAAATATAGATCAGTGCATAAAGAGCTGTTGAGAAAGTAAAGAGGGCCTGACAAAAGAAGGCATGAATCCGTGATGACAGTTTTGCTTTATGTGATCTCTGGTCATGAGTGACCTAAGTTCTGGCTTCTAACTGGAGACAACTCTGAGCCAGGTAGAGGTGGGCTGGGATTACAGACCAGCCTGTGAGGCTGGGTTTCTGACTCCCTGAGGGGGAAACTCGTCCTGCAGAGGGAGATAAGGCACAACGCTTGACTTGCTTTTGACTTAGGGTTAAGCAGAAAAATAGAAAACAGAAGTTTCCTCTGATAACTCCCAAATCTGGGTGGAGTTCAAATGGATTCAGGGTCAGAATTGACTTTAATGTGTGTCACCAAAAAACCAAACTAAAAAAATTAAAGTGCTCCTGAAGGGACAGGACTCTTGGTGTCAAAGAAGTAAACATGAATCTTCTTTGGAGGAACACACTTGAAATCCAGGCCTCTAGGATGTCTTTAAAGTACATGAATTTGCATATTGAAACCACTATTCACCTGAGTTAGCTTAGATATGGGAATCAACAAAAAACAACAAACTACAGAATCTTATTCATGAGTGTGCCAGACATTGAGATTACCAGAAATAAAATAAAATAGACATAATTTAAATAACTAAAGTAAAAGGTAAAAAAGAGCACTGAAATAGGATAATTACTGTATAATTACTGTATCATGTGACTAAGCAGAATTGAGGAAGAACCTAACTGTAGAATATTTATTCATTAAAAATATGAAAATTGGCTGTATCGTTTAGATATGAGGTGTCCCTCAACAGCTCATGTGTAAGGCACTGGAAGGAAGTTTAGAAGTGAAATGATTGGGTTTTGAGAGCTTTAGCCTTATCATTGGCTTAATATACTGATATGAATTAATTGGGTGGAAACTATAGGTAGGTAGGGTATAGATAGAGGAAGTAGGGGCATGCCTTGGGAGTTTGTATTTTGTCCCTGGTGAGAGGAGTTCTCTCTCCCTCTGTTTCCTGGTTGCCATGTTCTGAACTGTTTTCCTCCACCATGTCTTTCCACCATAATATTCTGCCTCACCATAGGGCCCAGAGACCTTTGAAATCATGAGCCAAAATAAACTTTACCTCCTCTAAGTTGTTCTTGTAAGGTCTCTTGGTCACAGCAATGTGAAGCTGACCAAATAGTGATGTCCTTTAGTTCCATACATTTTGCTATAAATGACAAGATGTCATTCTTCTTTATAGCTGAATAACTCCTTTTTGTATATGTATCATATTACCTTTATCCACTCATCTGCAAATGGGCACCTAGACTGATTCCATGATTGAGCTCTTGTGAATAGGCCACAATAAACATGAGCATGCAGGTGTCTCTTCTGCATTCTGACTTCATTTCTTTTTTCTTTCTTTTTTTTTTTGTGAAAACAGAAGCAAATTTATTAAGAAATTTTTAAGTTTGCAGAATGGAAGAGACACCCAAAGAATAGAAGAGACATCCAAAATTCAAAGATGATTTTGCCATTTTTTGGGGGGGGGGCAGGTTATGGCAGATTGAACTCAAGATCAAAGCCTGACTTCATTTCTTTTGGATATAGAACAAGAAGTGGAATACCTGGATCATACGGTAGTTCAATTTTTTTGTTTTTAGAGAAACGTCCACACTGTTTCTATAGTAGCTATACTGCAATGCATTCCATCAATAATGTGTACAAGTTCCTTTTTCTTCACATCCTTAACAGCATTTGTCATTTTTTAAAATAACTGTTTTTACTTGTATTGTTTTGTTTTGTTTGAGTCAGGGATCTCATCATGTTGCCCAGGTTGTTCTTGAGCTTGTGGTACTAATTTTGCTCCTCCCACTTCAGTCTCCCAAGTAGCTGGTACTCCAGGTGTATGCCACCTGTAATGAGGGTAAGATAGTATCTCATTGTTGTTTTGAGTTTTATTTCCCTGATGGCAAATGATATTAAATATTTTTCCATGTATTTGTTAGACATTTATATTTCTTCTTCTAAGAATCATCTATTTGGATCATTTATGTATTTTTAAATTGGATTAATTTTGATTTTGATGTTAAGTTTTTTAATTCTTGGTGTATTTTGGACATTAACCCTCTCCATCAGTTGAATAGCTGGCAAGTATACTCTTCCATTCTGTAGGTCTTCCTTCACTCTGTTGATTGTTTCCTTTGCTGTGCAGAAGGTTTTTCGTTTGTTCGTTTGTTTTAACTAAATGTAATTCTGTTTGCCAATTCTTGCTTTTATTTCATCTTCTCTTAGAATCCTGTCCTGGAAATTGTCACTTCTACCAATCCCTTTAAGTGTTTTTCCCATACTTTTCTCTAGTAGTTTCATCGTCTCAGTCTTACATGAAGTTGTTTGATCCATCTTGAACTGATTTTCATATAGAGTAAGGGATGGGGTCAAGTTTTGGTCTTCTGCCTGTGGATATCCAGTTTTCCAGCACCACTTGTTGATGAAGCTGTTTTTTCTTCAGCATATGCTTTTGGCACCTTTGTTGAGAACTGGTTGGCTGTGGGTCCTCCTGGGTACTCTGTTCTGCTCCATTTGTCTATGTGTTGTTTTTATGCAAACACTGTGTCATTTTGGTTACTATGTAGTATGTCCTGAAATTGGAACTGTGATGCCTTTAACAGTTAAGAAAAAGTTTACCTACAGAACTGCGAATTTACTTCTCAACCACAAAATTGAAGCCAAAAGATTTATCTTTAAAGTTCTGTGTTGGTCAACTTTTCATAGCTATGATCAAAATGCCTGACAAGAACAACTTAGAGGAGGAAAATTTTTTTGGAGCTCATAGTTTCAAAGGTTTTCGTCCAGAACCATTGCTCTGGGCACAAGGTAAGGCAGAACAGTGAGGCACAAGGTGAGGTAGAGCATCATGGCCAAAAGGAGCAGTAGAGGAAATCTGATCCACTCATGGTGACTGGGAAGCAGAGAGAAGGGGAGTGACAATAGGGAAAAGGAACCTTCCAGGGCAACACCAAGTGAATCACCACCTCCAGCAATGCTCCACCTGCCTACACATAACACCCAGTTAGTCCACTCAGACTAGGAATGGGTTACGGCTCCTACAATGTAATCATTGTACCCCTGAATATTCCTACATCAACATAGGAATTTTGGGGGGGATACCATGTATCTAAAACATAACAAGTATTAAGAGAAGATGATTTCAAAATTGTATTCTATGAATAGCGAAATCATCCTCCAAAACAACCACAAGAATGGGATCCTAATTAGAATAAGTCATACTCCATGTATGTATGTCAAAACACACTCTACTGGCATGTATATCTAAAAAGAATAAATAAAAAATCCTCTCCCTCCCAAAATCTAGGTAATAGAAACAATTTTTAATGAATGAAAATTGAATTTACTTCCAACTCTCTGTATTTAGAGAAAGGAAATTGTGAAAAATAAAAGGAGTACCAAACAAAGCAGGGGCTTTTGGATAACACTAAACAGATATGAATGTAAAAGAAATTAATATAGATTGAGTTTTGGTGTTCAAAGTCAAGGTAATGTGCACGTGTATGATGTGTAACAATGATTCCTGCCATTATGTATAATTATAGTGTACCTATAAAAGAAATCAAGATAAAATTTTTGTCTTGGAGAATGTGCATACAGGATGAACAGAATGATTGCCTCCAGGTGTTTTAATTTCCTTTTGCTGTTCTGAAGGAAGATGAATATATTAGTTTTGCTTTGGACATTATTAAGTTAAATGGACATGTTAAAAATTTATGGTACCTAGAATATTAAATGTAAAACTTCTAAATTGGTGGAGGAAAATAGGTTGAATAGAACACAGTCAATTCAAAAATGAAAATAAAAGAGAATGAAGAGGAGGATTAAAAATGCAGAGCAAATGGAAGTTGAAGTGAGATTAAAAAAAGTAATTCAACATATCAGTTATTACAATCAATTTAAGTGAAATAAATTCTAGTGAGAGGAAAAAGATTTTTGAACTGCATTTAAAAATAAATAAATTTATCTATATTGTACTCAAAAAAGTTACAATTAAAACACATTAAAGTATGCAAATGGAAAAAGTGATTCTAGGGAAAGTTGAAACAGAAAACTTTATGTTAAAAACAAATAAACCAATTAATAAATGGGCTAAGGAACTGAACAGACACTTCACAGAAGAAGATATACAATTGATCAATATATATATAAAAAAAGTTCAGCATCTCTAGTAATTAGAAAAATGCGAATCAAAACTACTATAAGATTTGATTTCACTCCAATCAGAATGGCAATTATCAAGAATAAAAGCAACAATAAATGTTGGCGAGGATTTGGGGAAAAGGTACACTCATACATTGTTGATGGGAATGCAAATGAAGATTCCTAAGAAAACTTGATATGGAACCACCATTTGACCCAGTTATCCCACTCCTCGATCTATACCCAAAGGACTTAAAATCTGCATTCTACAGTGACACAGCCACATCAATTTTTATAGCAGCTCAATTCACAATAGCTGAACTATGGAACCAAACTAGATGCCCTTCAACAGATGAATAGATAAAGAAAATGTGGTATAAATATATCTGTATATGATGGAATATTACTCAACTTTAAAGAAGAATGAAATTCTGGCATTTGCTGGTACATGGGTGGAGTTGGAGAATATCATGCTAAGTGAAATAAGCCAAACTCAAAAACCCAAAGTCCAAATGTTTTCTCAGATATGCAGGAGCTAATTCACAATAAGAGTTAGGGGGATAGGGAAGACTAGAGTTACTTTATAATAGGTAGAGGGGAATGAGAAGAGGGGAAGGGGTGTGGGGGAAGGAATGGTAGTAGAGTGAAACAGACATTTTTACCTCATGTGCATGTATGACTGCATGACCAATGTGATCCTGAAATATATATAATCAGAAAAATGAGAAATTACACTCTATTTATAGATGATCTATCAAAATGTATAAATGCATTCTACCATCATGTACGACTAATTAGAAGAAATAAAATAATTAATAAAAAAGAATCTCTAGACATAAATTATTACTAGAAATAGGAGGTTTATTAAATATTAATCAAAACTTTTATTCTAAATTTGTGAACATTGAAAAATATACATACAACATCCAACAGGTCAGACCATATCATTGTTGAGCTTGCAAAATACTGTCTTCATGTTAGACTAGAGATGTCTCAAAAAAATTTAAGTCATTTTAGACTGCATTCTCTGATCACAGCACAAATAGGTTTGAAATCAATACCAAAAATTCATCCAAATATCAATTTCTTGGAAGCAAATATTCTTTCAATACAATGCACATTTCAAATTTTTCTTTTAGGCTTTGCTTATTGACAATTTTGACAAATGCACATCTTGTCATTTTCTGGAATCTCTTTTATTTTTTCTTTACCAAAATATTTAGTTCAAGAGTGAATATTTATTAATTGGTTCTCAAGTATTTTTTAGCACACACATGCACATATTCTTTGGTTATTTGATAGAATTAAATTTTAAAAACAAGTTGAATTTCAAAAATTCTGTTTTCCATGTTGGCCTAATCATTAAAGACTCTGACAATAACTACAATTAATATAAAAATACTAAACCAAAATTCATTTTAGAAAACTTTCAACGTAATTAATTTTTTAAAGATCAGTGATAGGACTATTGTTTATTATATAATTTTTAAGTTTTTTTAAAATTTTGGACTTGAAGTTTCCTAAAATGCTCCAAATGACCTCAAGAACACAAATTTCATTTATTAGAAATATTAATATATAGAACTAGTTTGAAAATATAGGATACATGAGGATGATTATAATAAAAATGAATTAATTATAAACTCCATGAAAGCAGAGACCAAGTCGGTGTTTTTCACCACTGTTTCTTAAGTGCTTAACATAGTACCTAGCACAAGCTAGATATTCAATAATTCTTTTAAAATGGGAAAAAAGAAAGATAATTGAGTATTTAGGTGAAAGGTCAGAAATTTATAAAAACTAGTCCTAATATGAAAAGCACCCACAGTCATTAGTTATTTTATTTCAGTCAGTCTATCTCTATTGAGTACTTACTCCAGCCAGAACATGTTCTAGGTTTGTTGTAATGTTGTGAATACTAGACATGGTTCCTGCCAGCATGGACCTTACAGACCATTGAGGAAGACATAATGTGTTGGAAAGTTTCAAGACAATAGGGAATTCACTTCATATTTTGCCATAGGTACATTACAATGGAGTCTTTACTTTTATCAAAAATTTCACCATATATGATGATTCCTTAAAGACTGACAATATTTTAATATTTATTTGAGTCAGAAGAGCTATTATCATTAATTAAAAAATGAGAAAACGGAGGTCCACAGTGGTTAACTTACATGAGAGAATCCAGATTTCTGAATCCAAAGGACTAGAGATAAAGATAATGTTTTCTTGCTTGTTCTTAGCAAACACTTGAATGGAGAGTAAAGCTCATGTTGAAGGGTTTGTTCCCCAGTGCAATGATGTTTAGAGGTGGGGCTTAGGAAGTAATTGATTCATGAAGGCTCTGAGCTCATCCATAGATTAACCCATTGATCAATTCATAATCGAATGGACTCATGGGAGGTGGTGGAAACTGTAGAAGGAGAGGTCTAGTTGGAGGAGGTAAGTCACTGGGGATGTGCCCGAAAAAGTGTATCTTGTCCCTGGCCCCTTCTCCAGCACCTCTCTGATTCCTGAGGTGAGCAGCTTTGCTCTGCCACTCATTCCACACCATGATATTGTATGGTACCATAAGCCCACAGCAATGGGGCCAAATAATTATGTACTGAAGCTGTGAGCCAAAATAAATCCTCCAAGTTGTTTTTCTCAGGTAATTTGTTACAGTGATGAAAAGATGACTAACATACAAGCTATCTGGTTTTAGCAAATATAAGTTCTTGGTGATTGTCTGCACTTTTCACCTTTCATTTGAGGATTTGTTATTAGCCATAGAGATAGAGTCAGAAGGTCTTCAGTTAAATAAGCAGGGGTCCATAAAAGCAAGGCTGGTTGGTCATTTTATTAGTCCACTGAAAACTTCTTTCAAAACCATGGCTGTTCATTTTTCTGTTCCCAGCATCTTGCTCTTAATGGTGTTGACCAAAGATGAAGTCAACAGGAAGAGCATGTCAGTCTTCCATGCCATTCTGACAGTCACTTCCCTGTGACACTGCAGCCTGAATTATCTTCCCAAAGCAATTCTGTCCATCATTCCTCTGGAAGCTGTTCTAGTTCTGGCTGCTCTAACAAGAAATACCACAGACTGGATGACTTAAGCTAGAAACCTTTACTTCCCACATTCCTAAAAGCTGGGAGATCCAACATCAAGGCAGTGGCAGATCTGGTGTCTTCTGAGGGCACTCTTCCTCTTTGCAGATAGTCTCCTTCTCATCCCATCCTGCAGCAGAGAGCAGAGAGAGTGAGCAAGCACTGATATTTCTTCTTATAAGGACACTAACCTCATTCATGAGAGCTCTACACTCATGAAATAATTTCTTTCCAAAGATCCCACCTCCTAATGCCATCACATTGGAGATTATGATTTCAAAATATATATTTTAGAGGGATGCAAACACACTGTCTGCAACAGAAACCTTCAGAGTCTTTCTCATCTATTAAACACTGATCAAAGCTGCAGGGTGCCATCCATGGCCAGCAAATAAAACCAGGCTTGGTTGAGCTATTAGACATGGAAATCTGGCTCTCAGGAATTGACAATTATGAGAAATTGTTCCAGATTGCCTGGAGTATGTGGTTTCTGTGCAGTGGTTCACTGCTGGAATTTGCAGGCCCTGGATATGCCAATGATCTGCTAGAGAAAAATAGCTTGCTTAACTCTACTGCATCCTATTTCTCATGCAAGAAGCTCCTACAGATCCCCCTTTGATCTGTACCATTTTAAATAAAGAAAATGTGGGCTCCTTCATTTTGTTAGAGCCAGATCCTTATGAATGGTTCAACCCGTCATGCCCCAATTCTAAAGATAATTCTGTCTCCTCTTTTTCTTGGTGATAAATACATTTCTTAGTGTTTAGTTCACAGCCAGCCCATCCCTCCAGGACAGGAACTCTTTCCTCGCAGGACATGTGGTGATGCAAATCCTTCAGTCATTTCAAGTTTCCCATAAGACTTTATGGTTTATAGTGTTCTACTCACCTCTCTTCCTTTATTCAATATTTCCCCTTCCTGTACCAAAACCAGCCTGGGCTCCAACTACACTGGTTTGCTTGCAGCTGCCATAGCACAGTTGGTGCTTGCACGATCGATGTCATGCTTTTTCTCAAGCTGCTGCTTCTACCTGGAGCACCCTCCCTGCCAGCCAGGGCTGAAATCGGATGCATTCAAGCATCTCATCCAAAATCAGACTTGTCCTTGGATCCTTGACTTGGACTTTATGTCCTCTCCTCAAGCCCTTAGCCTGAATTGTCTCAATGACTCTTAGTGATAGCTTGCATACAGGCCCAAGAATCAGTCCTGCTGACCCTGGTTCAGTGCCTTGTCACATAGTAGATGTTTCATAAACATATCACAAATTCTCTGAATTAATTATATCGTTTAAAGTAACCACAGATGCTAAAACCTAGCTTCATGTTATCAATGTTATCATGTTATCAATCTTCATGTTATCAATCTGACCCGGTAAAAATTTCCTCCATGGAAACGTGACTGCATGAACAGAGAAGTAGCAAGTAGCAAGGTTGTCACAATTGCATGGTGGATGACAAAGTAGCATGTTACCTGACATTAATTTTTTTAAAGTAAGAAGACCTAGAAACTCAAAGCAGGCATTGGAAATTAAAACTGTCTGTTCAATATTGCCAGAAAGTTATTAATGTTCTTAATAACTTTAAGTTGGAGGTTCTAGCAACTGGCAACACCAGGGAGAAAAGGTTTCTTGCTTCTGTACTTGTTTTTCCGCATATTGAAAAGTTAATTCCTGTCTCCTAAACTTTTATTTTGCTGGCTTTCAGTCTCTTAAATTCAGAGAAATATTGAATTGCTCCTGACATCGAGCTGGCTTGATCTGGAGTGCATGCATAATTTAAGCTGATTGACTATTTTGCCACATTAGAGTGGAAAATATCTGAATCCTCAAAATGGTAAAAGAAAATGACAGATTCAAATGCCACTTGGCATCACCTTCTCTGATTTCTGCTAGGTAATTAAGGCCATCGAAGAGGCAGAAATGAAAATGTGCCTTTAGCTACAGCATTCATTCCCAAGCACCCAAAGCCCAGAAAGAGAAGCATCTGTCTGCAGTTGATACAATGTCTCTCCTCCTTGGATGCAGGATAAACGTGTTCCTCAGATTATTTTGCTGTTTTTCTTTTTTAAAATGCTCTTTGGATTAATTTCCATTTTAACCAAAGAAAATGGGTTTAGAAAATGCTTTTATGAGTAGGATTTACTTCAATTGGAAATATATAAAAAAGACACTCTTAAAATCAAGGTTTGTAAGAAATGAACAAATAAGGAAGCAGCTCAGTTCCTGCTGCTGAAGGTTGCTCTTGGCTTCCCCTTTAGCTGCAGCCCCCTCCCTCTGTGGACCAGCATGCAATGAGCTGGCTTTATCCTTTGGGCTGCATGGTATACATGCCCCAATCCTGTGGGGTCTTCCAGAGTCACAGTCACAGCAATGTGACTACAGAAATGACACAGCTAAGGAGAAAATCTTTTGGGAGAAATGATGTGGTTAGATGGAAAATGTGGACGGAGAGGCAAAGGAGCCTCCAGCAATGCTGGGGAAGAAACACCCGGGGTTGGGAGGTGCCTGTACTCCGAGGGGGTGGACCAGTCTGTTAATTTGTAGGGCAAGGACATTTCAATAAGTCTCACCAAGCCAGGGTACTGCTTAGGGCTCTCAATTTCTCTATGTGTTTCTTCTACCTTCATCAATAACAATTCTAATCTTGTTTCTGAGATATTCTGATACTAGGAATAGAGCCAGGAGATGACTATTCTGGCCCCTGGGAAAAGATGGCTCCAATCAAAAATATGTGCCAGCCTGTTTTATTCAGCAAATAAAACCCTTTATTGAACACTTACCAAGTGCCATGGACTGGGTAGGTTCTGGGGATTCGACAGGTAAATAGGACGAGAGATGGACAATAAATGTATGAGCAAGTAAACAAAGATCAATTTCTATACTAGGACTGCTTATTGAGAATGTTTGCCAAGATGAGTTCACAGAGGGTGACTGGACACTGTGAGGGTGATTGCAAAAGGAATGGTTGGGGAAGTCTTCCTTACAGTGGTGATTTTTGAATTGAGATTGAAAGGATAAGAAGGAAACACCCAACCATATGATGATCTGTGGATTCCAGGCAAAGGGAATAGTAAGAGCAAAGGCCCTGAGGCAGGAATGAATTTACATTGAGGAACATGAAGACAGTCTGTGTACAGATGTGAGTAATAAAAGGTAAAGTGGAAGAAATGCAAACCAGTGGCCTCCTTAGATGCTAAAAAATAATGTGGGGGTCCTGAGAAATGGGGACCAGCCTGATCTAGCACCAAAGCAGATTAAGCTGGGTATTTCTTCTAAAACTTCTAGCAGCAAGTCCTGGGCAATACAAGCCATTCATCTTCTTTCTTCCCACAAGAAAATCCTTCTGTTCTCAGATCTGCCATGGCAATTCTGTTGGCATGCACTGCTAGGTCATGCCCTGGGCTTTTGCACATCTGTTCCCACACTCCAAATGCTTTTCCTTAAGTCTCCACCTGAAGAAATCTCAAGCTTATTCTTCCAAACTCAGCTAAAATATCCTCTCTCCTGTAAATATTTTAAACCTCCTGTGAAGGTTTGTGCAATTCTATTATAACAACTTTAAAATTGTGTTGTGTTTTTCTTTCTTTATCCCTAGACTAGGAGTCGTAGAAGGTAGAATATATTCTTGATCAACTTTTTATCTTCAGTGCCTAACAGAATAGGTGCTCAATAAATACTTTGTGGGGAGGAAGGAAGAAGGAAAGAAAGAAAGAACAAGGGAGGGAGGGGAAAAAGGAAAGATGGAAAGAGGATGAGAAGGAAGGATTTAAACTTCAAATGCATCATCAGTTTGTCTCAGGAATATTGTAGTAAAAGTGGGAATTAAATGTATCAGGAGGACATTTTCATAATTAAAGAAAGTTACACTCATCTGGGATATTATTCTTTTGCCCTGTTAAGACCACTAAGGAATATAAAATCCCTCCCACACTTCTTTTCAAAGGTATTTGCCTGTGAGTCAGTTCCCACTAATCCCAAATTACAGAGATCTGTACAGTAGCAATTGGGTACATAAACTGCTAGATGGGAAAGAATGGAAGCTCATAAACTCCGATAGAAAAACAAAACAAAACAAGGAAAAAAAAATCCTCTACACAGGGTTTCAAAGAGATTGAGAACCTATGAGGAACATCCAGGAAGCAATCTTTCTAATATGAATAATAAGGGAATGCAGAAATGGACTCTGCAAAGATAGAACGATTAAATAGATAGGAGGCACACCAGAGTAGAGGTGCCCCTCATGATGAGGTTTCACTCTTGTGAGGGAGGAGGTAACTAAAGTGGGAAATGGATGAAGGGCAGAACCAGCCCAGTTCAGAGAAGTCCTGAGAGTTTAAGCCAAATTGGATGATGGTGCTGTCTATCATAGTGGTAAACCTTGAGAGCACATGAAAAGTTATCTAGGAGTTAAAAAACAACACAACGAAACAAAGCAAAATACAAAATGGTATCAGGACTCCACTCCAGATATTTAAAAAAGAATTCTTAAAAAGGGGGCTATAGCATCAGGATTTTTTAGAAGTTCCTCAAATGAGTCTATGACAATATAGATGATTAAAGTTCCTTAACTTAGCAATGTTCTCAAGGCCTATTCATGTACACTGATTTATTTAATCTTGCCTATAAAGAAGGTAAACGCAAGGCTCAGAGACAGGAGGGAAACTCTCCCAAGATCATGCAGCTAATGGAAGATTCGAAATCACGCCTTTAGGCTTAAAGTTCAGTGTATTCAGTAAGACAGCTAGTTTGCAGAACTGCTCTGGGGGAATACTTTATGGAGACAAGTTGGTCTTTAGTGGTCTGTTCTCCCTTTTTTATGCCCTTTCTTCTTGATTAACATTCCTCTTTCTCTCTATAGCTTTACCTCCCACACCCTTGTTTCCCTGGGGTGCTTATTCCTTCTCTGATTCCTGCTGAGATGATCTGATGCTGACTAACTACCCAGTGGGAATCCCTTGTGTGGGCAGCCTTCCTATGGAAAGAAGAAGGTTCTCTTAGAACAAAGGAGGTAAAATGCAAATCATTGGTGAGTAAAGGGTATATGGGGCTTTCTTGCCCTGTTCCTGAAACTTTTCTGTAAATTTGAAGTACCAATATAAAATGTTATAAGAAGAAGGAGTAGGTGAAGAAAGAACATGAAGGGGAAGAGGAGAAGGACAAGAAGGAAGGAAGGAGGATAAAGCATGGCAGCATTTTGTGGACTAAAAGAATGTACAACCTGGAGTCAGGACTCCATTCCTGACTCAACCCCAGGCTGCCCTGAGACCTTGGGAAAGTCTTCCATGTTGTGCATTTTATTTTCCTGTCAGTAAAATTAGGGGACTGGAGTAGATCATTCCTAGCCTGGTTATTTATTGCCACATAACAAAAAGTCCCCAAACTTAGTGGCTGAAAACAAAAAATTCATTATTAATTCTCCTGGTTCTCTTTACTGTCTAAGCTGAGCCTGGTGATTCTTCTTTGCAAGGTCTCTCATGGAGCTACAGTCTCAGAAGATTGGCTTGGCATTACCTGGCTCTGATGGACTGAACATTCATCATCCTTAACTGACATGGGTGGCTAGAGGTCCTGGCTGTTGGCTGGGAGCCCAGATAGGCCATTGGCCCACAATATCATCTCCTCCTCTTCTCTCCTCCTTATCTCCTTCCTTTCTCTCTTCTTCTTCCTCCTTTTCCTTTTTTCTTCCTCTTCCTCTTTCTTCTCCTTCTCCTTCCCCTTCTCTTCCTTCTCCTCCTCCTTGTTTCTCCCTCACCCCCATCTCTCCTCTCGTATACCATTTTTATCCATTGTGCCAGACCCCCCTACTCAATCTGGAAACTGGTGTCATTTCATTAAGGGGAAATTTTTCCTGACATTTTTGGTTGGTGATTTCTCCACTCCAATTCTTCTCTTCTTTTGGAAACCATATTATTATTTAGACGATAGATCTCAATAGCTGGTCTTTTTATATTTTCATCTTTCCTATTTTTCTGCTTATCATTTTGTTCCATTTTATAGTATACCTCTTCAGCCTTAATTTCTACTTCTTCCATTAAACTTTTCTATTCCTGATATAATGTTCTCACTTTCCAAATGCTCCTTTATTTGAATCTGAGACTGTTTTTAATTGTATCCTCTTCTTTTCTCGTAGATGCAATATTATCTCTTGACTTGGTAAAGATGATATTTTAAGGTGACTTCTCTCAGCAGGGTGTCTGTGTTCTCTAAGGTGCCTTTTGTGTTTGATTTGGTCATTGTATTTCAAGTTAGAAATAGATGGTGGTCCTTGAGGAACCACAAAAACTAACTAGACCATGTCATAAGAAAATTTTTTAGAAGCTCTGGACTCAAAGGATGGGATTTGTTGACTTTGGGCTCTAATGGTGAGTTTTGGACATTTTAGATTTATGTCTGTAAATCCTTCCTTTTGAACTGATCATGTTTCTGGGGAGGAATCCTCCAGCCTTGCACTAGAGGACAATAGTCTAGCTGCTGTATTCTTGGAGCTGTTTTGGCAGAGCTGCTAGAGACCTTAGTGTTCAGGAACATTTGCTTCCTTATTGTTCCTGTGTTCGTATGGGAGCCCACTCAGCTGTGTCTAGAGTCTTCTAATTCAAGTTTTGTCTGCTTTGTCCTATCCAGAGACTGCATTTCCAGTCTTCTATCAGAGTGGGGTGAGCATTTGCCTGGCTGCAGGGCACAGGAAATCTATCACATAGGCACTTTTGAGCAAGCCTGTGCACTTAGAATGCTGGAGGAACTTGGTGAGAATTTGTAAGTAGGTTGTTTTTCAGTATTTTCCAGTATTGGTTTAAGAGTCATCTTTTCCTGGCCTGCGACAGTTGGTCAGCACTAACTCATTTACATTTTACCTCCTGTGTTAGGTTGGTCCCTTGACTGTGACAAATACCTAATGTAAACAGCCTACATGAAGAGAAGGCTTATTTGGCCCAAGGTTTCAGAGGCCTTCTTGCTGTGGACCTGTGGTGGCACAGTTCATCATGGCAGAGTGTGTGACAGAGGAGGCCTGTTCACTTCATGGTGTCTGGGATGTAAAGAGAGGGTCAGAGGGGAGGGTCTGGGGCTCCAGTATGCCCTTCAAAAACACACCCCCTCCTCCAGTGAACTAACTTCCTTTCCCTGGGTCCCACGTCCTATGGTTCTACCACTCCCAAAAGTGCCTCAGGTTGTCAACCAAGCCTTTAGCACATGGGTTTTGGAGGACATTTACATTCAAAATCAGAATACCTTCCAAAATCTTGTTGCATTCAATTTTGTCTCCTTTAATTTTCTCTACTCTTGTAAATTTTTTCCTTTTAAAATTCATGTCCCTACCACTATTTTAATGGGGTTTGAGATTACAGAAGAACAACATGCACATTTTTTACCCCATCATTTTCACCCAATGTGTTTTGAGGAGATGTCTTGAGCTGGGCCAACTGGGGACAGTAGCAGAAGATTTCAGACACAATATTTCCTCTAGCTTAGATTTGGGACTTGCAAAGGTATTGAGACATTACATTATTATCACTCTCATGCCTGCTAGGATAAAAATATCTCAGATTCACTGAGTGATTACTCCATACCATTGCCCAAACAGTTTATGAATTTTATTCTCATTTAATTTGCACACCAATTGCATGAGGTAAATACTTATTTCAATTTTAGAGATGAAGAAAATAAAACTTGGAAAAATTAAATAGCTTGCCCAGGGTCATAGAGCTATAAATTGGAAGAAGCAATTGTTGGGTCAGGATGTTCCTATTTGCTGGGTCTTTCACTGCCTTGGTTGATGAAGCTTCTACCAGCATGGCCATAGTCCCCACAGCAGTCACCACTGCCACCTGTATCCCTCTCTTCACATCAGTTTCACACAAAGCAGATGCATTTAATAAGTACACAAGTACATGAAATTCAGAATGAGAGTGTGCAGAGATGAAGACATTACAGCTCTTCCTAGGAATTTTGAGGGGAATGCTGTGGAAGCAGACATACCTTCTAGAACAGCATAGTTTATTCACAGAAAGGGATGTCGTCTGGTCCTGGTGCTTTTGTGTTCCTTAAATTCTTGCTCTATTTCTCTTGCGGCATTTGGTCTTTCCTTATATCTTTATTGAGGTAAATTTTTGTAAACCATAGTTTCTAGAAAATTATGGATTCCTCAAAGTTTTCAAATGTATCTAATAGATTTTACAATTGTTTCATAAGTTCAAAAACTTTTTGCTTTTTGATCATTTATGTTGTCATTTCTAATTTTATAACTTATGCTTTCCTTTTCTGTAAAAATTTGGGTTAACTAGTAGTTTAAATATTTTATTGATTTATTTTTCAAAGAGTCCTATTTTACCTTTATTTATTACTTTTTCTGGTTTTCTATTGTCTGCCTCACTGACTTTTACTTTGATCAATATTAATTCTTTCTTTTCACATACTCTATTTTTCTTTCTTACAAAGCCATGGTGGAGTACTTAATTTCATTTATTTCATTTTTTAACTTTTAGTCATCTGGGTATTTAATACTATAAAATTTCCTCTAGTAACTGTCTTAGCTGTATTTCATAAATTGTGGTGTGGTCATGTTAGTTATATTTTGAGGCAGTCTATTCTGCTATTTGTGTATTTTATTTGAAACAAGAATTAAAATACATTTTTTTGAAACAAGCATTAACTAATCATGATATTAAAATTGGTAAGTGAAAGGGACTTTTTTAAATTAAAAATTTTACTTGTAACATATTGAGTTGGAAAATGCTGTTTGCTCTTTCTCCTCTTTGGCACTTATTGAGGATTTCTTTGCAATATTAGATAGCTTCACTGACTTGTCTCCATGCCCATAATGTTTACAGAAAAAAAGGCCTGACTTGATGGTTTACCATCTTCATTCATTTTGCATCTTCAATGCATCTTTCTGACATAACTTCATGATTTTCAGCAGAGTTCAGCTAGCGGGCCAAATCTAGCCTACCATCTGGTTTTGTAAACAAAATTTTATTGAAATTCAGTCACACTTATTTCTTTACTTATTTTTCATGGCTAATTTTGCTCTACACTGGCAGAAATGAGACCAGATGGTATGTGAGGCCTAAATTCTTTATTACCTACCAAAAAAGCTTACTATCTAATTTAGACTTGTAAAACCTAAAATATTTACTATCTTAACAGAAAAAGTTTGACAATCACTGTTCCATAGATAGATTATTTTGATCCCTTTTTAAAAAATCCTATAAGCTTTTGTAGGGTTTGACTCTGATCATTCTCTGTGGCTCATGTTACATGTAAGATGACCAGTACTGTTTGATAGGAATTTTGGCAGTGAGGGAATGTTATGATTCACATAATATGTAGCTAACTAACCAACATGTGACCAAAACTTTAAATAATGAATAGTTCTACCAAGGAACTAAGATTTTACTGATCCACATGTGACTGATAGAGGTTGAACTAGAAATCATAGTACTGTACTTAAAGAAAAGAAAGTGGTCAGGAGAGTTTTCCTAGCTAGAGAATACTTTTGTTTTCCAGAAATGGGGAAGGTTCTTCTTTCCTTTTTTTTTTTTTTCTCTTTTGTTTTTTGGTCTGGAGAATGATTGTTTCATATTTTTTAAGATCTGCTGATTTTTACCCCTCCTTCATTCTATCTCAACTTTCTCATTTCTTTGCTCCCATGTTCCTGTTCTGCTCAATTTGGATCTTATTCTCTTTAGTGTCTTCTCAGTTCTGAGATTTTTCCTAGAAAGGCTTTTTGGCAGGTGAGAATCAGTAGTTTGTTGGTCCCCGACCTCTGTAGGACTATCTGAGCTTTTCATAAGCTTCTTTTACTCACCTGAGAATTTGAGTCTGGAAAGCATCCTCGCAGGTTTGACCGCTGTCCTCTAACAAGTAAAGTTTCCATTGAGTTGTTATGGGCAATCTGGGTTGTCCTTGGGCTCTCAGGGCTCCTAAAACTTCCTCCGTATGCCCTTCACATTCTCCCACACTGTTTTTGATAAAACATAGTTCTTGTAATATGATATGCATTCTATTTATATTTCGGGGCTCATGGGTTACAAATTATATATAACTTATATGGGATGTTAGTTTTCCTATGTTAGCCATTTGCTATATGTCTTTCATGGAAAGATTTAACAAGAAGATGATACTGTACCATCTTCCACAAATTTCCTCTTATGATGCTCATATGTGATACATTCCACCTACCTCCCCATATGAGAGTTACTGACCCAGTACCATTACCTTACTTTTCAAGAGGAAGAAATTGTTTTGAGAGGGAAAATGACCCAGGTAATATAATACCAAAAAGTAACACTCTTGTTATCAGAATTTCAGTCTGGTATTTTTGTTTTATGCATGACAAGTAGAAGATTTTGTGGGCAGAACCATCTGATACCCTTCCTGTCAATATGGTCCAGGATTTGGTTCTCTGTTCTGATAACTCCACACTCCCTGCCCCTGTTATCTTCCTGGATTTGTTCTGCCTCCTGCTTGGGAAATATTTTTGTTTCTAAGAGCTCAAGGTAACAGCGTAGAGAAGAGGGAGAAGAGACAGGGAGACGAAGATCCAGAGCTGGTTCTAGGCTTGAGGATCATGAGGATAGATGATATTAAGAGTTTATGGGGGTCGGGCACGGTGGTGCATGCCTGTAATCCTGGCACTTGGGAGGCTGAGGCAGGAGGATTGCAACTTCAAAGCCAGCCTCAGCAACTTAGCAAGGCCCTAAGCAACTCAGTGAGACCCTGTCTCTAAATAAAATACAAAATAGGGCTGGGGATGTGGCTCAGTGGTCGAGTGCCCCTGGGTTCAATCCCCAGTACCAAAACAAACAAACAAACAAAGTTTATGGGAAACCAAAATAAGGAAATAGAAAAAGTATGTGGAGGGCAATTCTGTGAAAATAGAAGAGAGATCAGGTGGAGTAGAGAAAGGGGATTGAGGGAGAGGGAGGAGGGAAGAAAGATCAGTAGAGTAGAGGACAGGAAATGGGGGAGAGAAGGGGGAAGCACTGGGGACTAAATTAGAACAAATTTTATTCTCAGTTTGTATAATTTTGTCAAAAAATCCTAATACTATGTATAACTGAAAAAAACTAATAAAAATTGCAAACGAAAAACGTTTATTGGACAATTCTGATATCCTCCTCTTATAAGCTACATAACTCCTGGAATGACTGCTGATACCCTCTTTCACCTGATGTGGAAAATGAGAAAAAGAAATTCTCCTTTTGAAACAGGGTCTTTCTATGTTTCCTAGGCTGGCCTCAAACTCATGATCTACCTGCTTTAGCCTCCTGAATAAGCTGAGACTACAGGCACGCACCATTCTTCTCAGCATAAAAATGGGAAAATGGATGCGATAGTGCCTAGGATAACACTGGGCCCATACATGTCTTCTGATACATATTAATCTCCTTTGCCTTTTAATGTCTTCCAGATCCTTCAGAATGAAGTAAGATAGAGTGCCTACAGAACTGCCCTATCCCATAATAAAGATTGGATAAGAAGTTGGAGTTTATTCATTGCCTGGTGTGTCTGTTAGAAAGCTTTTCATCACTGTGACCAAAATAACCCACAAGAAGAACTTAGAGGAGGAAATTATGCTGGGCTCACAGTTTCAGTCAGGTGACTCCATTTTTTTGGACCTGAGAAGAAGCAGAGCATCATGGGGAAGGTCCAAACAAAGGAAATCTGCTTAGCTCATGGCAACCAGGAAGCAGAGAGAAAGCAGAATGATCCAGGGACAAAATATTTAATCCCCAGGGCACATCTGCAGTGATTTGCTTCCTCTAGCCATGCCCCACCTTCCCAGTAATCCAATCAAAATTATTAATCACCACACAGCTCAATCTGCTTGATTAGGTTATGGCTCTCATGATCTGATCATTTCACCTCCTGATTTAACACAGGAGCTTTTGGGGGACATCTTATGTCTGAATCATAACAGTTTATCTGTTGAGATTGGCAAAATGGAGGTGACAAGAGAATCAAAAGAATGAGAACCTCAATATCTCCCTTTCCCCCTAAGTTTTATAGTTCAATCATTTGAGTCAGGGGCTCCAACAGGATCTATCCTAATTTCACAAGTGATAAAGCTTCAGAGTCCCCAAGCTAGTTACCTGAACAGTGTCCCACATACTGGCCTCAGGCACTCAGAGATCATGGCTATCAGAAGTGGGTATCACCAAAGGTCACTGGAGAGTAGCCAAGGACCTGAAAAATCATTTTCTTGGAAAAGGAAATAGAAACTTCGAAGGAAAAAAACATGGTTGTATAAAAAAGGATGCAATTTAGAACAAGTGCAGGAAACCCTGCCTGAGTCAAATTTTTTTTCCTGAAGTGCAGTCTCAACTATTCCTACAGCATACACAACAAATTGATATTTGTCTCCATGCAGGCAGATGTTCCCATTGAAGCTATGCATCCTGCTTGAAGAGTCAGCCATCACTATGACAACAAGCCCCTTTATTTTTTCTGAATGAATGTTATAATTAACTGTCATATGAAATAAGATACCGCTACTGACATCATCATCAGACCCTCTAACCATCGTTATTTGAGAATCCTTGATGGCAGAGAGCACCACTGGAAGCATCGACCAGTGGTGTCTCTAGATCAGGGCAGGCAATTCAAAGATGAGAGTTCATATAGGCCACATCTCATTAAGGTAACCTGGGTCTAATTAGTGCTGCCCCACACCCACACACAAGAGGGAAATCAGGCTCTATAGAAGGAGCTATGCTGATCAAGAGGTAGTAGACTCAGGGAAATATAATTGGCTTACTTCACCAGACATGAGGTATCAGCATATGTGTATAGACCACATTTGCTAACAGGTAGGGAGTGTTGGTTTACTTGATCTTCAAGCAAAGGTAGGGCTGGTGTTAATACAGTTTATATTGCTATAACAGAATATTCAGAATACTTCATAATGGGAAATTCATGAATAAAAGAAACTTATATCTCATAGTTATGGAGGTGGCAAGTGGAATATCAAGGTTTGGTGTCTGACAAGGACCTTTGTGCTGCATCATAACTTGATGAGAACGCATGCATGATAGCAAGAGGGCCAAGTAAGCCAGACTTATCAAGATAAGGTATCCACTCCCCTGTAACAACCTTCATCCATTCCTAAGTGCAGTGTGTGCCCTCATTATCTAACACCTCTTAGAGATCCCAGCTCCCAATACCATCTTAGTGACACTAAGATCTCAACATGAGTCCTTTCTGAGGTGGAGAGGGGAATTTTCAAATCATAGCAGATGGGAAACTAACTTCCTCTGATGTACCATGAATTCTGTTAAGCTCTGTTGCAAATGTATTCCTGCATTGAAACATCACCAGTAATGCAAAGCGGAGAAAAAGAAGCCAGAAATGCAGTCCAAGAAGTATATACGACTTAGCTCCATTTTAAAGATGATGAAACTGTGGCGAAGAGCAGAAATGCTTCATAACTGACAGCACACTTCAGAAATCCAGGTTGAATGTTGAAAAGGAGTGGGGAAAAATATAGAGAAATAAATGGGATTTCCCTGAGGCTATTATTCCATGAATCTATTACCCAACTGCTGCCCTTCCAGTGGGCCACAGGGTACTGGTGATTGCGAGGCAGAGCCAGACAGGCATGCCTGTGCAGTGCTGGCTCACCCCTGGCCCCACAGCAGTGGTAAGGCTGAGGAGTCTCAGAGGGCACATATCCTACTCCTAATCTGTAGAGGAGAGAAGAACTCTGCTGGTTGTACTGGACCAGCCGTTTGCCCCATTCACAGAGCAGGTCAGAGCAGACAAGAGGAAGCGCAGTCTTCAGAAGTCAGAACACTCTTCTCTCCATTGCATGGCCTCCTCAGGCTGTTGCATTTTTCACATAAAGTCTCCGCTCAAAGGAGTGCACCACTGAAATCCCTTCAAGAGGAATTTCAGATAATGTTTCAAGCAACAAATATCTTTTTTTCAGAGTTATCTGCTTAGTTGCTTTCCAAAAGCATCAACCGTATAGCCACTTGAGCCACCTTTACAGAGTAATCTATCTAACCACACCATGAAAGCAAGCCTTCTGCATAGCAATCAGGAGACAAAGTCACTGTCATTATCTTCTTCAAACCTTTCTAGTCCAATGTACTGAAGAAAAGTACTGTAATAGTGTATCAATTTTCCTGGTCAACTCTCAGCCCCATCAAATACTTGTATATAAACAATCAATAGTATAAAAATTGTAATTTGCCTCTTCTCACAATTACATGTCATTTCAACAGACTTCAGAGATATACTTTGGAAATAAATGTTCTGTTTCCATAGTTTTTGGTTTCCTTGCTTCTTTGTTTTTATATTTTTTTTTACTGAGGAAATATATAACAAATACATTAGTTATTTTCCCTTAATAAACTTGATAAAGATTAGTCTGGACAGAGTAATAAAACTGGATATTTATTCTTCTGTTCTTGGACTTAAGTCTTTTCTTCATTTAGGAAGAGAAACTGAGCTAGTATACAATTTCTGATTTTAATTTGACCTTAAGAAAGTTCCTTAAGGACTTTTAGTCTTATTTCATTTATCTTTTAATTGAGGATAATTTTGAAAACATACTTCATGAGGAGGGCTTGAGAATATTAAATAAAACCACATTTTAAAAAAGGCATTAATTAAGGGCTGGGGATATAGCTCAGTTGGTAGAGTGCTTTCCTCATAAGCACAAGGCCCTGGGTTCAATCGCCAGCACCGCATAAAAGAAAAAAAGGCCTTAATTACATAGGAGGTACATAGTAACAAACAGCTGCCTTTATGTAGTTAAATGTGCTGAGTGATTGATATGTATCAGGCCCTATGATGGGTATGGTTGGGTTATAAGAATTAATATCCACATCAAATCAATAGTTAACAGCAATAACTGTAATTCTGTGAGCACCCAGCAATGTATCAGGGACTGTGCTAGGCAATGTGCAGTCTCTGCTCTTAAGTTGCTCATAGCCTCATTTGAGGAGGCAGAAGAAAACAGTGTAATTAGTTCTTCCACAGGCTTCAGAATAGGGTAGGAGGTCCTAACCCATGCTTGAGAGATAGGGAAGGGATTCACCAAGCAGGGATGACAGGTGAGGAAAAATGAGATAGCACTTGAGGAAGACAACACTTTCTGAAAAGGTCTAGAAGCAAAAAAGAACATGGACATTCCTGGAGTGTTAGTTGTTTCATGATCAAAATAAAAGTTGGAAAAGCAAATTATGAGAGATTAGGCCACAGGAAAAGGTGTATTTTAAAGCTCTTAAAAAAGAAAATGTGGTGTGTGTGTGTGTGTGTGTGTGTGTGTATACATACAATGGAATATTACTCAGCTTTAAAGAAGAATAATGAAATTATGGCATTTGCTGATAAATGGATGGAGTTGGAGAATATCATGCTAAGTGAAATAAGTCAAACCAAAATAACAGAAGACCAAATGTTTTCTTTAAATTACAGATGCTAATTCACAATAAGGGGGCAGGGACTAGGGAAGAATAGTTACTCTAGATTAGGTAGAGTGGAGTAAAGGAAGGGGATGGCGTATAGAGGTAGGAAGGTCAGTAGAGTAAAACACATTATTATCTAATGTACATATATGAATGTAAGACAATGTGACCCTATCATATGTACAATGAGAAAAATGAGAAATTATGCTCCATTTATGTATGATTTATCAAAATACATAAATGCATTCTATGGTCCTGTATAACTAATTAGAACAAATAAAAAAAATTTTTAATAAAGCTCTTAAGAAGCTTAAGAGGCTTAGCTTAATTTGCTTTAAGAGAATGAAGAAACTGTACCCAAGGGAGTTACATTATCAGATTTACACTTTGGAAGGTCACTATATTCAGTGGACAATGGATTGAGTGAATGTGGGAGGACCAGGAGGCACTGTTGTGGGACAGGTAAGGAATGGTAAGGGTTTAGACTAGGGTGAATCTTATATAAGTGTAGAGAAGTCTGGAAACATTTAGGGAGTGAGTGAAACAGAAGGAGTTTAGATGACTCTCAGGTTTTAGTGTGATCTGGCTGGCTGCATGTTTGTGCCATTTACCTAAAAAAGAACCTAGAAGGGATGCTAGTGGAGAGGCAAGTACAAAAGAGGGTACTAGATCCAGGCATGCTAGGTTCCAAACCTGGGAACAGGCACAAATAGATGAAAACTTGTTTCTACAGAGAATGGGTCTAGAAGGAAACCATGCATAGAATCAAACCATTAACCATGCTTAAAACAGGGATGACCTGCTGAAGAGACAGGGCCAAACAAGTTGACACTGGGCATGGCCTTTAAGTAGTTTGTGTGTATCTACAGAATTCGAAAGGTTATGTGCATCTATAGGATTAGAAAGGCAGGGACAGTCAGATGAAGGTTATGTCCTGGTAATCAACCAACCTGACTCAAGAGAGGGGCCATTTTCACAATACATGCTCCAATTCATGGTAGAAGTGATATGGAACCACCAATAGAACACAGAGGACAGTGGATCTGGCAGAGGAAACTGCAAAGTCATGGCAAGGGAGAAGTAAACAAGGTTGAAGATGTCATGTCTCCTTTTATTTTCTTAAGAATTTCCATTAAAGTTCTTATGATGTGGGTGTGTTTCTGTTTATCGTGGCTTTAATTTGTCTGAAAGGTTATTTATTTTGCCTTCACTTCTGGATATAGTAGTGTAGGCTGATCTCCATACCCCATTCCACTGCCTGTCAGCTTGTTTCATTTCAAAGAGAAGTCTGCTGTCATTCTTAGCCATATTCTTCTCTGCATAGTGTCTTTATTTTGATTTTTCTCTGATTTTCATAAATTAAGCTATGACTTACCTTTGTGAGTGTGTTTGTGTGTATGTGCATGCACATGTGTGCATGTGTGTGTGTTCAGTATTCTGCTTGGTGTTCATTTTCATCAAATTTAGGAAAAAAAACTTAAGCTATTCTTTCTTCAAATCTTTTTATATGTCTTCTACCTTTCTCTTTCTGGAAATACAATCTATGGATTGTAGACTTTAAAAGATTTAGTCTTTTTTATATATATGCTTTATTTTGGATAGTTTCTTTTGTTATGTTTTTAAGTTTCCAATTTTTTTTCTGCAATGTCTAAAGTATTGTGAATCTAATCTGGTGTATTTGTCATTTTTGATATATTTTCTTCTTTAGACATTCCATTTACTTGTTTTAAAAATGTTTTTCATTTCTTTTCATATCATGTTTGTTTTACTTCCCAAATTTATGAATATTTATGATAGCTATTTCAAGTTCTTTATCTGTTACCTCATAATCACTTTCATTTCTAAGTTTGTTTCAATTTTTTTTTCTCTTATTATGAGTCCTATTTTTATGTTTCTTTACATGCCAGGAAATTTTTTATTGACTACCAGGCCTTGTGTATTGGTTAGCTATTGAATTTACTTATAATCCTCTGCAGAGTGTTGACCTTTGTTACTAAATGCAGTTAAATTACTTGCATAATAGTTAGAATATTTGGCATCTTGCTTTTAAACTTTGTTATAGGAAGTCCAGAACAGTGTTTACTCTGGGTTAATTTAGTTCCACTGCAAAGGCATAATTCTTTAAAAGTCCTTATCAATACCTATTATATTCCAAGATAACTCCAATTGTTGTTGGATATGTGAAATATATCCAGCTCAGTTTGAGATTTTCACTTTATGACTCTTTCTTCAGCCTCAGGAGTTTTACTCCACACAGGTACAGGTCAGCACACAGTCAAAAATTTGAGGGGATCCCTCTACAGATCTCAAGTTCTTTCCATTCTTCTCTGTACCTTTCTCATCTCTTGTACTCTACTCTGCACATATACCTTATATAAATGATATTTGGTGAGTGTTGAGGGTAGAGAGCTTGGGAAAATAAAGCTGTATTTTTGTGCCTAGGGCTATCTAAAGCTGAGCCTTTGTGTTATAGGCTAAAGCTATAGCATAGTATAAGAAAACCACCAACTATTCTAACTCATCTGGAATAGATTCAGAGTCAGAGATAATTAACAATAGCATAAATCACTGTTCTTCCTCCTGCCTATTCTCTTAATAAGGTGTGATGTAGGAATTCCCCTGTATGTAGTGTGGTACAGGGGTCTCTTCATTTGAATGTCAAGAACCAGAAATGCTAAGCAGTCCTAGAGAGGAAGAAGTGGCTGAGATGGGAAAAAGGGGAATAGGACCCTAAAGGGAATGGGGTTATAAGTTTCTGATGTGGGAAATATTAGATGAATTACCCTCATGAAGAATTGTCCCTAACATGAGTGTGTGTGTGTGTGTGTGTGTGTGTGTATTTAAGGAAAGTTTGGGGGAGATGTTCTGGGATGAGGAAATAGCTTGACAAAATATGCAGAGAGGCACTGAGACAGAACAGAGACAGATGAGTTCACCCTTTCTGTTAAATGTAATGAAAATAATGAATATAAGAGTTTGATTCAGCAACACAAGTAGCTTATACTTGATTCATAGAAAATGGAGACTATTTAAAGGATTTTGAGTAAACATTTTTGCTCTCAATGAAATCAACTTCTCTGATAGGGAGAAAAAGGAAAAGGAAATAGTCTTTTAATGAAATGGCCATTTCTCTACCAAACCATAGGACTCTTTGCTTCCCAGAAGCTATGTATCTCATCCTTCATGAAACTGTCTTAACTAGTAACAATATTTATTCTTTTATTCTTATATAGGAGTTTATTAAACATATTGCATTTAGATCTTAATCTCATATGATTTTTACCAAAAAAAAGAAAAGATTGGATTGGGATTGCCAATTTCATATTAAAGATGAGGAAACTGAGGTTTAGAGAGAATTATTTGTATAAGATCAGGCTTCTAACTCCAGGTGTATGTTTTAGATATCGTTAGCCATAAAATCAGACCTAGCTTGCAACTGTACCACACAAATAACTCATTTTACTTCTTTGGCTCAGCAAAATGAAAAATAAAATGCTGAGAGTTTTCAAGATGTTAAGACTTTTCTTTCTATTGTAGGATAGAAAACAGTGCCTTATCTTAACTCCATGAGAAGTTATTAACTCCTAAGAAAATTATTTATTGGGAAGACATTCTTTATCTTCATTGTCCAAACCCTGCTATTTATATTCCCATCCACCACAAGTCTGATGATAAGACATGATAGGGCCTTGACTCAAGGAGGGGGATAAGGTTCCTTCAACTGGTGCCAGTCCTTCTCTACCTAAAAAGGGCTTCAGTAAATGGTGTTAAAACTTTTTCTTCTGTAGTGTTCAAAAGAAAAGAGAATAAATTGAATACATCAGGCTTGTTCCTTGGTCAGACAGAAATGACTCCTGGCTTGGTCAACCTTCTCTAAGGACAACATTAGCCATCTAATGTTGCCTTCCTGCAGGTCAGAGACTGTGATGAAGTAGTCACATTTGGACTGTACACCCAGTCTTGATCTATATATACAGAACAGTGTTTTAACTCTGGATTAATTTAGCTATACTGCAAAGGCATAGCTCTTTCAAAGTCCCTATCAATACCTGCTATATTCCAAGATAGCTCCAATAGTTGTTGGATATGTGAAATATATCCAGCTCAGTTTGAGATTTTCCACTTTATGGACATTTCCATATATATTTATTTATAATATATATATTTATATTTATATTTAGACAGTCAGAAGACAGTAAAACTCAAGACTTCATGAAGACAAAGTAAAATTTGAACAAGATTAACTAAACTGACTCAAAGAAATAAAATCCTGTACTTTTTCTACGTGGATAGCTGGAATGTAAGTTTGGATATGATGCAGTTCTGGAATTCATTTTTTATTCCTTTATCACCAAGAAAGAGGTAACAGTATGGTGAAGAGACCAAATGTTTGTCAGAATTTTGTTACCTCTAGAATAACTTCTTTTGGACTAATCCTCCTGGTGTTTCCCAGACTGTCATCTGCCAAATACACTGCAATGAAATGACTGAATTCCTCACAAAGGGAAGCTTTGTTTTGAGTTAGCAGCATTAGTCCTAAGTTTTGCTCATGGATCTGCTTGAAAGAACTATTTATGAATTTTGATTCTCTCTCATTTTTCCCCAATAAAATCCATGGCAATAATTAGTTTTTAATGAACAATGACTTTACAATATTGGTTTCAAAACACAATCCTGAGAACTGTGCAGCCACACCTCTGCCTATGAGCTCTACCCAGTTGCTGCTTAAAGAGGAAAGTTATACCTCTCATCATTTTAGCAGAAAGAATAGCACTTGATTGCTTCTAAGCTGAATATCTTCTCCACTGGGCAAAACTGTGGTCTACTATCATGCAGCCTCTGTCTCACCATAAAATTCTTTCTGGCTGCAGCAGGGTGGGACATGGGCAGCCTCATGTGGCCCACAATGTCACTGCCCTTCATTAACCTGCACAGTCCTCATTTACACAAAGGTGAAAAATTGAACCCCAGAGATGTTAAACAATTTCCCCAAGACTTTATAGCCTCTAATAATTGGTAAAATTGGAATTCAAATAGAGCTTTGTTCAAATCTAAAATCACGATTATTTTCTTTCCATTTTTAATAAGAGTTAGTAGCTGAAGAGACAATGAGACATAGAATGTGATATAACTGGAAGTGTGCAGGATGAATATCCACAAGATCTGGGATCCAGCCTCACTCAGAAATTCACTAGTTTATGAGCTGGACAATAAATTTCCATTTTTAAGTTATTCTAATATTTACAAAAGGCAAATAACATTGGTTACCAGAAAGTTATTATAAAAATGATATCATGTGTGGAAGGAAAAAATGTAAATGTAACATGCTATCCATGTAAGAGAGCACATTTACAAATTAGTGCGGTTACTACTACCATTAACAATGATATCGCCAACACCTCCACCATCCTTACCAGGCTCTTGGATGATATTATTTTCCATCTACATGTAAAAACAAACACTTTAAAAAAGGTCTAACTGTGAGGATAAGTGGTTTGGGGGGATAAACAGGGCTAAAAGTTATGTTCCTTTGGATGTATTTTGTTTGTAGATTTGACTTTGGAGCTGTACTAATATATCACATGGCTTTAAAATAAAATTCATTTTAAACAAGATATTACTATAACTTGAAAACAACAGAGTAAATGAACATTATCTATGATGATAAAATTACACAAACAGAAACTATTTTAGGAAACCTTAAAACACATACATCTAAATGTACATCCCTTTTTTTCTTTTCTTTCTTTCTCTTTTTTTTTTTTTTTGTTTGATACTGGGGATTGAGCCCAGGAGCACTCAACCACTGAACCACATCCCCAGCCCTATATGGTATTTTATTTAGAGACAGGGTTTCACTGAGTTGCTTAGTGCTTGTGGTTAAACTCTCGATCCATCCAGAGCCGCTGGGTAAATGTACATCCTTAAAGGTGATATAATCTAAGAACAAAAGTATCTGTAGAAAATATTTCAAACTGCATTAAACAATCATACAGAAGCTGTCACTACTGGTATTGTTATTCTAATAGTGCTTTGTATATAATATGAGATGAAACAATTGAGTAATTATGTAATATTTCAATACTATTGCCTCTGGTGTGCTTGAGAAGTAAAATTCTCTTTGAAATAGAAAAAAAGTTATAAAAGTAAGTTTGAGAAGTTAAATATCCATAGCACTGAATCCGAATTGGAACTACTGTTATGAGTTTATGAGGCCTTCTCTCATTATCGGAAAAAAACAAAAAAAACAAAAAAAACAAAAACCAAAAAACCCAAAGAATAAAACAAACAAACAAAAAATAGCTCATCTACTGAAAAGACCTACAATGACCAAACCAGTAACATTTCTATTTCCCAGGTTGTTATTTCTATGTCTGGGACAAGAAATATAAAGATGAGCCTGGAATAAATTGTCATACTAACAAGAAAGATATCAAAGCCTACCAAGGTTGTCTCAAAGGACCAATGTGGGTGGACTCCTATTGACCAAAACTGGGGCAATGTGAATATCAATAAGGACAATAACTGCAGTGGATTGAAATAAATCAAATGTGTTTTATCCCATGCGTTCATACTACTACTAAGAAGGAAAACTAACTGCTTATCATCAGAGGATACTAGGGGATGGATTCATTGTTTTGAAAACTGGTAAAGGGAAAGATTCAAGCATTTATCTTACCTTTCCTAAACTCTCTCATTGGGTAACTGAAGAGTAATGAAAACAAGTTCCACTTTATCCCAACATCCCACCAAATAAATGAAGAAGAAATGATATAATATTATCATTTTGCAACTGCTAATGAATTAACTACCAACATTGCAGAGAGAAAAAAAGCATTATGTACCTCCAGAGAGAATACAATAGCACATAGTCTCACCCAAAGGAGGAGGAGGGGAGGAATCCAAATCTACTAAGGAGTCTAGATTGAGCTACCAATTTATAGGAAATAGAGAAAGCAGAGGAATATAGTAAAACTATGCCCCAGGAATGTGACTTGCAAGACCCAGATTATGCAAAACTCTATAGAAAAAAAAAAACCACTTCATTTTTTTTCAACATTTAAGTGGAAAGGACATGAAAGAGAACAAGACAATAAACCTATAAAGTTAAAAAGGCTTAAAAGGCCTATAAATCAACACTGTATAGTCTGAGAAAAATATTATGATGTTAATAAGATAATTGCATATTTGTACCATGACTAGATATTTTCTGACATTAAGGAATCATTGTTAATGTGTTTAGTCTGGTAATGATGCTTTGATAATGTTAAGACACAAAATTTACCTAGCACTGAGATTTTGGTTTCTCAATAACATTTACTGCTAAAGGGAATCAGGGTGCCTTGGAGAAATGCCTGAAAAACACAAGATAACTCTGGAATGATCTCATTTCATAAAATAATATGGCACTCAAAAAGGAGAGAAATTCATCATATGACAGAGCAACCAGTTTGAAGGGACTTCTACTGTACAAACTGGAACAACTTGTGCATCAAATGAAAAGTAAGAATGGATTATAACATTTTGAGTAAAAGGAAATCCATGAATCCACAGAAATACAAAAAAAAGAAAAAAGTGAAAAGAATAAGAAAGACTACATCTTCTTTATTTTAGAATCCAATAAATGTAAAGAAATGAAAGAATTGGAAATCACTGTTTTGTAATCATGATACTAATAATTGAGTTCAAGCAAGAGGCACCATTCAAGCCATTTTACCAAAAGTAAACTTCAGGATAAGGATATGTATGCCTTCTCAAAGCATCTACCCACAGATTAATCATTAAATATAAAAAAGAAAGGTGCACCTTCATAATGGGGAAATCTGGCAGACAAATGTCATTGTCAAATGATCAAAATCAACATCATCGACAATGAAATAAACCAATGTCAGTTGTATGCTTTTGTGACATCCTCAGAAGGGAGAAGAAAGGAAGATCAGAGACACCTCTTCTTGGCCTATGGAAGAGGGAATAACTATATTTCCATCATGAACAAAAAGTGCTTTCCAAATGCATGAGCACAGGCTGAGCAGAGCAGGGAAGCTCTTTAAGGACAGAGAAGAGATGTGCAAACTCAGAGAATGCTAAGGAACATAATGGAGAAAACATCATGTTTAGGAAATCTAGGCATCACATTCAAGGCACAAGAGTAGGAAACTCGTGGCATTAATCTGGCACACTTACATAATAAAATGTTATACAACCATTGCACATAAAATTGAGGTTATGTGTATATACAACATGAAGAGGATAAAACAGCTTGAAATGAACTATGTAAAGCATAACATCATTTAAATTTATACACAAGAAAAACTGCCAGAATATTATATAAAATGAGAACACTAGTGGTCACTAAGTAGTAAGAATAGAGATGATTATTAGATGCTTTTAAGATTTTTTTCTTTTATTTATTTGTACATTCTGATTTTTCTACAGTGATCATGCACTGCTTATATAATAAAATAGCAATAAAAAAGGAGTTTGAATTATTTCAATACAAATTAAACTACAGAAACATTGATTTAAGAAAAGAGTCCTTATCTGTAAGAGACAGATGCTGAAATATTAGCAGGATAAACAACACTGAAAATAGCTAATTCAAAACTACATCTCTACTTAGGTGTCCCTTTACAAAAAGGACCTCCACATAATGCCAGGCAGTGAGAAGTACCTCTTCTGAACTGCCTGAGCATGGCCGCTACATTATACACTCTGGACCATGCTGGTGTCATGGGAGAGTGGCCAGGCATCTGTGTACCATGGCATCTTCCTCAAAATCTCCTTATGAAGCCCTCCTCACGACTCCACTGCCTGCAGCTGAAACTAAACATTTTTCCCACTCTGTCCCTATAGGAGCATGTTTACTAGGGTCCCATCACTGCACAGGGTAGATTTTACTGATGCTTGACCTCTTGTCTTTCACATACTTCACCCATCTTTATACTGATAGGATAAGTTCTTTTGGGTGCTAAGTCTACAAATCCACACTTTTGCTTGATCTGTTAAGCCCCTGAAAGACTGGCACTTCAGAATTACCTGGGCACCCAGTCAAGGAATGAGTAGCCGCCTTGTTTAACAAACTTCCTGGATAGGTCAGCCATGTAATTATTTTGTTTCCTAGAAGTAGTGGAGTTTAGGAAATTTATCAACCATTTTAGAATAGGAAACTTCATATCTAATTACAAATAAGTAGAAAAATACAGAATTACAACAAATGGTATCCCCCAATTTCCTAACACAGTTGTAATGTTTAACAAAACTAAAACAATCCTTCAGAATAAGATTTCCGTCTCTGAATTCTTACCCATTCCATCTCTCTGAAAAGGCAAATAGGCATCTTCCATCCATAAAGTGGCATAACTTTAGCTGGTCTTCCCAACTAAGTCTGCCCCTGTGATGGAGTTGTGGGCTTCTCTCCAATTTTAGTGAATTGAAGTTTCACTTAAGTGTTACCTTGAATTCCTCTAGCCCAGAACAACCTCCCCTTTAAAACAATCCATATCACTTGCTCATGTTATCACTCTTGTCCTGTGTTATGGTTATTTGTGTAAATGTCTCTTATCCTCAAATTCTTTGAAACACTTCTGAGGGCAGATATCACATCTGAGTCCAGGTGAAATATTTCCTCACATCTATATTTAGTCTTGCACCGGCAGTTGTTCTGCAAACAGATGAATAAAAGAATCGATAAATAGGTTTGACTAATTAAAAATTTTCATCAAATAGCCCATTGATTTTGGCATTGCATAAGCACTCTCTAGGCTGTTTTAATTTCCTTTTTTACCAAAATATTTGCAAAAGTATAGTTTATGAGAATAGTGGAAAAACACATCTTTCCCAGATAGGACACTAAAATCCAAGCAGAAGCAGAGAAGCTCTTTGGAGAGAGCAGAAAATAGGCAGTTAGGAAGTCCAACATGCACTATCAACACTTAGAAGGCATCCTTGCAAACTGCATGGCAAACAATTCTGTAACTTGTTCAAGTTTAACTGTGAGACTTCTGAAGTCATCATGACTATTTTGCTTCTGCTAGGTGACTGATGAGGGAAACTGGGAACAGCAAGTTGTGGGTTTATAATTTCAGCTTTCCATTTTAAGAGACATGGCTGCATTCTCTGTCTCTCTCTTCTCTTCATTCTCTTTCCTACCCCACCTCACCTTCCCTTATTCTTGTACCTCCTCAATGTAGTTCTGTACTCCCTCCTTCTTTCCACTGTTTAATTTCCTTCCTCTTTATATCTTCCTGGTCTCTGCAATTACATCCTCTCCTTCCCTTCTCC